>JABKBI010000015.1:0-547500 GCA_014182565.1 Eucalyptus marginata | reverse complement strand
ACCCTAAACCCTAAACCCTAAACCCTAAACCCTAAACCCTAAACCCTAAACCCTAAACCCTAAACCCTAAACCCTAAACCCTAAACCCTAAACCCTAAACCCTAAACCCTAAACCCTAAACCCTAAACCCTAAACCCTAAACCCTAAACCCTAAACCCTAAACCCTAAACCCTAAACCCTAAACCCTAAACCCTAAACCCTAAACCCTAAACCCTAAACCCTAAACCCTAAACCCTAAACCCTAAACCCTAAACCCTAAACCCTAAACCCTAAACCCTAAACCCTAAACCCTAAACCCTAAACCCTAAACCCTAAAAAACCCTAAACCCTAAACCCTAAACCCTAAACCCTAAACCCTAAACCCTAAACCCTAAACCCTAAACCCTAAACCCTAAACCCTAAACCCTAAACCCTAAACCCTAAACCCTAAACCCTAAACCCTAAACCCTAAACCCTAAACCCTAAACCCTAAACCCTAAACCCTAAACCCTAAACCCTAAACCCTAAACCCTAAACCCTAAACCCTAAACCCTAAACCCTAAACCCTAAACCCTAAACCCTAAACCCTAAACCCTAAACCCTAAACCCTAAACCCTAAACCCTAAACCCTAAACCCTAAACCCTAAACCCTAAACCCTAAACCCTAAACCCTAAACCCTAAACCCTAAACCCTAAACCCTAAACCCTAAACCCTAAACCCTAAACCCTAAACCCTAAACCCTAAACCCTAAACCCTAAACCCTAAACCCTAAACCCTAAACCCTAAACCCTAAACCCTAAAACCCTAAACCCTAAACCCTAAACCCTAAACCCTAAACCCTAAACCCTAAACCCTAAACCCTAAACCCTAAACCCTAAACCCTAAACCCTAAACCCTAAACCCTAAACCCTAAACCCTAAACCCTAAACCCTAAACCCTAAACCCTAAACCCTAAACCCTAAACCCTAAACCCTAAACCCTAAACCCTAAACCCTAAACCCTAAACCCTAAACCCTAAACCCTAAACCCTAAACCCTAAACCCTAAACCCTAAACCCTAAACCCTAAACCCTAAACCCTAAACCCTAAACCCTAAACCCTAAACCCTAAACCCTAAACCCTAAACCCTAAACCCTAAACCCTAAACCCTAAACCCTAAACCCTAAACCCTAAACCCTAAACCCTAAACCCTAAACCCTAAAACCCTAAACCCTAAACCCTAAACCCTAAACCCTAAACCCTAAACCCTAAACCCTAAACCCTAAACCCTAAACCCTAAACCCTAAACCCTAAACCCTAAACCCTAAACCCTAAACCCTAAACCCTAAACCCTAAACCCTAAACCCTAAACCCTAAACCCTAAACCCTAAACCCTAAACCCTAAACCCTAAACCCTAAACCCTAAACCCTAAACCCTAAACCCTAAACCCTAAACCCTAAACCCTAAACCCTAAACCCTAAACCCTAAACCCTAAACCCTAAACCCTAAACCCTAAACCCTAAACCCTAAACCCTAAACCCTAAACCCTAAACCCTAAACCCTAAACCCTAAACCCTAAACCCTAAACCCTAAACCCTAAACCCTAAACCCTAAACCCTAAACCCTAAACCCTAAACCCTAAACCCTAAACCCTAAACCCTAAACCCTAAACCCTAAACCCTAAACCCTAAACCCTAAACCCTAAACCCTAAACCCTAAACCCTAAACCCTAAACCCTAAACCCTAAACCCTAAACCCTAAACCCTAAACCCTAAACCCTAAACCCTAAACCCTAAACCCTAAACCCTAAACCCTAAACCCTAAACCCTAAACCCTAAACCCTAAACCCTAAACCCTAAACCCTAAACCCTAAACCCTAAACCCTAAACCCTAAACCCTAAACCCTAAACCCTAAACCCTAAACCCTAAACCCTAAACCCTAAACCCTAAACCCTAAACCACCCTAAACCCTAAACCCTAAACCCTAAACCCTAAACCCTAAACCCTAAACCCTAAACCCTAAACCCTAAACCCTAAACCCTAAACCCTAAACCCTAAACCCTAAACCCTAAACCCTAAACCCTAAACCCTAAACCCTAAACCCTAAACCCTAAACCCTAAACCCTAAACCCTAAACCCTAAACCCTAAACCCTAAACCCTAAACCCTAAACCCTAAACCCTAAACCCTAAACCCTAAACCCTAAACCCTAAACCCTAAACCCTAAACCCTAAACCCTAAACCCTAAACCCTAAACCCTAAACCCTAAACCCTAAACCCTAAACCCTAAACCCTAAACCCTAAACCCTAAACCCTAAACCCTAAACCCTAAACCCTAAACCCTAAACCCTAAACCCTAAACCCTAAACCCTAAACCCTAAACCCTAAACCCTAAACCCTAAACCCTAAACCCTAAACCCTAAACCCTAAACCCTAAACCCTAAACCCTCAACCCTAAACCCTAAACCCTCAACCCTCAACCCTAAACCCTAAACCCTAAACCCTAAACCCTAAACCCTAAACCCTAAACCCTAAACCCTAAACCCTCAACCCTCAACCCTAAACCCTCAACCCTAAACCCTCAACCCTCAACCCTAAACCCTAAACCCTCAACCCTAAACCCTCAACCCTAAACCCTAAACCCTAAACCCTCAACCCTAAACCAAACCCTAAACCCTCAACCCTCAACCCTAAACCCTCAACCCTAAACCCTCAACCCTAAACCCTCAACCCTCAACCCTCAACCCTAAACCCTCAACCCTAAACCCTAAACCCTCAACCCTCAACCCTCAACCCTCAACCCTAAACCCTAAACCCTAAACCCTCAACCCTAAACCCTCAACCCTAAACCCTAAACCCTCAACCCTAAACCCTAAACCCTAAACCCTAAACCCTAAACCACTGTCTGTTGGAAATCTGTAGGGAAATATGCTTTCCAAATTGTTTGTTTCCATACAATTTCATTGAGTGGTGATCCCGACGCTCTTAAAGTCAGCTGAAATTGGAAAACAAGGAATTGCAAGAAAAAATAGCTTTCGCTCCACGAAAAATATCCTTTCAATATCTTACCTGAAGAGCACCAATAGTTGGAAATCTACAGGGAAATATGCTGTCCAAAAGTTTTACTTCCCCTCAATTTAATGTATTGGAGATGCCAACACCCCTAAATTTAGCTAAACTAAAAAAACGAAGAATTGCAAAAAAAAAAAATAGCCTTTCAGTACATGAAAAATACCATTTCCCTATGGTGCTTTAAAACCACCATCAGTTGGAAATCTATAGGGTCAAATGCGTTCCAAAAGGTTTATTTCCATACGATTTAATGTATTGGATATCCTGACACCTTTAAAGTAAGTTGAAATAGGAAAACGAAGAAATGCAAGAAAAAATAGCCTCTCGCTCCACGAAGAATACCCTTTCGATATCTTGCCCAAAAACCACCGTTAGTTAGAAATCTGTAGGGATAAATGCGTTCCAAGAGCTTTCTTTCCTGATGATTTAATATATTGTAGATCCCGACTTTCTTAAATTTAGTTGAAATAGGAGAATGAAGAAATTCAAGAAAAAATAGCCTTTCGCTCCACAAAATCTACCCTTTCGATATCTTGCTTGAAAACCACCATCAATTGGAAATCTATAGGGACAAATGCATTCCAAAAGCTTTCTTTTCATACGATTTAATGTATTGAAGATCCCGACACCCTTAAAGTCAACTGAACTAAGAAAACCAAGAAAAGCAATAAAAAATAGCCTTTCGCTCTAGTAGAAATAACCTCCCTATATCTGCATTCCTAAGAAAGATAAAAAGGGAAACAAAATGAAAGAATTGGAAAGAAATGAACCCACTACTCGTTGGGTTTTTATAGAAGGGAAAATTTGAGACATATATTGGGGTTGAATGGTACAAAAATTATGGTCGGAATGTACAATGGCCTTCCCCCATCTTCAAGATTTTCTTGTGACGTCGTGCGTCGCACCTAACACACATATGGATTCACGTGCATTAGCATGAATGAAACCCATAGGCAAACCTTTTCGGCTTTATTTCCCAATCAATCGTCAAAGTGAGTGAACCATTAGTGGGTCACTTATTACCAAGGCATGATTCAATCATGAACACAAGCATTTCTAAAAAATGATGTGATTATATGCATGAGTGGTACATATGATGTTTCAAAAGTGGATTCAAAATCATCTGTATGGTTTTTGGACAAGGTGATATCTCGACTATGGAATACATTAATTGCCAAGACTAGCTTTGTGCTCGCATAATGCACTCACAGGCATCACAAAACACTTTAAATATGGTCCAAACCATAACTTTTCCTAAGTGAAATCAGGTATTGAGAAAAATTTCTACAAGGTTTGCTTTTGGAAAACTCACATGCATCAAAGTGGTCTCAAGGTACAATTTGGAGAGTCCATTCGTTGAAAATCATTTGGCAATGAAGATCAAAGGATTTAGTTTGAAGATTTTTCTGACTTTTGCATTTTGTTAATTATTCCAAGTCATTCTCTCGAAAAAACAAAATTGGGTGAAGCCTAAGGAACTAAAGTTCGGTAACACGTAGTTACCTCGAAAGTATATTTACCACCTAGAGTTAACCCTTCCATTTCACATGAGTGGAAATTTAACAATGTGTCTTAAATGAGAGTCACATTCGGACCTTCAATGCAGTGTAACACTCAAGCGAAATGTAGCAAATTCTTCTTCGATTGATTCATTGTCAGTTTCATGAAGCGACAGATGGCATAAAATTGAAGCGAAAATGTCACATGTTTACCGATTTCATTATGAGAAATTATCAACATTTAATTGCGTGTTTTACCAACTTTTTTTCTGATTAGGTTACCCACTAGTTTTCACTTACCCACTCTATTTAAGTTACCGACCACTATTTTTTTTTCTTTTACTAACTACTTTATTCAGTTACCTATATTATTTGTGTGACAGCCTAATTTTCTGATTCTGTTTCGGCTTTTCACCGACGCGCCTACAGTCTTTTTCTCTGAGCTGATCACTCACGAGATAACTAATCTATGAAGTGCAGCTATTAAGGAATCTAAACACAATAGACTTGAGAATTGGACCAGAAATCAACTGCTCGACTATGCTAATCTGCAAAGG
The DNA here is from genome assembly GCA_014182565.1 of Eucalyptus marginata. Lineage (NCBI taxonomy): Eukaryota > Viridiplantae > Streptophyta > Magnoliopsida > Myrtales > Myrtaceae > Eucalyptus > Eucalyptus marginata. Next base: position 542,414 of record JABKBI010000015.1, on the reverse strand, counting down.
TCAATATGGCAAAAATAGCCTCTCGCTCCACGAAAAATACCCTTTCAATATCTTGCCCAAAAACCACCGTCAATTTGAAATAGGAAAACGAAGAAATGCAAGAAAAAATAGCCTTTCGCTCCACGAAAAGTACCCTTTCGATATCTTGCTTGAAAACCACCGTCGGTTGGAAATCTGTAGGGACAAATGCACTCCAAAAGCTTTCTTTTCATACGATTTAATGTATTGGAGATGCCAACACCGTTAAAGTCAGCTAAAATAGGAAAACGAAGAATTGCAGGAAAAAATGGCCTTTACCCTTCCGATATTTTGCTTGAACACAATCGGCAGTTGGAAATCTGCAGGGAAAAATGGGTTCCAAAAGGTTTATTTCGGTTCGATTTAATGTATTGGAGATCCTGACACACTTAAAGTCAGCTGAAATTGGAAAACATAAATTTGCCCGAAATGTTAGCATTTTGCTCCACGAAAAACACCCTTTCGATATCTTGCATGAAAAACACCGATAGTTTGGAATTTGCAGGGAAAAATGGGTTCCAAAAGGTTTATTTCCGTACGATTTAATGTATTGGAGATCCCGACAACCTTAAAGTCGGCTGAAATAACAAAACGAAGAAAAGCAAGAAAAAATAGCCTTTCGCTCCACGAAAAATAACCTCCCGATATCTGCATTCCTAAGAAAGATAAAAAGGGAAACAAAATGAAAGAATAGGAAAGAAATGAACCCACTACTCGTTGGGTTTTTATACAATTAAGGGAAAACTTGAGGCATATGTTGGGGATGAATGGTACCAAAATTATGGTCGGAATGGACAATGGCCTTCCACCATCTTCAAGATTTTCTTGTGACATTGTCCGTCGCACCTAACATACATATGGAATTCACGTGCATTAGCATGAGTGAAACGCACAGGCAAGCCTTTTGGGCTTTATTTCCCAATCAATCGTCAAAGTGAGTGAACCATTAGTGGGTCACCTATTGCCAAAGCATGATTCAATCATGAACACAAGCATTTCTAAAAAATGATGTGATTATATGCATGAGTGGTACATATGATGTTTCAAAAGTGGATTCAAAATCATCTGTATGGTTTTTGGACAAGGTGATATCTTGACTATGGAATACATTAATTGCCAAGACTAGCTTGGGGCTCGCATAATGCACTCACAGGCATCACAAAACACTTTAAATATGGTCCAAACCATAACTTTTCCTAAGTGAAATCAGGTATTGAGAAAAATTTCTACAAGGTTTGCTTTTGGAAAACTCACATGTATCAAAGTGGTCTCAAGGTACAATTTGGAGAGTCCATTCGTTGAAAATCATTTGGCAATGAAAATCAAACGATTTAGTTTGAAGATTTTTCTGACTTTTGCATTTTGTTAATTATTCGAAGTCATTCTCTCGAAAAGACAAAAACGGGTGAAGCCTAAGGAACTAAAGTTCGGTAACACGTAGTTACCTCGAAAGTATATTTATCACCTAGAGTTAACCCTTCCATTTCACATGAGTGGAAATTTAACAATGTGTCTTAAATGAGAGTCACATTCGGACCTTCAATGCAGTGTATCACTCAAGCGAAATGTAGCAAATTGTTCTTCGATTGATTCATTGTCAGTTTCATGAAGCGACAGATGGCATAAAATTGAAGCGAAAATGTCACAGGTTTACCGATTTCATTATGAGAAATTATCAACATTTAGTTGCGCGTTTTACCAACTTTTTTTCTGATTAGGTTACCCACTAGTTTTCACTTACCAACTCTATTTAAGTTACCGAAAACTATTTTTTTTCTTTTACTAACTACTTTATTCAGTTACCTATATTATTTGTGTAACAGCCTAATTTTCTGATTCTATTTTGGCTTTTCACCGACACGGCTATAGTCTTTTTCTTTGAGCTGATCACTCACGAGATAACTAATCTTTGAAGTGCAGCTGTTAAGGAATCTAAACGCAATAGACTTGAGAATTGGACCAGAAATCGACTGCTCGACTATGGTAATCTGCTAAGGTCAATATGGCAAAAATAGCCTCTCGCTCCACGAAAAATACCCTTTCGATATCTTGCCCAAAAACCACCGTCAGTTTGAAATAGGAAAGAAAAAATAGCCTTTCGCTCCACGAAAAGTACCCTTTCGATATCTTGCTTGAAAACCACCGTCGGTTGGAAATCTGTAGGGACAAATGCATTCCAAAGGCTTTCTTTTCATACGATTTAATGTATTGGAGATCCCGACACCGTTAAAGTCAGATAAAATAGGAAAACGAAGAATTGCAAGAAAAAATGGCCTTTCGCTCCACGAAAAATAACCTCCCGATATCTGCATTCCAAAGAAAGATAAAATGGGAAACAAAATGAAAGAATAGGAAAGAAATGAACCCACTACTCGTTGGGTTTTTATACAATTAAGGGAAAACTTGAGGCATATGTTGGGGATGAATGGTACAAAAATTATGGTCGGAATGGACAATGGCCTTCCACCATCTTCAAGATTTTCTTGTGACGTCGGGCGTCGCACCTAACATATGGAATTCACGTGCATTAGCATGAATGAAACGCACAGGCAAGCCTTTTGGGCTTTATTTCCCAATCAATCGTGAAAGTGAGTGAACCATTAGTGGGTCACCTATTGCCAAGGCATGATTCAATCATGAACGCAAGCATTTCTAAAAATGATGTGATTATATGCATGAGTGGTACATATGATGTTTCAAAAGTGGATTCAAAATCATCTGTATGGTTTTTGGACAAGGTGATATCTCGACTATGGAAGACATCAATTGCCAAGACTAGCTTGGGGCTCGCATAATGCACTCACAGGCATCACAAAACACTTTAAATATGGTCCAAACCATAACTTTTCCTAAGTGAAATCAGGTATTGAGAAAAATTTCTACAAGGTTTGCTTTTGGAAATATCACGTGTATCAAAGTGGTCTCAAGGGACAATTTGGAGAGTCCATTCGTTGAAAATCATTTGGCAATGAAGATCAAAGGATTTAGTTTGAAGATTTTTCTGACTTTTGCATTTTGTTAATTATTCGAAGTCATTCTCTCGAAAAAACAAAAACGGGTGAAGCCTAAGCAACTAAAGTTCGGTAACACGTAGTTACCTCGAAAGTATATTTACCACCTAGAGTTAACCCTTCCATTTCACATGAGTGGAAATTTAACAATGTGTCTGAAATGAGAGTCACATTCGGACCTTCAATGCAGTGTATCACTCAAGCAAAATGTAGCAAATTCTTCTTCGATTGATTCATTGTCAGTTTCATGAAGCGACAGATGGCATAAAATTGAAGCGAAAATGTCACAAGTTTACCGATTTTATTATGAGAAATTATCAACATTTAGTTGCGTGTTTTACCAACTTTTTTTCTGATTAAGTTACCCACCAGTTTTCACTTACCAACTCTATTTAAGTTACTGACGACTATTTTTTTTCTGTTACTAACTACTTTATTCAATTACCTATATTATTTGTGTGACAGCCTAATTTTCTGATTCTGTTTTGGCTTTTCAACGACGCGCCTATAGTCTTTTTCTCTGAGCTAATCACTCATGAGATAACTAATCTATGAAGTGCAGCTGTTAAGGAATCTAAACGCAATAGACTTGAGAATTCGACCAGAAATCGACTGCTCGACTATCCTAATATGCAAAGGTCAATATGGCAAAAATAGCCTCTCGCTTCACGAAAAATACCCTTTCGATATCTTGCCCATAAACCACCGTCCGTTAGCAATCTGTAGGGACAAATGCGTTCCAAAAGCTTTCTTTCCTTACGATTTAATGCATTGTAGATCCTGACACTCTTAAATTTAGTTGAAATAGGAAAACGAAGAAATGCAAGAAAAAATACCCTTTCGCTCCACGAAAGGTACCCTTTCGATATCTTGCTTGAAAACCACCATTAGTTGGAAATCTGTAGGGACAAATGCATTCCAAAAGCTTTCTTTTCATACGATTTAATGTATTGGAGATGTCGACACCGTTAAAATCAGCTAAAATAGGAAAACGAAGAATTGCAAGAAAAAATGGCCTTTACCCTTCCGATATTTTGCTTGAACACAACCGGCAGTTGGAAATCTGCAGGGAAAAATGGGTTCCAAAAGGTTTATTTCGGTTCGATTTAATGTATTGGAGATCCTGACACACTTAAAGTCAGCTGAAAGTGGAAAACATAAATTTGCCCGAAATGTTAGCATTTTGCTCCACGAAAAACACCCTTTCGATATCTTGCATGAAAAACACCGATAGTTTGGAATTTGCAAGGAAAAATGGGTTCCAAAAGGTTTATTTCCGTACGATTTAATGTATTGGAGATCCCGACACCCTTAAAGTCAGCTGAAATAAGAAAACGAAGAAAAGCAAGAAAAAATAGCCTTTCGCTCCACGAAAAATAACCTCCCGATATCTGCATTCCTAAGAAAGATAAAAAGGGAAACAAAATGAAAGAATAGGAAAGAAATGAACCCACTACTCGTTGGGTTTTTATACAATTAAGGGAAAACTTGAGGCATATGTTGGGGATGAATGGTACAAAAATTATGGTCGGAATGGACAATGGCCTTCCACCATCTTCAAGATTTTCTTGTGACGTCGGGCGTCGCACCTAACATATGGAATTCACGTGCATTAGCATGAATGAAACGCACAGGCAAGCCTTTTGGGCTTTATTTCCCAATCAATCGTGAAAGTGAGTGAACCATTAGTGGGTCACCTATTGCCAAGGCATGATTCAATCATGAACGCAAGCATTTCTAAAAAATGATGTGATTATATGCATGAGTGGTACATATGATGTTTCAAAAGTGGATTCAAAATCATCTGTATGGTTTTTGGACAAGGTGATATCTCGACTATGGAAGACATCAATTGCCAAGACTAGCTTGGGGCTCGCATAATGCACTCACAGGCATCACAAAACACTTTAAATATGGTCCAAACCATAACTTTTCCTAAGTGAAATCAGGTATTGAGAAAAATTTCTACAAGGTTTGCTTTTGGAAATATCACGTGTATCAAAGTGGTCTCAAGGTACAATTTAGAGAATCCATTCGTTGAAAATCATTTGGCAATGAAGATCAAAGGATTTAGTTTGAAGATTTTTCTGACTTTTGCATTTTGTTAATTATTCGAAGTCATTCTCTCGAAAAAACAAAAACGGGTGAAGCCTAAGGAACTAAAGTTCGGTAACACGTAGTTACCTCGAAAGTATATTTACCACCTAGAGTTAACCCTTCCATTTCACATGAGTGGAAATTTAACAATGTGCCTTAAATGAGAGTCACATTCGGACCTTCAATGCAGTGTATCACTCAAGCGAAATGTAGCAAATTCTTCTTCGATTGATTCATTGTCAGTTTCATGAAGCGACAGATGGCATAAAATTGAAGTGAAAATGTCACAGGTTTACCGATTTTATTATGAGAAATTATCAACATTTAGTTGCGTGTTTTACCAACTTTTTTTCTGATTAAGTTACCCACTAGTGTTCACTTACCAACTCTATTTAAGTTACCGACGACAATTTTTTTTCTTTTACTAACTACTTTATTCAGTTACCTATATTATTTGTGTGACAGCCTAATTTTCAGATTCTGTTTTGGCTTTTCATCGAGGTGCCTATAGTCACCATATAAATTACGCAGGACCGACCTAAAAGATGTAAACCCCCAGGACTCATGGACTTATTATAACTCTTTGGTATCAGAGTAATATATTATCAGGTCAAGAGAAAGGCAAGTGGACTGTGGCGACCCTAGCGGATTGGGGGCCATTCGGGGGCGCCACATTTACGAGGTAGAATGACTTCACGCCATGAAACCTACAATGTACCTATTGGTAAACCTGATGAACGGATATGCGACTCATGGCCCAGCACAGGCCGACCTATAAAATGGTGAACTTGGCTAAATTTCTTAGGTCCGCTGGGCAGGCATATAAATTTATAACACGGCCAACTCTTTTTTTAAAATTTTTATTTATAAGTTCTGTTTTAGTAGCAGCCTTAAGTTGAAATTAAAATTCATAACACTAATAGGATAAAATAAGCCAAAATTACTAATGGATGATTTTAAAAATACTATAAGACTCGTAGATCTAGTACTAAAGTAATATAACCCAAATTCCTAAATTTCGGTGGTTAGTGAGCGGTTCACATTTACCTAAACACAAATCCCTAAGGTAAAATACTCAAACTCTACTCTACTTCTCTACTCTCTCTCGGACAACTCGGTATTCGGCTCTCTCTCTTGACTTTTGTAGTCCTCTCTCAGGACTACGACTACTATCGGATGACTTTCCTAGTTTGTCGGTTGTTAAGGTAGTTATTGGTGGCTAATCCCTCCATTTTTTAAAATGAAGAAGAAACGGCGCAAAAATTGATGCCACATCCTCCTCTTTGCCAAAGCAATTAGATCAAAATCAAGCACTCTTTGTTTTTTAGAAACGGACTCAAGCATTAAAGACCGTAGACTGGCAGTCATGGTACGATCAATGATTTATTTATCAAAGAAACACCGACAATAAAGAGCTGCAGAGATCACTATTTGGTTGAGCTGATGAATTTGATTTCTTCCATTCATTTGATTATAAGCAGTGGAAGGCAACAAATGGTATAAACAAATGGGATTTTCAGTATCCTCGACTTTATTCGACACAATCATTCAATCAATCACACCAATGTTTTGACTCTCTCTCAAATTAGCTTCTTTCAGTTGCATAAGCAAAAAGAAAGATAAATCGGCCATGGCATCGAGTCACATGAAATCAATTTCGGACTTGTCCAGAAAGTGAAGAAACATAAAACCCTTCAAAATACTTGTCTTAGACTCTTGAGCTTCGGAAGTTTTTGGAAAAATAGTAACCTTGATACATATTTTAGCCCAAAAATTTTTTAGGATACCTGGAATGGTCACGTAGAAAAAAAATGATGGAATACTCGGATCCACATTCCCAATCCTTAACCATACATAAATCGCCATAGTTTATAAACACTTGAGGAAAGGGAGGGAGTGTATGTTTTAATCAATTTTAAGTATGGGCCGCAGATTTCATTTATTTAGCACTTTACAATTATATATATAAAAAAATGAAAATCAATTTCATCCTCCTCTTTTCTAAGTTTTATAATACCATAAATCTGTTGCGACATAATAATGCGTATAGCCACAGCCTTAAGCAACAAACGAGCTAAACATAAACCGAACCCAATTGCCCATTTTGCTTGAGGATTGGGTTCATTGACTATGCAGCTCATTTATGATACGAAGGCTTAGCATATACTAGGGGATTTCACTTGGAAAAGAAGATGTTCCATACTAATGGATTCGGGTCCATAACCATGGGTTCCAATGTACGAGATCTTGTAGCACTTACCAATGAGGCCTAAACTTATTGTAATTATGCAAATTTAGTCTTAAACTTTTTTTAACAATTCAGTCATAAATCTTTTGTAATTATGTCAATTCAATCCATCTGGCTAATTTTAGCGCGCCTACGCTTATGTGGATAATTTTTTATGATATTTTATTTTTTCAATTTTGTAATTTTTTGTTTCTTTTTCTTTTTCTTTTCTTTTTTCTCCTCTTTCAATTTTGTGGTGGATGATCACCATGGGACCATCACCTAGCATTGTCGAGGCTCACGCAAGGTCGAGGGTTGTTATGGTCAAGTGTTCTAGTTGAGGGTCACTGAGATCAATGCTCACCTCCCATCACCAATTCGAGCTCGCCTAAGGTCATGGGAAGGTCACTGAGGGTCGATGCTTGCATGAGGTCAAAGGCAACCATGGCCTCGCTAGCCGCAAGCAAGGCCGCCTTCGCCCGTAGTGGATCCATAGCAAGGCTGGCCTCACCCAAATTTAGGTGAAGTTGCTTCACCCATGACCCTCACCAGTAGCCAACAAGGGCTTCACGCCCCTCACCCAGTGGTTGGCAAATCTTGCTGGCCACTATGGGGAGAACAATCAAAGAAGGAAGATGAGAAAAAAAAAAAGGAAAAAATTAATAAAAAATCAAAAAATATGTATATTTTTAAAAATTATCCACATCAACGTCGGCCAATCAAAATTGGCTTGATCAATTGAATTGGTACAATTGCAAAATGTTTGGGACTGAATTGGCACAACTATAATAAGTTTGAGATTTTTTAAAAAAATTTCCCCATTTTTTCATGTTTCTTGGCCTTTGTATGAAGCTTCAATTTAGTGGTGCTCACCCTAAGATATGCTTAAGCTAGGTTCATCTACATAAATATTGCCCAGTCAATTGTAGTTGTTGAAATAATAGTGTCTTTGGCAAAAAAAATTCCCTCCAAAAATTTTTAATGCACTTTTCGACTTTATTCGATTAAAACATACACGAAATGCCAAGGACAAATTAGAAGGTTTTTCTCCTTGTACATTTATTAATTATAAGCGAGTTGGTTTCAAGATAAGTATTAGATCATGTTTTCTTCCATTCTTCGTTTGGAGGAAATTTAATTAAATTTGTATGCGGGCAATGTACATAAAGTGCAGCCTATTAATAAGACGCATAATTGGAGGAAATTTTTCTTCAACGAGATCCTACGATTAAAGATGAAGGAAAGTATAATTATTTTCAGAATGTAAAGGCGAAAATTTTAAATTATATCGGAAAACACTCACTACTCCACAACCTACTAAAGTATGTGGGTTTAAAGGGGTTCGTAGGTTCTACAAAATCTGTTGACGGTCCCTAAAATATAGGGCAGACTAAAGAAGTAGAATCTTCGCGAAAGCAAGATATTGCAATCCATAATTCAATTTGTCCTTAATTGCATCCTCACGTTTCCTGGTCACAGGTTTGAGGCCCCACGCCATTTGCGTCATTCAATTTTGTCTATATAATATTTTCCGAATGGCCGTTCTTGGGTTTGGCCGGCTTCTAACGGATTAGGTGGTAGTTTGACGAAATGAACATTTGCGGTTCTTATCCTTTTTCATTTTGAGTTCGGAAGCATTATTGAGAGGAGATTGTCTCGAAATAACTCTAAGAGCGTGGCTGATCAAAAGGGGAAATTTGAGGTATGCTATACGGTATGTATGTCTCTACCGTGAGCTTCTCTAAAGTATGCCTCAAGAAGTTTAAAATCTCATGTTAATTTCTAGTTAAATGTAACATCTTGGCAGGTAGGGTGTTGAATATTTTCTCTCTCAGATTGAGGTAGCTTATATGTTTGTTCCCGAAGTTGGTACAGTTTAATGTTTCATAGCAAGTGAATTTATTGGGGAAGAAAACATCTAATAATTGGAACATGAAAATGGTTTTTTTTATTAGAATGAGGCAATAATAAAATTGTGTATATACTTAATTTAATATAGTTGTTCTCAACTATGCAAGCCCGAAAATGTATGTAGAACCTACCAACGCAAAATATGTAGGTAATTGAATGTGATTTATTTAAAAACAGAATGAGATGCAAACTTTTTACATTTAACATCTTTTAATACAAACTCCATAGGAAAGTTCTTAAATGTCCGTGTGCGGTTAATTGATCACATTTCACTTTCAAGAAAAGATGCTCTTCTTTCCTTCTTCGGGTAAATTTTAGGAAGGTAGTCAACGTTGATCCGCCATATTCATGGACGGAAATGTTGAGACAAGCGTGTGACCACCATACAATAAAACTTCATGGCATTGCCATGTGTATGCTTTTCATGCTTTTTAAAAAACAGCTTTATGGCTTTGATAGGTCCATGCATTATTATAACCCTTTGACTATGTCCACTAGCCAGCATAAAAGTTATATCCTATCCCGAGTTTTGCTTTATGATCATGTAATCCTAATACACTTATATCTAACAAACTATGCAAAGAAAGGTCTTAAAAAATGGACATAGTTTATTTAGGTCGTGCCTAGAAAAGTTGATTTATGAGGCATGCAAGTCAAATCCAAGAATAAAATTATATGGAGAGATATAAGTGATTCAAAGAAAATCAAATATCGAAATCTCCAACCAGATCAAGAAATAATATGAAGAGGGAAAGAACAGGACATGATATACTGATGCGTGAAGCAACAATATCGAGGCTGCTTCGGTAAAGATATGGCTTTCTTCAGAGATTGAATCAATTGAAGGCTAGCAAGCATTTCCCTAGGAGAGATGTACAGCTCCTCAATCAAACGCTCAACTGAGAGAATGAGATGATAGACAGATCAAAAGGGTCACTGACTACATATGTACTATAATTTGCATGCCTCACAGATTCGACATTACTGGCTAAAATGTCCCTTGTTAACCATAACTACATTACTTTGCAATAGAGATAGCTCAGGACCAACCGATTCGAAGTTATTATCCTTCAAGTACCAGTCTGTTTTGGCTACAATAGAAAATTTAATATTTTATTATAAATGTTTGAGAAATAATTCGCAAGTTTGCCTCCAAAATGAACTCATCAATCTTCGATTCCTAATTCTTAGTTATTGAGAAATTTGACTTCCATTCAGTGCGTATCAATTTTTGAATGTAGTTATTTTTTCTAGTGCTTCTCTTTCTTTTGCATCGTTTTCATGTGCGAGGATTTTATTATTTTGGAAAATTGTCCAAAAAGTCATAAACCTAGGGGTGAGCATGGTCCAGATTGGGCCAGTCCACACCATAACCCTATGACCAACCTGCACAATGCTGGTCCATAATTTTTCGGATAGAGGACCAACCCTATTAAGCTTGGGACCGAGAACCGGACCGACCCAATGGGTTCGGTCCGGTTCTAGGGTCAACCCGGGACCAATCGATAATTTCTTATTTTATTTGTTGTACTCCTTGAAAAAGCGATTGAAGACCGGACTGAGCCAATGGGTTCGGTCCAATTCCATGGTCGACCCGGGACCAACCAATAATTTTTAATTTCATTTTTGTACACCATGAAAGGGCAATCGAGGACCGAACCGACCCAATGGATTCAATGACAAGTGAGATCAACTAAGAAAGGCAAGCGGTGAGAGTCGAGTGGGGTAAGCGTTGAACAGAGTGAGCATCGAGTGTCAAGCGGGGAGAAACAAGCCAATCGAGCATCGAAAGGCAAGAAGCACGAGTGACCTAAAGCGAGCAAGGCGAGTGTCGAGTAGCGAGCGGAGAAGTTATTTCTTTTGATTTTGGCAAATTTAAGACTAAGAGAACAAATAAGACAAAAGAAATTAAGTACTAGAGGAGAATGCCGTAAGAAGCTGTTTATGCCCTTTTGGACACCGTGAGAACTCCTCACTGTTAGGGAAATCCCTTATGATGTTTTGAAGATGACAAAATAAATCAAAAGCTACTAACATGTTTGATGGTTGAGTAATAGACTATGCAGATGATAGAACATGTAAAGAATATTGTCAAAGTCTGAAGACCGCCAGAAGACTGAACATAACACATGTCCAAAATATATTCTAAAGATTTCCAGACTTCTGTGTCAAAGTTTGAAGACTGCCAGACTTTAGTATCAAAGTCTGTTCTACATTAGAAGTCTGTCTACTCTGACAAATTCCAAACTAAACGTGAATGAAGAACCAGAAGACAGACTCTATGTTGAAGCTGAACCAGAAGACAGACTCTATGCTGAAGCAGAACATAACAGACTGTCTTCAAACCTTAAAGCTAAATATATTTAGAAGCAGAATTTGTTCAGACTTAGATTGCAAAGTCTATCGCACTTAGACTCAGATTGTAAAGTCTATTGCCCTCAGACTTTACATCCAGATTCGACAGAACGTAACATAAGCCCCGAAAATATAACAGCTAGTGATCTGGTTTGGATTCTACATCAAGATTGATTTGATTAACTTAATTAATTGACAATTGGATCTTGAAGACAAGAACTTTCTATACAAAGAAGCTTTACTTATGGAAACCAAGATTCTGTTTGTATGGGCGATCGGAATCAATTTGGGATTTTACCTTTATCACTCAACGGCTACCAAATCTTCTAGATACAGATCTGTCCAATGGGTAGATTGGAAGACGATCCTCGAGATGCTGTCCAACGGTTAGTTTGGAAGTGGAGGAGTATTTAAGGAGATGAAGGACCGATGAGCAAGTAAGAGACGGAGTGTAGAATTTATAATTCCAAAGTCTGAGCGACCTTCGATCATACACTTGACTCTGTGAGCTTAAACGTTTGTGATCTTGAGAGAAATACCAAAAGAGTGACTTAGTGAGATAGTGTGATCTACTACTAAGTGTTTGCACTCAAAGTTGTAATATCTTGTTGATTGCATAGTGGAATCCAGCCAAGAAGGCTGTTAGCGTGGGAGAGTGGACGTAAACTTTGATTAAACCGAACTACTATAAACCTTGTGTTCTTATTTTCTTCCCTGAATCTCTTTATTTTGTTCGTAGTTCTATTTAACTGCTAAAGTCTGATCTCGCTCAAAGTCTACTTCTCTTCAGACTCAATTTCAAAAGTCTATTGTTATTCAGACTCAGGGTAAAAGTAAAGGTTTTCACTGTATTTTGCAGAATCTGTTTTTACACCTATTCACCCCCCCTCTAGGTGTTCATACTAGCACTTTTAATTGGTATCAGAGTCGAGTGCTCGGTTTATAAAAGTGTTTTTACTTTTGAGCTAAAGATCTTTTATGGCTAGTATCTTGGCACCATGACTTATGGAGGGACAAAGTAACACAAGGCCACCATATTTTGATGGAAAGGAATACAACGTGTGGAAGAACAAAATGAAAGCATTCCTAAGATCTAGAGATCCCTTGCAATGGGATGTTGTGGAAAAAGGAATCAATCCCACTGCTGCATCTAAATCAAATAAGAATGGCAAAGACAAAGAACGCAAACCCCCCGCTCCTATGTCTTGGACAGAGATGTCCAAAAGAGAAGCGCTTGATGCAAAAGCCATTTATTCTTTATATTGCGCATTATCTCCTGCTGAATATAATAGAATCTCTTCATGTGAAACAGCAAAAGAAGTTTGGGATAGACTTCATGTTACATATGAAGGGACTGATCGTGTAAAAGAGACAAAAGTAAACTTCCTGCTTGGCAAATATGAATCCTTCAAGATGAAGCAAGGAGAGTCGATTGGAGATATGTTTAGCCGTTTTACAGAAATTGTAAATGGTTTAGCATATCAAGGTCAGCCAATTTCTTCCCCAGTGAAGGTCAACAAACTCTTGCGAGGTCTCTCAAAAGATTGGAACCATATCAAGACCTCAATCCGGGAAACTTAGAGGATTATGCCACTCTCCGTTGATGAATTGATTGGAACTCTTCAATCCTATGAAGTGGAAACAAATCAATGATGAAGATCCCGAAGGTAAGAAGTCCATCGTTTTAATAACTAACGCTGATTCTGATGATACAGATTCATAAAATGATATGGACGACGAAGAACTTGCTTTTATGATCAAGAAATGCAAAAGGTTGAATAGAAAATGAAGTGAATTCCGTAGAGGAAGACAATACAAGCAGAATGGCCAGAAAAGAACAATAAAAGAAGATGATGAGCAAGGAAATCTACGCTTGATGGCACATTCGAATCTAAGTCGACTCGGACATAGACTCGAATCGAGTCGACTCGCATACGTACTTAGAATCTGATGAAGAAATCGAGGTAGGCCATTCAAGAATTCCTAATAAAGTTCTTAAGTATATAAATGAGCTATGCTTAAATCTCAAATCTTCTCTTAAAATGATCTCCGAACTTAAAAGGAGAATTCTCGGCTTAGGCAACAGGATCTTTCTCAAAAGAAAAGTTTGAAATTTTGCAAAATGATTTTCTACAAACAAAAGAAAATTGACATTTACTTGTCAAGGAAAATGATTCTTTAAAGAAAGAACTTTCAAATATTTCGACAAAATTTTCAAATGGTTCAAAAACTTTAGAGCATATCCTTTCTATACAAGTACCTTACTATAATAAGTCGGGACTTGGTTTCAATAAGGAAAGTGATTCTCTAATTGATTTTCCTAAAGTCAAGGAGAGACTTAGACAAAGACCTTCAAAGGCATTTTACAAAAATCATTTTCGAAAAGTGTTTATAAAACCTGTTGGTCGAAATGCCCTCAAGTGTTCAAATTGTGGAAATTCAGAACACTTTGAGAAAGAATGTCCTAAAATCTAGAGACCTATTAAGAAAGATTGGGTAAATACAGCAAACTCTATCAACTCTCATGGACCCAAGAACAAATGGGTACCAAAGAAAAGATGAGTTATTTTTGCAGGATATAAAGGAAAAGAAGAAAGAGAAATTGGTAAGGAAGGTATATATTTTTCAATTTGGTTTGGATACAAAATTTAAAAATTCTGATTATACTTATATTCTCTTTGTGCTTTAATTGATTCGGATTTTATAAAGATCATATCCTATGATTTGTTTTATTGAAGAAAGAATCGTGTGATTTATTTTTGTGATTCGTGCATTGAGATTTGATTTAATACATGTGATCATTTTTGCTTAAGAGACAAATGAATTTATTTGGTTTGATTTTATACTCTTAGATTTTATCATATTTTGCCAAATAAAAATCTGTTTTACATAATATTAAATTATTATGCAAGATTTTCCTAGATATTCAAGAATTTTATTCTCTCTGTTTTTTTTCGTACTATGACTAAGTGAGAATTTATTTTTCAAAATATCATTGTGCATAATATTCTTTCTTTGAATAATTTGTTATGATGAATTAAGAAAGAATATTTGTTTATCTATGAAGAATTTCTATTTTTCTCTAACGTCATGGAAGGATCCAAATTGATGGATACCAAAAAGAAATTAGTTGATTGCAGGAAATTCAATAAGGCAAGAATGATTGCGAATCTACGCAAATTTTGGTGCAATCAGAAAAATATCTCCTGCGAAAATTGGTAATGTTTTTTTTTTAATCAATGGTATATTGCAAATATATACCTTGGGTAAGAGAAATTTTTTTTTATCCTGCCTTGGAAATCTCTACATACATTTATCATGATTTTATATGATTGCCTATAAATTATATATTGCAAATATCTCTTGTCATAAACATAAGGCATTGCATTTTTACTTGATTTGGCACGTGATAGAAATATCTACTTTCTTTTTGTGAAATGCATTTATAATATATTTTTGAGTTTTATGCTCAAGCAAATCCCTTTGCTCTCGAAAGATATTATTGCATATTTATGGATATTCTTGCTATATTCTTAGAAGATATATTATATCTAGCAAGGTTGATCTGCAAATCGGAGGAAGGTATTATGTGACATTTTTGCAAAGATTATTATCTATTATACAAGATTTTGCAGGTGGCAATAGAATCTTCCATATGGAATTTGGAAAGCTTGATCAGAAAATTATGAAGATTCTATACTATCTCCCCGGAGGCTAAAAATTCCCTTTCTTGTGCAAAGTTTTTGCAAATTGTTGAGGAAATCCCTAAGTGTCGTACGAAAGCTTATTTGTGCAAAAAGCCCGTAAGTTTATGCAGGTTGAATTCGAGAAGAGCTTGATTGAAAAAATAAATTTTTGGCTCGAATTTCAAAATGCAAGTGATCGTTGCGGATGTTGTTGCTACAAAGGGAATAATCGAAAAAATATTCTGCTCAACATACACAAGCCACAATTAGTGCTATTCGCAAATATTGTCATGATGATAGGGGGAGAAAGCGAATCCAAGAAAAAGGAAAGAATTGTGATCATCTCAAGAAGGCAACAAATTGAGGGGGAGCTTTGATCAATTATGGAAAAATCTTTTTGAATTGATCGTGATCTTGTTTATTATGGAATGAAGGAAAAGGTAAATGTGTTGGAACTTACCAAGTTCTACAAAATCCGGTTAGTACATTTTTTTTACCTTTTGTCATAACAAATCTCTTATTAATATTATCTTTTTATTATGACAAAATGGGTTAAGTGAATTTTATAATGCATCCGTGATTTTTATTGGATATTTGTTGATATATATGATCGAAGTGAGCTATATTGCATATTTTTAATATTCGATTTATAAAAGCTGATTTTTGGAAATTATTTGCTATAGCTTTATATTCTCTACGTGATACTTTTTCAATTGATATCGCCTTTTGATTATGACAAAAAGGGGGAGAGAATATAAATATGCATATGTGTTGATATTTATTAAGCTGCGATTATCTTTACATATATAATTATATGCTCAATCTATTTGCAATTTTGAATTACATTATTCTTTGAGATTGCCTTGATTTATTATTATCTTTAAAAGCATGATTACACATCTGCATATTCAGAGATTGTTTTGTCATCATAAAAAATGGGGAGATTGTTAGGAAAATCCCTTATGATGTTTTGAAGATGACAAAATAAATCAAAGGCTACTAACATGTTTGATGGTTGAGTAATAGACTATGCAGATGATAGAACATGTAAAGAATATTGTCAAAGTCTGAAGACCGCCAGAAGACTGAACGTAACACATGTCCAAAATATATTCTAAAGATTTCCAGACTTCTGTGTCAAAGTCTGAAGACTGCCAGACTTTAGTGTCAAAGTCTGTTCTACATCAGAAGTCTGCCTACTCTGACAAATTCCAGACTAAACGTGAATGAAGAACCAGAAGACAGACTCTATGCTGAAGCTGAACCAGAAGACAGACTCTATGATGAAACAGAACATAACAGACTGTGTTCAGACCTTAAAGCTAAATCTGTTCAAAAGCAGAATTTGTTCAAACTTAGATTGCAAAGTCTATCGCACTTAGACTCAGATTGTAAAGTCTATTGCTCTCAAACTTTACATCCAAATTCGACAGAATGTAACACAAGCCCCGAAGATATAACGGCTAGTGATCTGGTTTGGATTCTACATCAAGATTGATTTGATTGACTTAATTGATTGACAATTGGATCTTGAAGACAAGAACTTTCTATACGAAGAAGCTTTACTTATGGAAACCAAGATTCTGTTTGTATGGGCAATCGGAATCAATTTGGGATTCTACCTTTGTCACTCAACGGCTACCAAATCTTCTAGATACAGATCTGTCCAATGGGTAGATTGGAAGACGATCCTCGAGATGCTGTCCAACGGCTAGTTTGGAAGTGGAGGAGTATTTAAGGAGATGAAGGACCGATGAGCAAGTAAGAGACGGAGCGTAGAATTTATAATTCCAAAGTCTAAGTGACCTTCGATCATACACTTGTCTCTCGTGAGCTTAAACGTTTGTGATCTTGAGAGAAATACCAAAAGAGTGACTTAGTGAGATAGTGTGATCTACTACTAAGTGTTTGCACTCAAAGTTGTAATCTCTTGTTGATTGCATAGTGGAATCCAGCCAAGAAGGCTGTTAGTGTGGGAGAGTGGACGTAGGCTTTGATTAAACCGAACCACTATAAACCTTATGTTCTTATTCTCTTCCCTGAATCTCTTTATTTTGTTCGTAGTTCTATTTAACTGCTAAAGTCTGATCTCACTCAAAGTCTGCTTCTCTTCGGACTCGCCAAAAGTCCGTTGTTATTCGGACTCGGGTTAAAAGTAAAGGTTTTCACTGTATTTTGCAAAATCTGTTTTTACACCCATTCACCCCCTCTCTAGGTGTTCATACTAGCACTTTCACTCACAAAAACATTTTCTTCCTTCATAAATTATAACTATTGACGCTGTAAAAGATATTAAAAATCTAAGTTATTAAAGAACAATATAAAATTACTTAAACTCCTCACTAAAGAGTTATTTATTGTTATTGACGCCATTTATTTTAAGGTTTTCTCTATATAAAAAAAATTATAAATAATATATTAGATATAATATATATAGTCAGGGTTGGTCCAGGTTGAACCAACCCTGAACTCCCAAGACCGAAGACCAACCCGCACAGTGTTGGTCCAAGAATCCTAGGACCAAGGACCGACCTAGTCTCCTTGGGAACCGGACCAGGACTAGCAGGGTTGGGCCGGTCCAGGGTCGGTTCAGGGTTGACTCTACACCGATGCTATTGCATTTTTGTTAATTCGGTTCTAAACATTTTAATTTTACTAATTAAGTCCTAAACATTTTTCATTTCTTGCCAATTTCCATCCGGTCAATTTTGGCCAAAATTCGCTGACGTAGATGCCAGCTGTCCTACATGGCACAATTGGCCCTGATGTGGACTAAACTTTTTTTCTTTTTAAATATTTTTCGAACTTTTTAAAACATTTTTTTTTCTCTCTTCTTCCTTTGGTTGGTCGCCTATCGTCTGGCGACCGGCCAAAGGCTACAACCAATGAGGGTCAGCCTTGCTGACCTTAGGCAAGGTCCCTCCCTAGGATCTAGCTAGGGGCAACCTCCCCGTGATCTGGTGAAGGACAACTTCACGAGCACCACTCGCGGCCAGCGAGGCCGACCCTCACCCTCACTCAAAGCAAGCAAGGGGTGACCTCACCGGCCACGAGTGAGGCTCGCCCTCGCCAAATCCGACGAGGTCGACCCTCACTGGCCTTTAGCAATACTCGACCTCGCCGAATTTGGCGAGGGCAAGCCTTACCCGAGGCCGACCCTCACTAGTTGAAGCCTCTAGCCAGTTGCCAAAGGCTAGGCGATCGACCAGAGGAATAAGAGAAAAAAAATTAAAAGAAAAAAATTAATAAATTAATAAAATATATTTAAAAATTAATAAATTTTATTCATGTCGGTACCGGTCATGCCACATAAGACGGCCAGCTTCCACATCAGTGATATCCGACCAAAATTGGCCGAATGGACTGAATCAACAAGAAGTGAAAAGGTTTATGATTCAATTGGTAAAATTAAAAGGTTTATGACTGAATTGGCAAAAGTCTAATAGGTTTAAGATTTTCTGGATAATTTTCCTTTATTATTTTCCACTAAACTAATTACTACTTACCAAACAAAGGCACTCCACTGAGATTCCAAATCTCCCCTGTGCACATCATGTCTGCACCACACATCGTACTTCCTTTTGTCTCAAGTTGAGAAACTTCTAAGTAAAGTTTCTATGCAGAGGTTCAATTGATGTTTTGGGGGTAGGAACTTTCGATAAAAGTTACAAAAATGGAGAAAGAGGAAAGGGGCGGTTCAGGCCATACCGTTCAGCATCCTCTGTGTTTGATAGCACTTAATTTCCACCGATCATAGAGATGACGAGCGAGGATGATCCTGAATCTAATGCGGCAATTATATTCACATAGTTTACGAACATTCTTATGACATGTAATTCTTCCGAATCTGCGGAGATTTTTAAGTCTCCTTAACCAAAAATAAAAAATAAAAAAGTTATAAAAGATTAAAAGACCTTTGTTTTCCATGCTTTAGTAATTATCTTCAAGACCTGGAAATCAACATTCTCTTCTTCTAACAACTAGAAGCAATCGCCCATTCTTTTAGCTAAAGGCGTCAATGTAAATAAGCAGGGTATACCATCGCTGCATAAACGCTGGCAAAGTATCTTACCCAAAGGAAGAGTCATTTATTTAGACAGACAAATGCCCACAATAACGCTGAGTTTTGATGACAAATTAATTTGCATAATGGTGATATGATTCAAGCCATAGCTCTCATGCGTGAAGGAGACGGAGACATGGAGAGAAGAGTACAGGTTCGCATATACACATAAAAAATGAAAAAAGCAAAAAGAGGCGAAGCAAAATGCAACCATAACCAAATTTAAATGCCTCGTGGAAACAAGCAGAGCTATTCCTTTCAAACAAGATAGGTCCACGCTGGTAATATCGATGGCTGGTTGACTGGTCAACGCGATTTACTTCACCACCTGGAACAGGCCCAAAATTCTTGTCAGGGGAGGCATCAGATGCTATAACATCCTCTCGGAGAAGGAGAAAGTGAAAACAACCGGAAAAGTGGTCATTTTCGTATTTTCATAGCAAATGCGCGAAGAATAAAGTCAGACCATTTCAGAGGGGCTCATTGAAGAGGATTTGTTCCCTGACCGGTACAAGTGTTGGTCGAGTTTGGTGAGCCGTGACTCGATCTATATCCAAACTCTCATTATGTTTGTTGCTATATGAATGATTCGACCGGCTCATATAAGTAGAGTTAGAGAGTTTGTGGTAAAAATTTAACAACTAAAAGAACATTATGGATTTCCGAAGATGGGCTTGGTCATTGGTGCACAAACCGATCCCCTTCTTTATCATTATTTCGTACAAACAATCTTGCAAACCGAGATTGTGCTTCAGCATCGGGGGCTTGCGCGCTTGAGCTACCTAGTGCACTGGTCGTGACTGAGGATTGTACACGCCAGACCGTCCTTTGAACCAGGCCAACGTCTCGGACCGTGACCCTTGGCAAGCATGGTAAGACTTGTCCCGTCAAGAAAAGTAGGGATGGAGGGAAAATTGATTTCGATTGATTGCTGCGGATCAACAAAGGCAAGGATTATTAGGAAGTCTTGATTAAATGTGGTCGGAACGTTTGCATGAATCATTTGTTGTCAAGCGTGGATATGAAGCTCTAAAGGGCCTTAGTCCTATATTCTCTTATGAGACATGCAAAGGCTGCTTTATCTATGTGTTTATTATGTGGAGAATGCAATGAAGCGCATAATCTTATGTATAAAATCAGTAAAATAAGAAAAAGTTCTTTAGAATTCAAGTCATGTGAAAGAAGATTGTCATTTAAACTACACATGAAATCTTTCATTAGATATTCAACATATACGAATTAGGAAGAGATACAAATGACTCCGCAGAGTAAATCTACATGCATTTTAATGCTCATCAACGCAGGTTTAGCAGCAGTTCACTTAGGAGCTCTTTCCGGGCATGATCTTAATCCTGTCGTATTAAGTTAATCTTTTGGATTAAGATACCATGTCACGTGCGAACAAGGTTTAAGGAAAAAATTATAAATATCATGGACCATCCATAATGATGGTCTGTGAATGTCACTTCATTGGTTTATCTTTTCCAGTCGGAGGATTTAGATTTCCAACCAGGTCTTCACTACATCCAAATCGCCACTAGCAAAAAAGATTATAAGTGAGATTATTTCTTTCTCCATATTTAATTATCCCACTGACAAATTGTTAAATTGCTCTTGTATTAATTAAAAGAATAAGAATTGAACATTAATTTTGAGTAGCTAGGAGGAAAAAAAAGCAAAAAGACAAACGAGACAAAAACGTAATAATTTAAAACATAGACTTGAAATATATATAGAGAAACCCACAACTAGCGGTGCTCAATTTAGATCGGCATCAACTTATGGGATATCTCTACTAGGGGTAAGCGGTTCCCAATTCCTTACAGGTTCCATCTGGAACTTGGAACCTACCCTCGGGTACAGGTTTCTCATTTTGTGGAACCTGAAACCTATCCTGTCACAGGTTCCAGGGTCGGTTCCGAGTTCCAACAGGTTTTTTTTTTTTTTTTTTTTTTTTCATTTTCAGATTTGAACTATAACGAAGAAAGAAAGAGACAAACCAAAGTTGCTATGTCAGCTCAAGCCAAGATCATAAAAAGGATGGCAACTTAGCAACTTTTGTTATGACAAACACAAGAAAATCACTAATGCAAGCAACAAACTTCAACCAAGCATGAGTGGTTTTTATTTTTATTTGTTCTAGTTGTTGAGCTCTCATACTAGTGTACCTTCTACTGCCGATACTTGATACGTATAGCACTTAGTGGGCATTCTTTTGCATTCGATTACAGGTCTTGCAATGCAGATACCGTAGTCTTCAGGTCAGATGCCTTATAAGATGTGTAGAATTCCAACGTCAGATTCTATAGAAGGTAAGTTAATACCCATATAATCAAATTGTAAGCTTGTGGCGATGAAAGAAATGCAAGATAGAGAATAGACCCAAGGGTGGCGTGAGTCATCCAGCGTCCATCTAGCAAGAAATATGGCTGATGCAGCAACTAGAGAAGGAAGAAAACTCAGGAACTCGTACTCGACCATTGTCAGCTTCGCAAGGTAATCCGCTAAGTACTCCACTTCAAGACTAGGGCTCTAGAGATTTTACAAGCAGCTAATGGACAAATGGTTAAATTTCTTAAGATCAAGGAACGTGGTATTTTCCTAAGCTTAGGCTAGCATGGAGTTGATCAATGACCCTTACCACATACATTGCCTGTGCTGCTCGAATAAATCTCCTGAGAAACGAAATATTCGATTCTTTTAGAATGCAAATAACTCCAATGAAAGTAAAGCAAATGAGAGTTTAGTAAGTTGCAAAACCTAAGGAAAGTTTTCGTAGTGGGCGCAAATATCCGAAAGCCGAAATAATTCAATAGTTGGCCCTCCATTTTTAGTACCTACCAATACACAACAATGTGAATCTTTTACATCCGAATAGACAACTAAATTCATAGTTTTATAGAGAAAACATTGTCTAATGTATAATTTGGTGATTCCTTATGGTTAATGTGTTTCATAATAATAACTACGGTTGCATAATAAAGAAGGTTGAGCAATTGTCGGTGTTGCTCATCTTAGTTAGGGAAAGGAGCAAGCTAAGGCAAGCAAGGACTTTGGCTGTTACATAGGTCTCTGTCACTTGAGCAAAAATGCGGAGGAAAAGCTATTATGAAAAGAGCAATAAATCATTTGTTCCTATAAGAAAAGAATTGTGGAAGATTCAAGTAGGCTAGGTGAGAGTAAGAGTGCATACCTCTTCTCTGGTGTAAGTATTGTCTGTAATAAAGCAAAAATCTTCAACTCGTCGAGCACAAATTTCTTCATACTTCCTACAAAGGACAAAGAAGGCAAACAGTGTTATAAGGGTATATGACAAAAGCAGCCTGACCCATGTATTGAACTACCAAACAAGGGTATATGACAAAAGCAAATGCAAGCTGTACAGTTCACCAAGAAAATACACGAGATTAATTTCATGTAAAAAGAGGATCAACCAAGTGCTATGTTGCATCAGCCGAACTTTGGGATAATTGCATAACAAGGAAAGTTTCAGCCCTTTTCCACCTAGAATCCACTATGAAGAAAAGAAAACATTATTGGACTCCAACCCTTTAGGCTATTTGTTTCCAGAAGGCATTGACTTTCTTCATCAGATGAAAATTTCTTTTGTCTTTCCCCACAAATCTATCTATTACACGAACGAACTAGAATCGTCGATAATGGTTATGTGCAACATTCCCATCATATTAGAGCTCTTCATGCGTATGATCATGAAGCAAAGAAATGCAAGTGCAAGAAGATCTCACCCTTATTCACAAAGCAGTAAAACGACCAAGATCGGCAAACATAGCCTCAGTACCTGCCCAGAACAGATTGAAATTCAGAAAATTAGCAGACAAGCAGGGAATCAGAAACAGTAATCAGCGTCCAAGCCTTTCACAATGGACCAACTAACATCTTTCGCACCACTTAAACAACAAAGGTCCAGAATAAAAGTCACCGGCGGTGAGCAGCAATCGGCCTCCACTGAGGGGATGGGCGGCATCCACCGGCGGCATCGATGGCAAGCGGCCGAGCAGCGAGGCGAGCGAGGGGTGACAGCGTCGAGGGAGGCAAGGGCGAGGTGAGCACGGGGCAACTGGCGTCCAGCAGCGGCGTCAAGGGTTAGCGGCGTCCGGCGGTGGCGTCGAGGGCGAGCAACGTCCGGCGGTGGTATCGAGGGCAAGCAGCATTGGCGCTAGGCAAAGGTAGAGAACGAGAGAGACTCAGAGAACTGTGAAAGTGTGAAGTGAACTGAGGGTAATTGATTTGGGGCTTTTTTTGAAACCCTAATCGGTTCCGGTTCCGATTCCCAGAAAAAGGAAACCAAGAACCGGAATCGGTCTCTTTAGAACCGTGAACCGAACCGGACCCTCCGGTTCCCGGTTCTACCCGGGAACCGCGCTCACCCCTAATGCCCATGGGAACAGAGTGAGAAAACTACAACACCAAATGTCAAGGAAGAGGCTAATGGATGAATAGATAGATTAGACCGAATGTTTATTGTATTGTTTATATCTATTTTGACATTTATTGTCATCTAAACTAGCAGTATGGAATTGCCTATGCCATCTAAACTTTTGTATGAGTTCTTACAATTGAAATTAGAGTTTTCTCATTCGTAGAAGCTCACAAAAATGACAGCATACGTTGATATCAATGTAGAAATGAACTTTATCGTAGATAAGATGGACAAAGTACACATTATTTGATGCACCGAAAATTTCCTCTTCACCAACAAACGTTGATTATCCATCTTAGCGAAAGATACGCGTCGTGCATTTTGAATTACCTTGTACAGCTTGCGACTCTCCTAGGAAATCATCAGCTGGCACATTTAATTTCTTTTTTTATGTCACTATATTCGCTTTGTGTAACTTTCTGATTTCGTTGATTTATCGGAAGGTGACTTGCCGCAGAAAAATCGAATAATTGAAGAGACTGTTGCAAAATTGAAAAAGGAGACGAGTGAACTGCATCAACGATCATATTTCAAGGGTACGGCCATAGCTAGTGGTTTTGTAACTTTTAGAACCACCTAGTGTGGAAGTTCACAAAGAACATGTTCAATATCTATCTAAAACTCTAGAAAATTCTTAGAAGAATGTTGATCAGGTAAGCGACTAGATATCCCACATACAATAACTAATCACCAACTTGTGTTTGTAACACAATACTTGGAGTAAGTTTTTCTTTGTCACTATAAAAGATACATTTAGTGCTTTAATAAGGGCATTTTTCTATGGATTCTTTTCCTTGCCTTGATTCTCTTTTCCATGGGGATGGTGGAAGTTTGCTAGTAACCTAGTTTATTTTTCTTCCTTTTCTTTCTAATTGGCATTAAGACTACATATTTCATTCAACCAATACGATAAAGTACATATCTTGTGAAATTCTTGTGTGTTAATTAGCAACCCAAGTAACTACTTAATTTGCTAGCATTCTGTGGGATATTTTTAAGGGCATTGAAGACTCTATGTGACTAGTTTTGCATGATGGCACTGCTTTTCTATTACATGATATGAATGCATTATTAGTTATGCTATCTATACTCAGTACTGTTCCGATTTTTCTCTTTCTCACTCCCATAAAAATTCATATGGTTTGCTGTGTTATTAGTTGTCGGAAGAATTACGCAAAAAGCAAAAGCAAGAAGTGACCCTTCGGGGAGAAATGGAAGCTTTAAGAGATTCTTTGAGATTGGAAAAGCAAGAGTCGGATAGGTTAAAAGCCCTTGTCACAAGAGAGACAAAGCTCTTCTAGTTATCATTTGTTTGCATAATTATCATTGTGTTTTATTTTTCATTTGTTTCTTTGGAATAAGTTCTTTTGTCTTTCAGGCTACAATCTCAGAGAAGAGGAGCTTGGAAGCAAAATTGTTCGAGAATAAAGATTTACTTGTAGCAAATAATCAGGTATGGCGATATCACTCTGGTTATGAACTAAGATCCTAATGCTAGTTATTATATATGAATTGTTATGGAAAATGGTGGATATCATAACTAGTTTGTACAAAAACTTAAATAAGAGCTAGAAGCGCATTGTGAGTATGCACATGAAGTAGAAGAAATCATGAAGAAAGCAGTAATCGAAACAATAACTTTGGAGCTGATAATATCTTGTATGGAGAGAGAATTTGCTGATAAGGTGATATCTCCTATAATTAATCTTAGCTCAACCACTATGATTCTTTTCCCCCTGGAAGTCGTATTGAATAATTCTTGCAAATGCAGAGAGAGTCCTAAAAGCTTTGGGACTCGAGGAATTGAGAAAGATGAAAGAGGTAATCTAAAGAAACATAGAGTAGCTTTTGCCCAAGTACTATGTCACGCCTCGATCTTCCGAGCACGTGCCCATCCCTCCTTGGTCGATTAAATAGCGACGTCCCAAGATGCATCGCCGACCCATTCATTTTAATACGCATGCGGAATCACATAAATAATCCCCAGACAATAAAACAATGAGATAGAAAAGTAGAACCAACTTTTCTCAATATACCTTGTTACGAACACATAGCTTTATACATAGAAGCCTACAAAAAGGGGTCGGCTTTCAACAAGAGAGAATTGTCCTATGATTAACTAGTCAGACAAGTTCGCTGATTCCTCGAGCTTCACCTTCTAAACTCCAGGCTTCGAGTCCTCCACCGCTGTCAACTAGGGACCTGAAAATGTTATCCAACAACAAGGTGAGACTACGTCTCAGCAAGTTCAACCCCCTAAGACCTGACTAGGAAGAAAATACGCCCAAAGAGCTGCCTAAGCATAACCATGAGTCAAAGGGCTTACCTTGGCCTCAGTTCCTTCCTGCAAGTTAATTCAATAAGCAATCATCAAATCACATCAGATTAAGAATTCAGATTGAATCATCGATCAATCGACTCAGTCGATTACATGTCAACCAGACCATTCCCCGATCATCTCAAATACTCAAACTCAACGCTGAATTACGGCTCAGCGAGCACGACCTACACGATCATCTCAAATACTCAACCCCAACGCTAAATTATGGCTCAGTGAGCATGGCCTACACGGTCATCTCAAATACTCAACCCCAATGCTGAATTATGGCTCAGCGAGCACAGCCTACTAAAACTTTGGTAGTAATGCTGAATTACAGCTTAGCGAGCACGGCTTACTAGTTCTTCGGCGGTTAATGCTGAATTACAGCTCAGCGGGCACAACCGATTCCAAATTTGGTGGTAATGCTGAATTATGGCTTAGCATGCACAACCGATTCCAAGTTTAGTGGTAGTGCTGAATTACGGCTTAGCAAGCACAACTTAGATTAGGTGGTAACCTACGGTCCAATGGACACAACCGTACTTCGGCGATTTTCTTGATCTAACCCATAATGTCACACGATTATACACCCACGGCCAACAACATTACACTCCTCAAATAAATTTCTCAATTAACACATTATCTTGGCCTATTTTCCTCGGGTTAAGAGTACCTGGTAAAAATGATCGTGTGTGAGTACATAGTCGGCCTTAGCCAAAATATAAAATTTCTACTTTTAAACATCCCACAATTTTCAATAGTCCCAAAACAGATTTTTGGCACTGTAGACCAATGCTCGGTAATTTTCCAATTAATTACCAACATTATCCATTTTTGGAATAAATACCCACAAACACCAATCACACTCAAATTGCACAAATTAGAACTCAATTAAATAAACATATCACATCATCACAATCGCATAAAATTCTGGTCACCGACTATTCCCGTTTAATTTCTAGAAAATAATTAATTAATTAATTACGGAAAATAATTCATAAATGCAATAAATGCATACTTAGGCCTGTAATGCCTAATTATATGCCAGAACAGGCTCAAAAAATTTCCGAGATGCGATAAATAAATACTAGAGTCTATTTACTCGCTAATTGCACTAACTATCTACCTAACATGCATCGGCAATTAATTAAATTCACTAATCAAATCTAACTAACCACCTAATCCTAGCTTAGTCTAAACTAATCAATCCTTAAGCATCATTAACCTACTAAGCGAGGATTAGTGAGTTAAACTCACTTGATTAACAATCTGCTCGGATCAAAACGATGGGGATGCGACAAGGAACGAAAAGCTCCAAAGCAGCAACACCAACGGGGCACGAATCGGGCCCGAAAAATGGCCCACAACTCACGATGCTGCTGGATTTCCTTGGCTGATAGGCTGCTGAAGATGGCCGAAGGAACAAAGCTTGGTGGGTGTTGCAGCAAGATGAAAACCGAGGAACGTGGGGCTGAAGCCCACAGGCTGAAAATTGCTGAAAAAAAAGAAAAGTAATCGATGGAAGGAGAGGCAGCTTCGGATGTGGGGTGATGGGCAGTCAACAAAGGCTTCGTGGAGAGGGATGTTGACCGAAGAAGGCTGGCACACAGACAAGTGGTGTGGAGAGGGCAGACGTGGGGGAAGACTCGCGGCAGAGGGAAATCTCGATAGATGATGGAGTTCAATGAGGTTTGCAAAGGAAAGAGTGGAGAATGAAAGCAACACATAAAACAGAAGGGAAGAAATCTCGAGAGAGAGAGAGACCAAAGACACGAAGGGGAGAGGGCAGCGTGCGGAGGAAGTCTCGGATAGAAAAGGGGCACCAAAAGTCAAGGAACTCATCCCATTTGATTAATGCTTTGTCCCCCTAAAAGCCCTCAATCTTATCCTAAGTATCTCCAATACTTTCTTGCATAAAATTCACCAAATAATCCAATTTAAAGCCAAGAATATGCAGCCCTCCCATAGCTTCGAATTTTACACTCTTGGGACCTCAATTTCTTCGACAAATTCTCAAATTCGACGTCCAATTTTGATGAAGAAAGAGCCCACATAAATTCTACAAGTTCCCAATGCCAAGTAGCTCAGTTTGCAAGTCGAAAATCCCTTCAATTCAGCCGATCCGAATTTCTGTTCGTTTTCCAAAACGTTAATCGATTTTCCGTAAAAATCCTGGCTCATCGAAAAATCCTCGAAAGATGAATCGACATTCCTAAAATGACCCGTGACATAACAAAACTTTCAAATTCTGAAATCGGATTCAAATTCGCGGTTAATTTCAATCAGACGTGATTTTAGCGTGACCTAACCTACAGGGTAACTTTCAAAAAAATTTAGTGCAAATGACCCATGGCCAATTTTCTTCAAGCCACAATGAACCTCTTCGACACATTGGCGACGCTCGGTGGTCGTGAAAATCTTGAAGTTTCAAATACGGGCACAGTTTACCCAAAACGACAAAAAATCGGTCTAGTGCCAATCAACGAGAATTTTGCCCCACACTTTGATCACACATCTTAGTCGAATCAACCTATCCCTGATCTCTTATCAATTTTGACAATGTCGTAATGACCCTTGCAAACTAGCACAGTCGAGCAGTCGATTTCTGATCGAATTCTCAAGTCTATTACATTAAAATCTCTTAATGACTTCCCCATATAGTCTAGTTATCTCACAAGTGATCGGCTCTAAGAATAGCACTATAGGCGAGTTGATGAAAGACTCGATTTATTCAATTGAAAACATGACTAAAAATTTAGGATGTCACATACTATTCACGTCGTCTCTTTCTGGTATAACTTTTTTTCTCCTATCATTGAGTCGAAAAGATATTTATTAACAATGATGCTCCATCTTCTAGGATATGGACAGAATGAATGAGCAGGCAACTGCCATCTTGAAGATGTAAGGGGCTCGATTAGCTAAGTTCTAAGTCCTTTGTAAAGAAGAAATTTAAAGAAGAAAGTTTGAGGAAGTGGTATTTTAACACCATTTCTCAATTTGGTTTGAATATCTTTATAATAGTTTTATTAAGGAAAGTCTTGCAACTTAGTTATTTCTTGTGTGATATGAGAAATTTTTGTTCATTGTTGGATGTCGATGAGAGAGATGGTTGAAAAAGAGAAATATGTCATTTGATATGTCATGACCTACCCCTTAAGAGAGGGAATAGATTTAGAAGTAATGCTTAAAAGACGGGCCTAATGGCCCATGATTTAGACGTGGGTCTTCCCAAACCCATATCTCGCACGATGTTGGTTTTAAATTGACACTATAAGAATTTTCTAAAAATGAGTCGTCACTAACCTGTTGGAGTCGGTTAGAAACCAAGTAAGGCATGAGTATACTTAACTTTTCTACACAATCATAGAATCTAAAGTTGAGGACTTGATTAAATTAATTAACAAATTATGCCCTTTCAATATCTAATCTTCATTTTTTTTTTTAAAAATGATTTTTGTCAGACAGTTTGGATTAATTTTTGACCAATTTACTAACATATGAAGTGATCATGCAGGTGTTCAATCATTAAAATAACAATCAACAATCAAATAAAGCATTAAATAAATCGCAAGGGAAAATAAGCGTCTAACACTAAGAGATAAACAAATGCCAATCCTAACTAAGTTTTAGGGAAGTCATAATTATATCGATGGTGCGCAATCAATGGCATTTGTCTTTAAGAAATACTGAAACCCTAAGTGTCATACCCCGATCCTCGAGCGCGCGCCCATCCCTCACTAGTCGATTAAATAACGACGTCCTAGGATGCATCGCCGACCCATTTATATTAATACGCATACGGAAGCATATATATAATCCCAGACAATAAAACAATGTGATAGGAAAGTAAGACTCCAAATTTCAAACTTTAAAAACAACCACATTTATATACATTGCATACCATAGTGCAAATATATACAAAGTGAACTACTAAGTCAAGTCCTAATCAACAAGTTCAGAAAACAAGTCTGCAAACAGGGGGTGGGGTTTCAAAACTACTACGGGTCTTCATCTTCCGGGTCGTCCTCCTCGACGATCTCTCCTTCTTCCACGCTCCAGCTGGAGCTCACTGCTGAGTACACCGGAGAGTCAGGATCGTCGAGCTTGGGATCCTTTGCATCCACCATAGAACCATCCTTAGGGTTAGCCGTACCCTTCCCGAATGCAACCTCTAATGCATACAATGGTACCTCCAATTCCGATATCAGGCCCACCCTTCGCCCATCAAATAAATGGCGATACCATGCCCTGTACTCATGAGGTACCTTTTTGGGGCCACCCACATCAACCCAGACCGTGGACTTTATCAGCACATACTCGAGTCCCCCAGGGTGGTGGTGTATCAGAATGTGGTAACCTATCTCAGTAAACTTCTTGGGTTGCCCAAAATATTCAGGAGGGTTTGGAGGGGCTGCCATCTAGGGACTTGAAATGGTTATATAATAACCAGTGAGACAATGTCTCAGCGAGTTCCACTCCCTAAGACCCGACTAAAAAGCAAATACGCCCTAAGAGTTACCTAAGCACAACACGGGATAGAGGATTTACTCTGGCCTCAGCTTCTCCCTGCAAGTCAATTTACTTTGAACTTTCATTAAATCACACCAAATCAGCACTTAGATCAAATCATCGATCAATTGACTCAGTTGATTACATGTTACTGCGACCTTCCCCTGGTCGGTACATTCAATACTATCTATAAGATTCTATCAAATCAGGACTGCTCACCCAAAGCTGAAAATAGATAGTATAGCTTGCCCAAAGCTGGTAATATAGTATATTATATATATGCTCACCCAAAACTGATAAATTAGGGCCCCCACGCCGATATAGTATACTATATATGCTCGCCCAAAGCTAATATAATATGGTATACTATATATAGATATATATGCTCACCCAAAACTGATAAATTAGGGCCCCCTAGCCAATATAGTATACCACCCAACTATACAACCAATTCATCATTTTTATCATACCCGATAAAAATAGCCGTGTATGAGTACACGGTCGGCCTTAGCCAAAATACAGTATTTTCACCCTTGAAAATCCCACCATTTATATCGTCCACCAAAACATTTTTAGCGTTGTAAACCAACGCTCGATTATTTTCCAAACAATTATTGAAATTAAATCAATTTAAAAATAAATTCCAAAAATGCAATTCACACACCATCAGCACAAATTAAAGCTCAATTAAATAAACAGGTTTCACCATTGCAATCGCATAAAATTCTAGTCACCGACTATTCCGGTCTAATTTCTGGAAAATAATTAATTAATTAAATAATTACAGAAAATATTAAATAAATACCAATAATGCTACTTAGGCTCAGAAAAGCCTAATTGAATGCTAAGACGGACTTAGAAAATTTTTGAATCACTCTAGATAAACACTAGAGCTTGTCTAGGCTCTAATTGCACTAACTATCCACCTAACATGCATCGGCAATCAATTAAATTCACTAATCAAATCTAACTAACCACCTAATCTTAGCTTAGTCTAAACTAATCAATCCTTAAACATAATTAACCTACTAAGCGAGGATTAGTGAGTTAAATTTACTTGTTCGGCGATCCGATCGGTTCAAATCGTCGGGGATGCGACATGACTCACTTCTCTCCAAAGTGGGCCTAACTTTCGGAGCCGGGAACGTCCTCAAAACGAGCCCTGAAGACTGCTGGAAACCCACAACTTTTGCTCTCTGTTTGGTATTGGAAACGACAGAACCGGAGCTGCTTTGGTGAGGCAAGGCAGGCGGTGGACTGGCGGAGACCTTAGCAACTCGGGCGGGCGGTGGCAGCGGCTCATGGTGGCGGCAGGGGCTCCGACTAGGCTCGGCCAGACCTGAGGGACATAGGCATGAGTGGAGGCAACAAGCTGGGATGGTGCAGGGGTGGAGGGCACGCATGGCAACGGCGGCACGCGAAGACGGCGAACGACGGCCTAGTGGTGGCATGCGACAGGCGGGGGCTGCTCAGGTGACTCCTCTAGTCTACTTGGGCTTCGAACGGCAAGATGGAGAAAGGAAGGAGGGCTGGTCGACGACAGCTAGAGGAGAAGGGGAACAAGATGGGGTTGGAGGGGGCCACTTGGCCTTATTTTCTCACAAGTTGTCCCCCTTGAGGGCTCCACCAAAGCAAGACTGGCTTGCACTACCAAATTTGGACCAAAATCACCCTTCTAGAAGTATTAAAGAGGTCCATAAGTCACAGACATGGGGGTGCTACGAATTTGCTTGATTTCCTCTTCAATTGGACATTTATTTTTACTTAAATCAATCCAATTTGGTCTCTTAAAAATCAACCAACACCTCATTGATCAAATTGGTATTTTTCCTCACTAATTAATCCCACTTGCATCCCAATTGTGCGATCAAAAATAATCCCTAACTTTTTCTGAACAAAAACAGCCCTCTCGACGACTTTTCCCCAAAAAGTCTCGGTTTGCAAAAAATTTTCTACGACGAGTTGATGTTCCTAAAATGATTTGTGACAAAACAGAACTTTCAATTTCTGAAATAGGATTCAAATTCGCGGTTAATTTCACTCATGCACGATTTTAGCATGACCTAAACTATCGGGTAACTTTTAGAAATTTTTAGTGCAAATGACCCATGGTCGATTTTCTTCGAGCCACAATGAACCCACTCGACACATTGGCGACCCTCGGTTGTCGTAAAAATCTCGAGAATTCAAATACGGACACATGGTACCAAAACAATAGGAAAATCAGTCTAGTGCCAGTCAAGGAGAATTTTCCAATTTAGTGGAGTCACCCACAATTAGCCACACATCTCCATCGAACCGACCTATCTCTGATCTCTAATCGATTTTTAGCTATGCCGTAATAACCTCTAAAGATGAGCACGGTTGAGTAGCCGATTCCTAGTCGAATTCTCAAGTCTATTACCTTAAAATTCCTTAATGACTTCCCTAGATAGTCTAGTTATCTCAAAAGTGATCAGCTTTGAGAATAGCCTTATAGGCACATCGACGAAATGCCCGATTAATTTAATTGAAAGCAGAAGTGAAAAATCCAAGATGTCACACTAAGGTAGAGTCTTAAGGGCTTGTATAATTTTGAGCTCATTTTTATATCAAAAGGCTCTTCCTTTTTAAGAGAAGATTACCTTAAAACTATTTTTTAAGCTTTTCGAAAAGAATCTAATTTTTTTGGAACATTTCTTGATTTTTTGAGAATTTTTAGGATTTTTAATATTTTTAATATTTTTGAATTTTCTTAATAATTTTATTTTTAGATTTTGTTATTATTTTTATGAATTTCGAAATTTTTTAAGTATTCCTTTTTAATTATTTTTAAATTTTATGATTTTTTAATTAATAACTTTTTTACAAATTTTAATATTATAAAAGAGAATTCGACCGGGTCTCTTGATTGGGTGCAGAACAAACCGGCCCGCACCCTATCGGTCCGTGTTAGGCTAAAAACGGGCCATCTCTAAGGCCCACTCGGAATTAACCGAAGAGGCCCACGGAAGTTTTTCTTTTTAAAAAAAAAAGCCCACTCCATTCTCTATTTCAGTTAGCCCATCCTCAACTAAGTGAAGCCCAAATGCCCCCAAAATAAACTTCCAAGCCCAAAAATCACAAACAGACCTAAAACGATCAAACCTAATTGGGCCCAACTCCTCATCTTGGTCTCTTACTAAGTGTTGAATGCTCGAGGATGATCAGAGATGAACAGTCCTGAAGCCACTCGTCCCCAACCACACCCGATCAATTAAAATCTAACTTTTTTTTTGTTCTTTTCCTTAAAAAAATACTTTTTTATTAATTAATTTTTCTTTTTCTTTCTTTTTTTTTTTATTTACTCTTTTTCTCTTCGGACTTCTTCTCCTCTACCTATGTGGCACCCCCAAACCCGATAGGGTCGCCACAGATACTAAGCGTTTAAATTTAAAGCAAAAACAACTTATTTGACGTTAGTACAAAGGGAGTTGTAATTTAGGCCGAGGTTTAGGCGTAAAAATTTTTTTTTTTTTTTGAAATGACTTAGGGATTAGCGCAGCTCACAGCGGAAATTAGAGGCGAGTCTCACCCTCTCTCCACTTCCTTAGCGATAGCACAATGCACACCCACTATACAATGAAAGAAAACACAAGGCCGAACCACTTTTATTTACATTTTTAAGATGGACAACTTTGGGGTCGGCATAGCCAAAAAGGGAAAACCGAGACTTTTCACTAACTCGGTTGTATCTCTAGTGAGATAGTCGACCCCCCCTATAGTAAGACATGAAAAACCTTCCATCTAAGTGTCGGCTCTAACTCCCAAAAAGTGTCATCCTCCTACTCTTCACGTGCGGGCCATCACACCCATCCCGGTGCGTCAGGCGGTGGGGGTGGCAGCATCCCCATCATCACTCCATCTCGGCGAACGTGGACAGATACGAACTCCTGTACAACCGGGCCCCCAGACAAGCCCACATCATACATCACAAACGTACGGATCCGTATAAACGTCGGACCCGGGGACGGCGGGACAGTCAATCTCCGTCACCTCGACCTCCACGTCGAAGGAAGGCCGTAAAAGACACCCAGCGTGACGGTAGGAAGCGGCATCGTACTAATCTGAAATGTTGGTCCCCGAAGGGGTGAGTACAACCACTCAACAAGTAAAGGTCCAATGACCACTCAAGCATCAAACAATGCAATCATAGCATGGCATGTCATTCAAATATACATATACACCTTACCTTGACATCATACACACGTCATCATATCTCATATACATACATCATCATATAGTCATCAACCTTACCTTGACATCATACACATGTCATCACATCTCATACACATGCACCATCATATAGTCATCATCCTCATCATTATCACATCACATGTCATCATACTATAAGTGCACTCACATACATGCACCATTATATAGTCATCATCCCCATCATGCATACATGCATTCATCATTATCACTTCACATATCATCATGCCAAAAGTGCACATATATTGTACACTTCATCATCCATGCTATCAAGCATACACCACCATGAGATCCATAGCATGTCATTTAAGTATGCATACATAACTTATCTTGATGTCATACACATGTCATCATATCTCACATACTTGCATCTATTTACATGCAATATGCCACATGCATACATCCATGCACATGATTCACTTTCAATTCTTAGCTTTCACAAGGATCTCATCAATTTTCTTCTTAGGGACCAATGTTTGCATCCCAAAATTATCACTCGCACCCAACCTGGCATCGCGAGGAACCTCCGGCACACACCTCCGGGCATCCGGCATACACCTCCGGGCATCTCGAAACTCCTGAGGACATCCGGCACACACCTCCGGGCATCCGGCTCACACCTCCGGGCATCCCGACACTCCCAGGGCATCGTCGGCTCACACCTCCGACGGTCATTCATATCCTCATACCTTTCTTTTCCAATTCCACTCTTGAAATCTCTAATGCAATTGATTCAAAGTGGGCTTTTGAAATCATGTAGTATGCATTAAAGGAAATTTCCCTTTTTGATTAAATAAAACCTTTCTTTGAAATCATGTAAAATTTTTCCTTTTCTTGAATAGCATATGAAATGCATGAAAGTCATTTTACCATTACATGAAAACAAATCCGAAGTCTCGTAATTCACATGACATTTCATATGGACCACACATCACAACATAGAAGTGACCATACAACTCAATATCATAAATTTCAGAATTGTACAGCATGCACAGTTTTCATATCATAGTCAATTAAATAGGCAAACGACCTTCAAAAATCATGAAATTTAACTATGTTGCAGTCAAGACATAGATAAGATGTTTCATGAAGAACATTTCTTCAAATAAAGCTTGTACAGAAAGTTATAGGTCGTGCATGTCCAAATTCTCATATCCGAAACACACAGTTTGCACGGTTATCACTTCACAGTCCATTAAATAGGCAAATGGCATTCAAAAATCATGAAATTTGACTATGCTATAGTTAATACATAGACAAAGATGTTTCATGAAGAATTCGAAGAGAGATTCTTGATAAAAATCAACATGCAACCACAAATCTATCACAAAGTCAGCAAAAATTTCCCAGATCTAGTGTCTCCGTAGGATGAGGGTTTGACCCCTTAAATCTTCATCATTTTGCACGAAATTTTAGTATGTTGTAGTTTAATATGTTGGCTACAACTTTCATGAAGAAAACAAAGTCAAAATCAAACTCAAAACATGCATGCAAGCTCTCACAAGATTCTGACTCAAGCGGTTCATGCGAAAACAGCAACATCACTCAAGAACAAGACATCCTAGCTTCGATTTCTTGGACTCTAAACACCTCAAAAAACACATGCAAGAGCACCCAAGGATCCTAACTTGCCTCAAGAGATCGAGCTATGGACGGCACACGGACTGCACGCACGAACCTCCTTCTCCTTCCTCCTTTTCTTCCTTTCTTCCTTCTCTTCTCCTCCTTTCTTTCTCTCGGATTTCCTCCTCTCTCTCTCTCTCTCACACCGTGCGACACACTCCCCCCTCTCTCCTCCTTAATCCGGTTGCCTTTTCTCTCTTTTCTTCCCCCTAATGATTGCTTATTTGACCTCTAAGCATGAATGCCAAGTGGCCAATACACTAGGACACATGGGGGGGGGCATGCATTTCGAATTTTCCCTCCCCACCATGCTTGTCCGTACGGCCCAATGGGCCTCATGGGCCTGGCCAAATGGCCCACTTTAGGCCCTCTATCCATGGGCCTAAAGTCCAAGCTATTGGGCCTAAGGCCCAAGTCCAAATGGTCCCTAACTTGCTTTAATAAATCCCTTGATTCTTTCCTTATAGATTTCGAATTTTTAATTTTTATATGGCCAAAAATCTTGCAACATTTAATTTATAGGAAGACAAGTCTAAGAGAAACAAAGCCAAGAATAAATTGTGTTATAAAAAAATAACTCATAGTACAAATCTTAAGAAAATTCAAGAACATAGGCGTGTAACACTTAGTTTTAACGGTTAATAACTAAAGCATAAGCCAAAGGTAATTTCATTACCTAATTACGAGCTTTAGGACATTATAGGGCTTATCTCAAATATTTGGGATGCCACAACCTAGGGGTGAGCGGTTCCCGATTCCTTACAAGTTCCATCTAGAACTTGGAACCTACCCTTGGGTACAGGTTCCTCATTTTTTGGAACCTGAAACCTACCCGTCATAACCAAGAACTTGGAACCTACCCTGTCACGGTTTCTAGGGTTAGTTCCAGGTTCCAACAGGTTTTTTTTTTTTTGTGTTATTTTTTTGGTTTCATTTTCAGGGTAAACTATGCAACAATTGCTCAATCCCGCCATTGGGTAAGATCTTAAGGAAAAGCCGTGTTTGATGTTATAAGCCAGCATTGTGATATTCCAAACCACTCTTTAAGTTTACAAGCAAACTTAGTTTTGCTACATCAGAATAAAAAAGACAAGTAACAACAGCATACTACATAATAAAATTGAATTCTCTATGAACTTTATGAACCTATGACAACATCCATCATAGTCTCCTGCACACTAGAAAGGCTAAAAACCTCTTAATATCTAGGCTTGATACTACATGTGTAAGCAGATGAACGAGCTACATCATATTGACCGTTTGCATGACAAAATCAACAAGCCAAATAGAAGCTAGTACTTAGGTCGTTTCAAATTTATGAAGTTACCATTTAAACTAAACAACAGAAACTTCATAAAAATGTGTGCAAAATTAGAACCTGGTGTAGTTGTTGACTCATCTAAATCATCTTCCTATCAAATAAAATATGATAAAAAGAATTAGCGAAACAATGATGGAAAGAACAGGGCAAAAAGTACAGTACTTGTAAAAGAAAAAGAGCATGTAGTTGCAAATGCAACTCGACTCATTCTGATGCCGAAAAGCATAAGAGCGTGAGGGAAATTCCTATGCAACCTCGACTGTTCAAGTTGGCTTTGATTGGTGGGCAGCATCTGCAAACGAGAAAGAAGACTCAGAGTCCACTCATTGAGGTCATGAAGACTCAGACTCAGTGGTTGAGTCATTTCATCAATATGCTTAATAGGTAGACAAGCGCAGAGTTTAGAAGAATCTGACAGACCAGCAAGAACATAAGCAAGTTTGCCTCAATAGTCTATCTGAAATCAGTCACCAGGAAGTACATGCTAGTGAAAAAGAACAGAAAAAAAAAGGGAAAAACATCATATATCAATATGTTTGCCTTTCCATTGCACAAGGCAACCAACCGAAAAACGCGGAAAGGCAAACAAACCTGAGAACTATATAATTGTTGTAGATATCAGAGATACGCCGCAGCCACCCTTTTTAATTACTTAAAGTAACCTAAGCTTAAGGTTTCGCTAATGATCATATACAGTCAACAAAATACAGGTTTACGCCGTCAGTCATCTCAGCACAGCAAGATAACCTAAATTTAAGGTTCATAAAAAACCCTAGCTGCTCCAAGGAGACAGATCTAACAGGTAGTCTCACATACAGATCGAACTTCTTTTTAGAAGATCTGAAGTCCAACACCATTGGGGTCTCAAAGTTGCAAAGCAGAAGGCACTGAAAAAATTTGCCACCAAAATTGTCCTACTGATGCTGCTCATATATCTGCATGTATGCCTCCGAGAGTGCAACCATATGAGGAAGCATTTTTGAAACATGTAGATCAAACATCTCATACCTAAAGCATAATGTAGGACTTGTCAATCTACACGACAGTTGCACTCTTATTTCCCTAAAAATCATAGAGAGGGAGAGAGAGATTTACCAAAGTTCTTCAGACTTCCGCTGAACAAAAACCCTGTAAGAACCTTCACCAGGTTTGCCATCATGAACAACATTGGCAATCAAATCATACTTTGATCGCAGCCTCTCCTCATCTCCTGGTGTGGGTAATGGAATGTAGTCCTTCAATTCCAAGTTCTTGACAGGAAAATTAACTACAAAAGCAATCATAAGTAATCAGATACTTAAAAGTACTAATTTGATCAACATTTCACATTTGCCACTTCATATTGTCTTCTAAATCAAATCGCAGCATTATGAAATGGCTAATCTGATCATCATCAAAGTTCCCCAATTTTTTTTCCAACTAAAATCATCAGGTTCAAAAAGCTTACCTAGAGTTGGGTTCTTCTCCACAAAAAAAATTGTTTTTCGTAAATCTCCGCATATGGAGAATGAGATACCGAGGCGATCTCTTAACACGGTATCTCATCCTTGCAAGGCGAGGATGGACAACCTCTGTTATTGTTTCTCCATCAAATTTTTTCGATATGTTGAAAGGGGTACCTAAAAGAAAATAAAACATTAAGTTAGATCAATAAGCACATGGGACTACAATGGTGCAGAAATGCCACAGAAATCTTTGAGGACCTCTCTCATCTAATATTCAACTTGAAGATTCCCCATCACATGATACAAGCCCATGATGAAAATTCATGATATGATCACAATCCCGAACTATCTTAAAGTGTATTAGTTGACTCGATTCTTTCAATAAATGGTACCAAATTGTTGTAAAGGACTGACCGAGCGAGAGGCATCTAATGTGCTTAGGCATCGGGGTGAGCAATGTCGGGGGCGATTGGGCGAGCAGTGTCGGGGGCGATTGGGTGAGTGGCGAGCGGTGTCCATTGGGGGATCGAGCGGCGAGTGGCGAGAGGCGTCCATTGGGGGTTGAGCAGTGCCCAGCAGCAGCGTCGAGGGCAAGCGACGTCCAACGGCGGTGTCAAGGGCAAGCGGCGTCCAGCAACTGAGCGGCAAGGTGAGCAGGGGTGACAGAGTTGAGGGAGGCAAGGGCGGGGCGAGCAGGGAGCTATTGGCGTCCAGCGGCGGGACGAGCGACGTCTAGCAGCAGGACGAGCGGCGTCCGGCGACGGCGTCGAGGGCGAGTTGCGTCCAACGGTGGCGTCAAGGACGAGGCAGAGGTAGAGAACAAGAGAGGACAACTGAACTAAGGGTTAATGATTTGGGGGCTTTTAACTTTTAGGAACCCTAACCTAATCGGTTCCGATTCCCAGAAAAAAGGAACCGGGAATTGGAACCGATCCCTTTAGAACTGGGAACCGAATTGGACCCTCCGGTGCGGTTCTCCGGTTCCCGGTTCTACTCGGGAACTGTGCTCACCCCTACCTCTACCCTTGCCCCACGCTTCTTCCTCATTTTGCACCATCTTCACCGACCCAACACCAACACCTCGACGAGCCCTCACCGGTGTTTGGGGGACCGCCAAGCCACCATCCAACAATGGTCGTTCAGTCCAATCGACGTCGGTCGTGGTCGACCACTAAGGGGGTGCATGACAAACCAAAATTTCTGTTCTAGAAACAATTTTTCTATTCCGCACTTGTTTACGGAATAGAAATCCGTTTGATAAAAATATTTCATTTTTCTATTTTTGAAATAGATTTTTGTTCCGAAATAGGTTTGAAATTGAAATCAGAAATAAAAGTTTTCTACTTCTCTATTTCTCGAACAGAAATGAGAAATAAAAATTCTTATTATTGTTCGTCCTTACTACGAATCGATCATCCATCCATCGCTGCTGATCACTGTCCGCCGATGGTCGCCACCGCCGCCGTCGATGGTCGTCACCATCGACCACCGGTTGTCAGTCGCCGGCCACCACTGCCGACTGCCGGCCACTGCCACTGTCCACCGATCATCGCCATCCAAAAAGAAGAAATTTTGTGTTGTTATAAAATGAATTTCTATTTTTAGAGTAGAAATTTTGTGTCCTTATCAAACGAGTAATTTTGCTTTGAAACTCATCTAGAAATAGAAATAGAACAATTTATTTCTCTTCCAAAAATCAATTTCTAGCTATAATAGTTATCATCCGCGCCCTAATTGGCCAGCAGTTTCTAGTAGCGTCGAAACTCCAACGAGGAGCAAGCTCACAACGGCCAACTCGAGCGATAGGAGATACGCCACCAAAAATCAAGAAAAGTACCAATGGCAGTGTCAAGGCAACAGGTCACACAGATATCAAAGATCAGGGCTTCATTTGGAGACTTGAGTTTGACCCTCCATTGGAGCAATTCATCGAATAGTTGGTGTACACTAGAGAAATAAGGGACTTCCGAGTTGTCCGCGACTCAACCCTAGGCCGAGACTCCTAACAGGCATACTAGAACACACAACAAGCATACTAGAATGCATGGCAACGTTAATGGGGGACCGGCGGTGCCAGAGTTCGCATGAACTGAACGGCCGCGAACTTCGGCCTGACATGCCTGAATCAGAGCACGCACAAAGAGACTTACCTAGTTTAGCGCGATGGTGTCAATCGAAAGAGGTCGTCAATGGGGTTCGGGCATAGCTGAAGCGTCGGCGGAAGCTCTCCCCTTCGCTTGGACTCTGTCCCTATTGGTTTCGAGCCTCTTTCCCTCTCAGTTTCAAGCCCCCTTGGTCTCTCCGCCCTATTCTGTCCAGCCCTGAGGAAGAAGAAGACCAGTCCCTTTTTCCGAGCTCACCCTCGCCCTTAAGGTCGCTCACTTTCTTTGGAACCTTCTCTCTCCAAGTCACTCTCACTCTAGCTCGCTTTCTCCAGCTAGCTCTCTCTTGAGCTTGCTCTCCCAGATTTTGCTCCCTAGAACCCAAGCCTCCCCCTCTGTCCCTCCTTCCCCCTCCTTTTATGTACCAGCGCGCATGGGATGTGGCGTACCGGCTGCCAGTGGCCAACCTGCCCCTGACCGAGCATCTCGCATGATCGCTCCCCCGGTTCTCCCTGTCCTCCATCGCTTGCATCGTCCTTTCTGTCCTTCATGTTGTTCCTCAGCTAGCGTCCAAGAGAAGGTAAAGGAGGAGGAGGGAGGGGCTGGGCTGAGAAAAAAAGAAAAAGAAAAGGACTGGACTGAGCCGGCCCACATAGGGAGAAGGAAATGGAAAAGAAGGAGGGGCCAGGCTTGGCTGTCTCTAGCCCGGCCCTGCTACTTTTTAGTATTTTTTAAACTCTTTTAATTATTTTTGTGGGATTTTTTAATTAATTAATTTTCTTAATACCAGTAATGCAAATGTTCTAATGTCTCTATGCGATGCAATTTAATGAAAACACGACATGTTTTAATGAAAATTATTTA
The DNA here is from genome assembly GCA_014182565.1 of Eucalyptus marginata. Taxonomy (NCBI): domain Eukaryota; kingdom Viridiplantae; phylum Streptophyta; class Magnoliopsida; order Myrtales; family Myrtaceae; genus Eucalyptus; species Eucalyptus marginata. The sequence continues at coordinate 500,188 of JABKBI010000015.1, read as the reverse complement.
TTTTACTTTTTACTTCTTTTTTTAGAGACTAATTTTTAATTTTCTATGCAATTAAGTCCTAAGTAAAAATGCAAAATTTAGGTGTCAACATAATGTCCCAACGTGATATGTGTCCTTTCGCATGCGAGCAGGTCCCATTGCTTCAAGACCCGCGTCCACTCGTGCAATCTTTTATATCATTTTTCGCCCCACAAAATATTCGAAATTAGTACCTTTGACATGCCTGCTCCAAATTATTTTTTATTTCTCAAAAAATCTCAAACTGATACCTTGACCCAAGTCCATGCTCCATTAAAATATGTAGGTGTTGACATGTTTGGATTTTTCACGTTAGATCCATCTTGCAATTGTTTGCTGTGTGTAGCTATGCACGCATTTCATTGATGTATTGGATGAAATTCTAACCCCTGGTAGATTTGGGTCAGTGGTTACTTTTTTGTGAGACGAAACTTAATTTGAGGTGAACACATCTTAGGTACCGATTCGTAATTTTCTTGTAAGACAGTAATTAGTTTGAGATAAATGCATTAGGGAGTGTCAACTTGGTAATTTTAATGGAATTAACACCATAATAAGTTATAAATCCAAAGTAATAATTTTGAAGGTACAAAACTATTCAATACACATGTTCTTCTCCACGGACGTGATCCTACCACTCTGAATCCAATTCCCCGAGTCAGTTAAGTTTTCTGTACATTAACGTATCTCTAACTTTAATGTCTAATAATTGACAATAGGCACATCACATGTCCTCTTCTAGACCAAACCTTCAGGGGGGGAGAGAAAGAAAAACTCTATTCCACGATGCCATGCCATTGTTCCCAGGATTATTTGTCGAGCTTATGTACCAACACCCCGCCTTGTCTGTCCGACCTTATGTGCCGATTCTAATACAAAATGAAGTGGACTCTCCTACCGTAGTTGCTTCCTTGCATGGCAACGGCGGTGGCATGGTGGTCGAGCAATATAAGGCAGCATGATGGCTACTAGTGACCATGCACATATAACTTCGTCTCATTATAAGAAAATTCCCTTCATCACCCGTACGTCTTTCACTTGATAAGTTGATAACTCATGGTATGGAAAATCTTATGATAAACAGGCGGCTAAATGTTTCCAGACGTGCTCAGTAATTTCTCAGAGCATAAAGTAATTGACAAACTATCCAACTCCTCAGCTTCTGGATGGGAATCTAAAAGGGAATATCCAATCTACTGTGAACGACCATGGATTGTATCGCCGCTGGATCAATGGAGGAAACAGGCGGCTGTCATGAGAAGTGAAACTGGAGACGCCGAGGTCGAGGGCGTAGCCACCCGGCTGGTGGATGTTGTTAGGACTAGAATTAGCACCTAGAGGGGGGTGAATAGGTGACTAAAGCGATTTTAGCAATTTAATCCGAATAAGAGATTAATGAATTAAAAACAACAATCGCTGCAAATGAAAGTAATGAAAGATAAAAGGATTAGGGATAGAGAATCAAGACTCAGATTTATAGTGGTTCGGCTTAGACCAAGCCTACGTCCACTCTCCCGCACGGACAGCCCTTCTGGCTGGATTTCATTAAGAATCAAAAAGAGTGTTTACAGTCTCACGCTCTTGAGTCCACAGTGTAGAAACTCTACTACACTTCCTCAAGGTCTCACCACACTATGGTCTCTCTTTTGATTACATGTATTGCTCGAAGAATAAGATCACAAAAATAATATGGAGATTCAGACTTTGGAATTCTTCTATCCGGCGCCTTTCAACAACTTGAGCGTCTCTCTTTATACACTTCTTCATGCCTTCATTACCGTTGGCACCTTCCAAAGAAGTTCTTCCAATCAACCCGTTGGACGAGAATCAATTAGAGAGATCTCGAGCTCTTTAAGGTAAGTGTAGATAGCCCATCAATCCTGCTCGCCCATACAATCAGGATCTTGGTTTCCATAAGTAGAACTTTCCAAATAAGTTGTGAATCTTTAGAGAATCTATATGAATTCGAATACGAATATAAAATCTTGTAGTGCTGATGCCAGTCGAAAGATATTCCTTAGCCGTTGATATAAAAACTATATAGAATCAGAATAGAAGTTTTTATATTGTCGGTCTGGAAACTGTCCATGAGAGTAGACTTTGAAACTTGAGTCTTGTTAGATTCAGACTTTGATCTTCAGACTTTGCCAATAGAGTCCAGAAGTCTTCGACTTTGATCTTCGGACTAGATCGAGAGAAATGTTTTGTCAACTTCAAAATATCGAGGAGAATTTATCCAACAATCTCCCCTTTTTGATGGTGACAAAACTTTCCTGCAGATTTGAATACTATTGCCCTGCAAAACAACTTTTAAGCTAGCAAAGATATCTCATAAAGGATTAGAATAAGAATAGTATAAGATGTCCTGTACACAGACTTATCCTGCATACGTACGCATCCACGAAGCCTCATTAGTCATGTGCGAGACATTACTATCTTTATCTAATTTTAACAGCTTAAAGTAATGCAAAGAGTAAGCAAACATTCAAAAACTCAAGATAAAGTCAAAATGTCAATCACAAACATAACAATCCAAAAAAAATTTTAGAAATGAAGGTTTGGGTTTGGGTTTGGTTTGGAATAGAATGAAAAATCTGCCTGTAAAGTCTTCTCCCCCTTTTTGTCAGCATTAAAAAGTAAGAAAATCAAGAAGCACGAGGAATGCGAACAAGTTGAAAGTCCTCCGTAGACTTGACAGTTCCTTCCAGCTTCCTTAAGTCTTCCTGTAGTTGAGCGAGAGCAGTGCCTTTTGCAGTGTCCTGAACCTGACGTTGAACATCTTTAAGCTGATCATGCAAGGAGATGAACATAGCATGATTCTCATTCGAAGAGTCTGAAATTCACACCCCATAGCATATATTTGGCCTTTGAGCTCCAAAATGATGTCAAGCAACCTTCGAAATCTCCCGAATTGTCGGGCCCGTGTGCTTGCGTCAACTCGGTCCGATGGTGGAGTTAAGCCGGTGTGAATATCGGCAGGAAGATCAATGTTTGGAGATGATGCCTCTCCCTCAGGAAAATGAGCAGCATGAACATCTTCTGCATCAGGAGGCGATCTACTCACACTTGCACTGGTAAAAGTCAAGAGAAGAGGAGTACTTTCTCTTTGGATATCTCCCCATGTTTCAATGCCTTCTGGAGGAGAGAAGTACTCTTCTTTCTGATGAGTTTCCTCAGTGACAAGATGTTGTTGATCCTCCTTTTCTGCTGGAGAATCTGTTTTAGCTTGTGAGTCTGCTGGTTGATGCCGAGAGTCTCTTTTGCCGACTCTTCCTCTTCATCTTTTTCTTCTTTTTCTTCTTCCTCTTTCTCTTTCTCTTCTTCTTCCTCTTTCTCTTCTTCTTCTTCTTTCTCTTCTTCCTCTTCTTGTAAGGATTCCTTTTCCTGGTTTCCTTTTTCAGTTTCGTCTGCAAATTGTTGTTCTGGAACAGCTGATACGGGAGCAGAAAACTGAGGAACAAGGGCAGAGATAGGCAGATCATCCTCATCATCTTCATCCTCCAAGATGATTGCCCTCCTCTTCTTGATAGGACCAGTCGGTTCCTTTCCTTTCCTCTTTGCAAAGCGGAAGAGTCTCGGGTCAGTCTTAACAGGGGTTTGCTCCTTGAATCCGCTCTCCAGCTCTTCTTGCCGAGTTCTTTCGACGCATCTTTGTAATCATCCTCAATCCGATGACCATTTGATCAATAGTCTTCACGAGAGAAATGTGGGGAGGCTGAATGTTCAAATATCTGAAAAGACCGGTGATGAGAGCAAAGATAAGGGAGTTTTCCCTTGTCCTTCACCATAGACCCGTACATGTGAAACATGATAGTGTGTGGCGAGAGAAGTTAAGACCGATCTTGATTGCATACATCAATTTTGCTTCGAGATGGACACATCTGTCTTTGAAGTTGATTTAGGTCTAAGACGCTTGATCACTATCTTGTGAAGCAAAGTGTTCGTAGCATTCATCCTGGAGTAGGAGAGACGACCTTCTGCGATTCTGTGTCTTGCAAGTTCCAGAATTGCAGAACTCATAGACACAGAAATTGATTGGAAAGCTCCTCTTTCCACACCAATTACATCCGCCAGAGTGTCCGTGTCAACCACATATTCTCTGTCTCTTACACTGAAAGAAAAGCTATTGGCATCAAGAAAGCTGAGATTGGAATAAAAGTATGCGGTTAATTCGGAATAGGCAACCTCGCTCTTAGTACAGAAATTGTGAAGTTGAAGTTGCTCAAACTTCTCCCTCAGATTGATGCTCAATAGATCTAGGAAATCAAAATCCACCGTTCGTGGGTTCATCACCCCACGCTTCAGCAATTTCCCATACACTTTCTTGTGTTCCTCCGATCGAAACAATTCATCCTTCTTTCCTTGAAGAGTTGCAACCACACCCATCCTAGGCTTAAAATGTATAAACATCTTCTCATCATCATCTTTCCCCTCAGGCTGATTTACACTGCTGAATCGAGGGTCACTTGGAAAGTTCGCAAATGTCTTTGCTGCAGTTCCAACAGGGATGACGCCCGATCGTTCCATTACAGTGAGAAAATGTGTCTCATTTCTATAGCCTTTCTCTTTCAAAAACTCATCAATGAAGGTCATTGCGTAACCTCCTTCCTTCAACGCAGAATAGAGCCTATAAACAAATGCGGGCTTAAGGGATCTTACTGTTCAACATCTTCTATGATTTCTTCGCATGTTGAGGATGACGAACATGTGATCTAGTCGAGGAGGTGCGCTGTTGAGATTGTTGGTGTGTCCTGTTCTCTTGGAAAGTCACTTTCTTCCGTGAGATCAAAATGCGTAGGCCCCTCACCAGATCCCCGTGGTCCCCTCGCCGCTATTCTTGAAGATTTCCTTTGGAAAGACATTGTCGCTTTCTTGGATGGAACTTTCATACTTGTGTCGCAAGAAAGTCAAAAACTTGAGAAGTAGAAATTGAGGAGAGAAATTCGAGAGAGTGAAAAGCTTTTGAACTAGGGTTTCGGGTAAAGTAAAATGGAGAAGGAGAAGGAGTATAAAAGGTAATCAAATCGTGGTAACTGAATTGTCGCAAAAGAAATTCCTTTTTGAAAAATAACTGCTTTAATAAATCGATAACTACCCTTTTTAAGATAAACTGCCTTAATAAACATGATTGTACATATATAAACAGACAAACTTACCTTTTCGAGATAATAGTTTAAGTAAATAGATGAACTTACGGTCGTGTCGATTGGTATTCCAAGTCTACCCTTTTGAGTTTGATACGCCGTCGAGACTTTTAGATTCCGAGTCCGAGCTTCAACGCCTCTTCAAGAGATAAAATATTGAGTCTTGAGCGAATAGACTCAAATAAGCTTTTCTCAAGTGGCTTTGTGAAGATGTCTCGCGTTGATTCTTTGAGTCAATAAATTGTATCAAGACTTATTTGTTCTGAACATGATCTCTTATAAAATGATGTCGAATCTCAATATGTTTTGCTCTTGAATGTAGGATAGGATTCTTTGTAAGATTGATTGCGCCTCGGTATTGTCACATTTGATCTCTCGTGCAAGAGTCTTCAATACCAAAGTCTCATAGTTGTTGTTTTATCCATAGTATTTGAGAACAGCAACTTCCAAGTGCTACGTATTCCTTCCGCTTGTTGAAAGAGCCACAAATACTTTGTTTTCTTGAAAACCAAGATACCGCCCTTACCAAGTAATTGACAAGTTCCTGAAGTACTTTTTCTTTCAACTCTACAACCTACAAGATCTCAAGTCTGAATAACCAAGAAGGGTAAAGTCTCCTACTTTGGGATACCATAGACCAATCTTAGCATTAGTTGCAACATATTTAATGATACGTTTAGCAGCACTTAAATGAGATTCCTTAGGATCTTATTGAAACCTAGCACATATGCAAATACTAAATAATATGTTAGGTCTAGATGCAAAAGAAGATAAAGAAGTGAACCAATGATACTCCCGTATAATTTTTGGTCGATTTTCTTCCCCGCTTCGTCTTTGTCTATCTTCAAAGAACTTGACATAGGAATGTCGGTCTTTTGCAATTCTCCAGACCGAACTTTTTAACAAGTTCTTTTGCATATTTTTCTTGATGAATAAAGATTCCTTCTTTCAGTTGTTTCACTTGTAGACCAAGGAAGAAGGATAGTTCACCCATCATGCTCATCTCAAATTCATCCTGCATAGACTTAGAAAATTTCTTGCACAAAGTCTCATTAGATGATCCGAATATAATGTCATCAACATAAATCTGAACAAGTAGAAAGCTTTTGCCTTCCTTTTTAATAAACAAAGTAGTGTCTACCTTTCCTTTAGAGAAACCACTTTGAATTAAGAAATTACTTAGCCTTTCATACCAAGCTCGAGGAGCTTGTTTTAATCCATATAAAGCTTTCTTCAGTTTGAACACTGAGTCTGGTTTCTTTGAGTCTTCAAATCCGGGAGGTTGTTCCACATAGACTTCTTCTTGAATAAATCCATTCAGAATGCGCTTTTGACATCCATTTGAAATAACCTGAAATTCTTATAACATGCAAAAGCAAGTAGTAATCTAATTGCTTCTAACCTTGCTACTGGAGCATAAGTCTCATCATAGTCTATCCCTTCTTCTTGCGTGTATCCTTTAGCCACGAGTCTTGCTTTGTTTCTTGTCACTTTGCCTTTTTCATCCACTTTGTTTCGAAACCCATTTAGCTCCAATAACATATTTACCTTTTGGTTTAGGAGTTAATTCCCAAACATCGTTAATACCGAATTGTCCGAGCTCTTCTTGCATTGCTTCAATCCAGCTTTCATCGCCTAAGGCTTCTTCAATGTTTTTGGGTTCTATTTCAGAAATAAGTGCAACGGCACTAGACTCTTCTCGCCTTTTGGATCTTGTACGAATTCCCTCATTAATGTTCCCAATAATGAGTTCTTCGGGATGACCGGACTTGTGCTTCCATTCGGATGGTCTCGATAGGTTGTTGATCATTTTCTTGAGTTGATTCTTCATCAACAACTTGTTGTACCGCATCTGAATTTTGAACCGCTTTATGGGAGATAGATCTAGCGAGAGTCTGGAACAGATTCTGATTCTTCAGTCTGTATTGGCTGCACTTGTGGAGAGTCTTGAAATTTGACGTTCATTGATTCTTCCACAGTTTGAGTCTTCTTGTTGAATACTCTATAGGCTTTGCTTGTAGTTGAGTAACCAAGAAAGAATCCTTCATCTGATTTTTCTTCAAACTTACCAACTCGATCATTTGCATTCTTCAGAATAAAACATTTCTTTCCTAAGGGGTTTTCTCAAGAATTGGTCTTAAAAATACTCTATTAATAATATAACAAGCAGTCGAAACAATTTCAGCCCAAAACCTTGAAGAAATATTACTTTCAATTAAAAGAGTTCTTGCCATTTCTTGTAAAGACCTATTCTTTCTTTCCACAACCCCATTCTGTTCTGGTGTGTATGGAGAGGAGAATTTGTGCTGAAAACCAGAATCATCATAGAATTTAGTAATGTCTTGATTTTCAAACTCACCTCCATGGTCTGTACGAATGCTTGAGATAGTGTAACCTTTCTCATTCTGCACCTTCTTAGCAAACTTTGAAAAGAGAGAGAAAGTCTCAGACTTACTTGAAAGAAAGTAGACCCAAGTAAATCGTGAATAATCATCCACTATTACTAGGCAGAACCTTTTTCCCCCAATGCTTTGCGTTCTAGTAGGCCCAAATAAATCCATATGCAGAAGTTGTAGTACACGATTAGTGGAAACTTTACTTATTGGTTTGTAAGAGTTTCTAACCCGTTTACCCAAGACGCATGGTGTGCATAGATCGACTTTAGGTAATTGAGAATAGGCAATCCTCGAACAAGTTTCTTGGAGGAGATCTTGCTGATTTGCTTCATATTGGTATGGCCAAGTTTTCGTGCCATATATTAGCTTCATCTTGTACCGATATCAAGCACCGTGATCTTTCATCATTTACGCCCGTAAGATAGATATTTCCATGTCTTCGTCCGCAAAAGATTGAGTAAAGTCTTTACCGATTCCCGAGCACGTTCCTTCCCGGAAATTGATCTTAAATCCAGTATCACACAACCGGCTTATGCTAAGCAAGTTGTAATTTAATCATTCAACTAAGGAAACATTCTTGATTGACAGATTTCCAATCTTTACTGTTCCATGACCAATGATTCTTCCTTTGTTGTTACCTCCAAAGGAAACTTTTCCTCCATCTTTCTGGTCAAGTTTTATGAAGCAACTTGAGTCTCCTGTCATATGTCTTGAGCAGCCATTATCTAGATACCATTTAATCTTCCTTTTGATAGTGACCTGCAATTAAAAAGAATTCAAGCTTTCTTTGGTACCCACATCATCTTGGGTCCGGAAGAGTTAGAGCAATAAACAGCCTTTGCCCAATTCTTTTTAACAGGTCTCCAAACCAAAGGACATTCTTTCTCAAAATGTTTTGAGCTTTGACACTTGGAACATTTCAAAGCATTTCTACCAACAGGTTTTACAAAGACTTTCTGGAAATGATTTTTATAAACAATTCTGGTTGGTCTTTGTTTGATTCTTTCCTTCACCTTTGGAAAATCAATTAGAGGAATAGTTTCGAAGTCATACCAAGACCTAACTTATCAAAGTAGGGTCTTTGTATCGAAAGAATCTTATCCAACTTTTCAGAACCATTTGAAAATCTTTTTGATATATTAGAAATATCATTTTTCAAAAAATTATTTTCTTTGGAAACAGTCCGAGTTTTCTTTCAAGACAAGTAAAGTTGTTTTCTAACTTTTCAAACTTCTCTTTCCAAAGTTTTTCCCGTTGCTTCAATGTAGAATTTTCCTTTTTCAATTCGGAGATCCTCTTAAGAGAAGTTTTTAGACTAAGACAAAGTTCATTAATGTATTTCGAAACTTTGATAGGAATTCTTAGATTACTAACCTCGAGTTCACTGCCCGAGTCCGTAGATCCAATCAAGGTCCGAGTCCAATCAGATTTTGTCATTAAATAGATATTGGCATAATCATCATCACTTTCTTCACATTCGCATCACTCCAGGTCTCTACTTTGAGTGCCTTCCCGTATTTCTCGCCTTTCCTTTTCTCTTCTTTAACAGAGGACGGTTGATTACGATGTGTCCCTTTTTCTTGCATTCAAAGCAAGTCACTTCTTTGTTAGATTTATCTTTCTCTGTTGATTTGTTTTGAAACCTTTGTGAGCTTTGTTTCTTCCGGTTGAATTTTCTTCCTTTTCGTTCAACTTTCTGAATCTCTTTATCATGAGTGCCGCTCTTCATCATCTAGATCTTCTTCGAATCAGCATCGAATAGTCATTAGACTTTAAGGCAATTGATTTCTTACCTTTTGAATCTTCCTCTTTGTTGGTTTGCTCTACTTCATAAGATTGAAGAGTCCCAACCAGTTCGTCTACAGAGAGTGGAGCAATCCTCTGTGTCTCTCTTATTGAGGTTTTTATGTGATTCCAGTCTTTAGAGAGTCCTCGTAGAAGTTTGTTGACCTTCATATGTCCCGAGATTGGATGTCCCCGATATTCAAGACCATTCACAATTTCAGTAAAGCGACTAAACATGTCGGTTATTGATTCTCCCGATCTCATCTTAAAGACTTCATATTGTCCCAAAAGAATGTTGATCCTTGTCTCTTTCACTCGATCAGTCCCTTCATAAGTAATGTGAAGCCTATCCCAGACTTCTTTTGCTGTTCCACAAGAAGATATTCTGTTATACTAGTAGGGGATAAAGCACAATATAAGGAGTAAATGGCTTTAGCGTCAAGAGTTTGTCTCTTGGTGATTTCTTCTTGAGTCATTAGAGTGGGATCAGCAACTTCTTTTCCTCTCTCTGATTCTGATGCAACAACAGGAATGATTCCTTTATCTACCACTTCCCATTCCAAAGGATCTTTCGATCTTAGGAATGCTTTCATCTTGTTTTCCATATGTTGTAGTCTTTTCCATCAAAGTATGGAGGTCTGGTATTGCTTTGACCTTCAACCAACCCTGTAGGTAACATACTAGCCATAGATCTTTTACTCGAAGTAAAGACACTTCTTATAAACGAGTACACAAGCTCGATACCAATTGTTAGGACTAGAATTAGCACCTAGAGGGGGTGAATAGTGACTAAAGCGATTTTAGCAATTTAATCCGAATAAGAGATTAATGAATTAAAAACAACAATCGCTGCAAATGAAAGTAATGAAAGATAAAAGGATTAGGGATAGAGAATCAAGACTCCAGATTTATAGTGGTTCGGCTTAGACCAAGCCTACGTCCACTCTCCCGCACGGACAGCCCTTCTCGGCTGGATTTCACTAAGAATCAAAAAGAGTGTTTACAGTCTCACGCTCTTGAGTCCACAAGTGTAGAAACTCTACTACACTTCCTCAAGGTCTCACCACACTATGGTCTCTCTTTTGATTACATGTATTGCTCGAAGAATAAGATCACAAAAATAATATGGAGATTCAGACTTTGGAATTCTTCTATCCGGCGCCCTTCAACAACTTGAGTGTCTCTCTTTATACACTTCTTCATGCCTTCATTACCGTTGGCACATTCCAAAGAAGTTCTTCCAATCAACCCGTTGGATAGAATCAATTAGAGAGATCTCGAGCTCTTTAAGGTAAGTGTAGATAGCACATCAATCCTGCTCGCCCATACAATCAGGATCTTGGTTTCCATAAGTAGAACTTTCCAAATAAGTTGTGAATCTTTAGAGAATCTATATGAATTCGAATACAAATATAAAATCTTGTAGTGCTGATTCCAGTCGAAAGATATTCCTTAGCCGTTGATATAAAAACTATATAGAATCAAAATAGAAGTTTTTATATTGTCGGTCTGGAAACTGTCCATGAGAGTAGACTTTGAAACTTGAGTCTTGTTAGCTTCGTACTTTGATCTTCGACTTTGCCAGTAGAGTCTGCAAGTCTTCAGACTTTGATCTTCAGACTAAACTGAGAGAAATGTTTTGTCAACTTCAAAATCTCTGAGGAGAATTTATCCAACAGATGTGCGGCGGAACGTGGCATCTATTCACGTGTGCATAATTGGCTATTCATGTTCACGTACATGAGCTTCCATCCGACCAATCGCGACAAACGATCCTGTGCACAGATGAGTATTGGCCATCTGCCTCTCCGTGACCTCAATGAAAGAAGGACCCATCCTATCCCACGCCTTGCCCAAATAAGCCCTATCCGACCTTAACGCATCGCCTCTCGTGTCCATCGCCAACATATTCTTGTGATTGCACCCATCAGGCATTGCCGCCTCAACACAGATCCTCCACCGGAGCAACTCCGGGGAGAGGATCCCACCCTTGGTCGCTTACTCATCATCCTCCGAACCTCGGCGAGTAAATACTTGCCCCGCTCATCCATCCGCCTATGCGGGAACCTCACCGTGCACTCCATAACGACAAAAATAAAGTCGGACCATTTTGGGCCAGGCTTCATTGAAGAGAGTTCATTCCCTGGCCCGTACAAGTGTTTTGTTGAGTTTGGTGAGCCATGACTCGATCCAAATCCAAACTCTCACCATGTTTGTTGCCATATGAATGGATCATGTGTATTATTATATGGAGAATAAAATGAAGTACATAGTGTTATGTATAAAATCAGTAAAATAACAAAAGATTCCTTAAAGTTCAAGTCACGTGAAAGTGATTAAGTCAAAAATGATTCAAGCCAGATAGACCATTTTGATCAATCTTGGCCATTTTCCATGCAATACAAAACCCGACTCATACCCATCATCGACCCGTATTATTAGAACACTTCCATATTTAATCCAATTTAGAAAAATTCGTATCCAAATTGAGATGAAAGTACAAAATGAGCGAGCGCAAGACACACGAGGGCAAGAAAATGAAGAGTTACAGGGGTAAGTTGACTGCCCAAGTTGTTGGAGAAAATTTCCTTATCTGTTTTGAAGTTGACAAAACGTTTCCATCAGTCTAGTCTAAAGACTTGCAGACTCTATCATCAAAGTCTGAAGACCTCCAGACTCAAGATTTAAAGTCTGCCCTCACTGATAGTTTCCAGACCGTCGAAGAAAAGATTTATCCGATGAAGAAGACTTATCCAGATACAAGTATATCTTTAAGGATTTGATTCGTATGGCTAAAGAATATCTCGCGGCTGGAGATAACATCTCGTGATCAATTATTCTTATTGAAATCAACTTGAATAATTAGATCCGTTGAATGGCATCCAAAAAAAAAATTAGATGATCCTCGGATAGGTGATGGTCACCGAACTGTGGCATTAACCTTATTTACAGGCATTAATTTGTATTTGTTCATTTGAATTTATATTTTATTTTATTTTTTGAACCAAAAGGAAGGAATTTGGTCTTGCGTAAGAAATATGCGTGCTGAAATTAAAGAATTAGAACTTTCAGGATGTTGGATGGCACGCAAGAATTTTGAGTATATACTTGTATAGGAAGCAATTTAATTTTTGAGATATTAAATTAAATTCAGTATAAATAAAATGCTTAATAAAAAATAATAATAATTTTGGGCTTTATTTTAAGGACTCTTGGGCCCAAGATTTCGGGCCCAAGCAAGCCCAAAGAAACCCCATGGGTGTCGACCGGACCAAGAAGGGGAGGGGGGAGTGCATGTCCTCCAACACTTGTCTTCTATATTGCCTCCACTTGTTCTCTCCTTTTAGCCACTTGTTCTCCTCATGAGAACACTTGTCTCTTACATGCAAAAAAAAGAGATAAATTGTTAATCAAAGAGCAAAAAGGAATGGGGTTTCGGAAGTGAGAGGGAAAGAGAGAAAGGGAGGTGAGCCGAGGGAGAGAGAGAGGGTTCGTGGGTGCTTCAGCAAGGGAAGAGGAGGACCAAGCCCCGCCGTGCGTGCGCCTAGCTTCGCCGTCGACCGTGCTGTGTTCGAAGTCCCCGAGTCGCCATTGCTTGCTTGATTTCGTCAGATCTAAGGCAAGTGGAGTCCATCTTTCTACCCTCTTGCTTGCTGTGATGTGAGATGTTGGATGGTAAACGTTGGTTGTGGTAGAGGTGAGGAAATTTTGGAGCATTAAGGAGAGGTGTCATGGTTTTGCCTACTGTTTTCTGGAAAAATCAGTTCAACCCTCCATGAGTTCGTGTGCTGCATGTCACTTTTTATTTGAAACCTCACTTCAATTCCTTAATGAAAGTTGTAGGGGACTTTTTGAGGTATAACATATCAAAAATTTAGAGGAAATGAACAAGTATAGGTCGGTGAAATCGTTGTCTTTTGAAGAAACGGGATCTGGGAAAATGCTACCTCGACCTAGTGTGATTCTGTGATTTTTATAAAATTATCCAGTTAAAATTTGATCTTGTGTCCTTAATAAAAATTGTAGATAACATTCTGAGGAATAACATATTGAAAAGTTAGAAGAAACGGACAGGTATAGGCCGGTGAAACGAGTTGTCTTTGAAAACAAGTTAATCTGGAAAAGTGACACTGAGAACAGGAGGAATTAATCATCTTTATCTATTAATCTAGAACAAGTTGGATTTCGATTTCTTCATGAGATATTTACCTTTGAGTCTTGTCTATAACATATCAAAATTTCATAATTTTTGGAGTTCATTTGGGTATTTAATCGAAATTATTTCCAAAGCCCTGCAAATTTGAAATACTGAAATTCTGAAAGATGTAATGCATGGACCGTATTATTGACCTAGTATGATTCTGTAAATTTTATAAAATTGTCCGATTGGAATTTGGTCTCATGTTCTTAATGAAAGTTGAAGATAACGTGTTAAGGAGTAATATACTAAAAATTTGAAAGGAAATGGATGAGTCTAGATGGGTGAAACAATTTTTATTCGAAACGGTTAGATCTGGAATTTGATGTCGAGGGTTATGGACGGCTACGGTTATTGTAGTTTTTAATCTATCACGAATATGATCTCAAGTTCTTCATGAAATATTTACTTCTGGAGCTTTTCTATAACATATCAAAATTTCAGAATTTTTGGAGTTCATTTGGACATTTAATTGAAATTATTTCTGAAACTGTGCAAACTGAAATGTTGTAATTTTGAAAGCTGTGATGCATGGACCGTACTGTTTTAGGTGAGATTCTTTTGGTATGGTGTTCTTCATGAGATATCTACATTTAGGTCTCGTGTATAACGTGTCAAATATTCAGAATTTATTAATACCGTTTACTAATTTTTCTAGAATTTTAACTAAAGGAGTGCATTCTGTTTTATCCAAAAATTGATGCATTTTCAAAAATAAATGAATTTCTCTATGTGATGTGTTGTCTTGAGTAATTGATTGTGCTGCATATGTGGTGACGATTAGCATTACATATAACATCAAAAGTTGAATTAGACCTTTGTTACCATCACATCATATGCCATGTTGATAATGAGCCATAAATGTGAAAATAAAGTATAAAAATGAGGATACCGTCGGAGGTGTGAGCCGACAATGCCCCGGGAGTGTCGGGATGCCCGGAGGTGTGTGCCGGATGCCCGGAGGTGTGTGCCGGATGTCCTCAGGAGTTTCGCGATGCCCGGTGGTATACGGTACGTAATTCCAAGGGGAATGCCTGGTGGTATGTCGGTAAGTAATCCCGAAAGCCCTGGAGGTGTGTGCCAAATGCCGAGAGGTGTGTGCCGAAGGCTCCTCGCAATGCCAGGTTGGGTGCGAGCGAAAAATGAGGGATGCAAACATTGGTCCTTGGAAGAAAAATGATGTGATCTAATTGAAAGATAAAATTGAGAATTGAATCATGCGCATGGATGTGTGCATATGGCATGGGATGAACCTCATGGGAATGCAAAGCATGAAGTGCATGGTGGTATATGCACATTGCATGGTGATATATGCATGGTTGTTTGATGATATATGTGTTAGAGAAATCTTCTTAAGGTGTTTTGAAGTCGACAAAATGTTTCCATCAGTCTAGTCTGAAAACTTGCAGACTCTTTCGACAAAGTCTGAAGACCTCCAGACTCAAGATTCAAAATCTACTCTCATGGATAGTTTCCAGACTGACGAAGTTAAAGTTCTATTCGGATAAATTCAAGAATGTTTTTGATTCGTATGGTTAAGGAATATCTCACGATTGGAATTAGCACTTCAAGATCTTTTATTCGTATTCGAGTAATCAAGATCCTCTAGATCCGCGAATTATACTTGGAAGGTTCTACTTATGGAAACCGAGATCCTGATTGTATAGGCAAGCAGGATTGATGGGCTGTCGTCATTTTCCTTGAATAGCTCGAGATCTCTCTAATTGATTTTGTCCAACGGATTGATTGGAAGAACTTCTTTGGAAGGTGCCAACGGTATTGAAGGCATGAAGAAGTATATAAGGGAGACGTTCAAGTTGTTCAAGAGTGCCCGATAGAAAAATTTCAAAGTCTAAATCTCTTTGTTCTTTTGTGATCTTATTCTTCGAGCTATACTTGTAATCAAAAGAGAGACTGAATTTTGGTGAGACCTTAAGGAAGTGTAGTAGAGTCTCTACACCGTGGAATCAAGGACGTGAGACTGTAAATTCTCTTTTGATTCTTAGTGAAATCCAGCCCGGTGGGCTGTCCGTGCGGGAGAGTGGACGTAGGCTTAGTCTAAGCCGAACCACTATAAACTTGGAGTCTTGATTCTCTATCCCTAATCCTTTTACTTTACATTGCATCTTCATACGTCTATTATTGTTTTCAATCTCTTAGTCTATCATTCGTTAAAAATTAATTTATTCTGTCACAATTTATAAAAATCATCTTGATCACCTATTCACCCCCTCTAGGTGCTCGTACTAGATCTATCAATTGGTATCAGAGCTTGTGTACTCATTTATTTGAAGTGTTTTTACTTCTGAGTTAAAAGATCTATGGCTAGTATGTTGCCTACAAGGTTGGTTGAAGGTCAAAGCAACACCATACCTCCTTACTTTGATGGAAAAGATTACAACATATGGAAAAACAAGATGAAAGCATTCCTAAGATCGAAAGATCCCTTGGAATGGGAAGTGGTAGAAAAAGGAATCATTCCTACTGCTACATCAATATCAGAGAGAGGAAAAGAAGCTGTTGTTCCTATCGAGATGACTCAAGAAGAAATAACCAAGAGACAAGCTCTTGATGCTAAAGCTATTTATTCTTTATATTGTGCTTTAGCTCATACTGAGTATAACAGAATATCCTCTTGTGAAACAGCAAAAGATGTTTGGGATAGGCTACACATTACCTATGAAGGAACTAATCGTGTGAAAGAGACAAGAATCAATATTCTTTTGGGACAATATGAATAATTAAGATGAGATTAGAAGAATCAATAACTGATATGTTTAGCCGTTTTACTGAAATTGTGAATGGTCTAGAATATCAGGGACACCCAATCTCAGGACAAATGAAGGTCAACAAACTGCTGCGAGGACTCTCTAAGGACTAGAATTATATGAAGACTTCGATAAGGGAAACACAAAGGATTGCACCATTTTCTGTAGACGAATTGATTGGAACACTTCAGTCTTACGAAGTGGAGCACACCAACGACGAAGAAGATTCTAAAGGTAAGAAGTCTATTGCTTTAAAGTCTAACGATTATTCCGATGCTACAGACTCCGAAGAAGATCTAGATGATGAAGAACTGGCACTCATGATAAAGAGGTTCAGAAAGCTGAACAAAAAGGAAAGAAAATTCAATTGGAAGAAACAAAGCTCTCAAAGATTTCAGAACAAATGAACTGAGGAAGATGATTCCAATAGAGAAGTGACTTGCTTTGAATGCAAGAAAAAGGGACACATCAGACCCAACCGTCCTTTATTAAAGAAAAGGAAAGGAAAGGCTGAGAAATACATAAAGGCTCTCAAAGCAGAAACATGGAGTGATACTGATTGTGAAGAAAGTGATGATAATTATGCCAACATCTGTTTAATGGCAAAATCTGACTCTGACTCAGACCTCGAGACAAATACAGACTCAGACTCAGATAGTGAGTTCAAGGTAAGTAATGTAAAAATTCCTGTTAAAGTCTCGAAATATTTTTATGAATTATGTCTTAGCTTCAAAACCTCTCTTAAGAGGATCTCCGAATTAAAAAGGGAGAATTCTACATTGAAGCAATAGGAAAAATTTTGAAAATTTAGATAAAAGTTTTACCATTTTAAAAGAAAACTCATACTCTCTTTCAAAAGAAAATACCTATTTAAAAAATAATATTTCAATCATCTCAAAAAGGTTTTCAAATGGATCTGAAAAGTTGGATAAGATTCTTTCGATACAAAGACCCTATTTTGACAAATTAGGTCTTGGTATGACTTCTGAAACTATTCCACTAATTGATTTTTCAAAGGTAAAGGAAAGAATCAAACAAAGACTTACAAAAGTTGTTTATAAAAATCATTTTCAGAAAGTCTTTGTAAAATCTGTTGGCCGAAATGCTCTCAAATGTTCAAAGTGTCAAAGCTTAGAACATTTTGAGAAAGAATGACCTATGGTTTGGAGACTGTTAAAAGGGATTGGGCAAAGACTGTTTATTGCTCTAACTCAACCGGACCCAAGATGATATGGGTACCAAAGAAAGCTTGAATTTTCTCTTAATTGTAGGTCACTATCAAAAGGAAGATCAAATGGTATTTGGATAGTGGCTGCTCAAGACATATGATAGGAGATTCAAGTTGCTTTATAAAACTTGTCCAAATAGATGGAGGAAAAGTTTCTTTTGGTGGTAACAAAAAGGAAGGATTATTGGTCTCGGTACAGTAAAATTGGAAGGCTATCAATTAATAATGTCTCCTTGGTGGAAGGATTGAATTACAATCTACTCAGCATAAGCCAATTGTGCGATACTGGATTGAAGATCAACTTCTAGGAAGGAACGTGTTCAGGAATTAGTAAAGACTTCTCTCAATCTTTTACTAGACGTAGACAAGGGAATATCTATCTTTTGGATGTTCTATCTTTTGGATGTGAATCAAGAAAGATCACAATGCTTAATATTAGTACAAGATGAAGCTAATCTATGGCACCGAAAGCTTGGCCATATCAACATGAAGCAAATTGCCAAAATCTCTTCCAAGAAGCTTGTTCGAGGATTACCTAATCTCAATTACCAAAAGTCTGACTTATGCACACCATGCGTATTGGGAAAAGGTTAGAAATTCCTTTAAACCAATAAATCAAGTTTCCACTAATCGTGTACTGCAGCTTCCGCATATGGATCTCTTTGGACCAACTAGAACTCAAAGCATTGGTGGAAAAAGGTTTTGCCTAGTAATAGTGGATGATTTTTTACGATTTACTTTGATCTACTTTCTTGCAAGTAAGTTTGAGACTTTTTCTCATTTTTTGAAATTTGCTAAGAAAGTGCAGAATGAAAAAGGTTACACTATTTCAAGTATTCGTACAGACCATGGAGGTGAGTTTGAAAATCAAGACTTTGCTAAATTTTGTGATGAATCTGGTTTTCAGCATAAATTCTCCTCTCCATATACACCAGAACAAAATGGGGTTATGGAAAGGAAGAATAGATCTTTACAAGAAATGGCAAGGACTCTGTTAATTGAAAGTAATATTTCTTCACGTTTTTGCGCTGAAGCTGTTTCTACAGCCTGTTATATTATTAACAAAGTATTTTAAAGCCAATTCTTGAGAAAACTCCTTATGAAATTTTTGAAGGAAAGAAACCAATTATTTCATATTTTCAAGTATTTTGTTGTAAATGTTTTATCCTAAAAAATGCAAATGATCGAGTTGGTAAGTTTGAAGAAAAATCGGATGAAGGATTCTTTCTTGGGTACTCAACTTCAAGCAAAGCATACAGAGTATTCAACAAGAAGACTTAGACTGTGGAAGAATCAATGAACGTCAAATTTCAAGACTCTCCACAAACTCAATCGATTCAAACTGAAGAATCAGAACCTGCTCCAGACTCCACAAGGCCTACCTCCCCTGAAACAGTTCAAATTCCACAAGAAGAACAACGAATTGATGATGAAGGATCAACTCAAGAAAAATATCAACAACTTGTCAGATTGTCCAGTAACTGGAAGCTTAAGTCTAGTCATCCTGAAGAACTCATTATTGGTGACGTTAATGAGGGGATTCACACGAGATCCAAAAGGCAAGAAGAGTCTAATGCTGTGGCGCTTATTTTTGAAATAGAATCCAAAAATATAGAAGAAGCCTTAGCTGACGAAAGCTTGATTGAAGCAATGCAAGAAGAACTCAGACAATTCAGCATTAACGATGTTTGGGAATTAACTCCTAAACCAAAAGGTAAGTCTATTATTAGAGCTAAATGGATTTTCAGGAACAAAGTCGATGAAAAAGGAAAAGTGACAAAAAACAAAGCAAGACTCGTGGCTAAAGGATATACGCAAGAAGAATGGATAGACTATGACGAGACTTACGCTCCTGTAGCAAGGTTAGAAACAATTAGATTATTACTTGCTTTTGCGTGCTATAAGAATTTCAGGTTATTCCAAATTGACGTCAAAAGTGCATCTTCCTAAATGGATTTATTTAAGAAGAAGTCTATGTGGAACAACCTCCTGGATTTGAAGATCCAAAGAAACCGACTACGTGTTCGAGACTAAAAAAGCCTTATATGGATTAAAACAAGCTCCTCGAACTTGGTATGAAAGGTTAAGTAACTTTTTAATTCAAAGTGGTTTCATTAAAGGAAAAGCAGATACTACATTATTTATTAAAAGGAAAGGTAAAAGCTTTTTACTTGTCCAAATTTATGTTGATGATATTATATTTGGATCATCTAATGAGACTTTGTGCAAGAAATTTTCTAAGTCTATGCAGGATGAATTCGAGATGAGCATAATGGGTGAACTATCTTTCTTTCTTGGTTTACAAGTGAAACAACTTAAAGAAGGAATTTTTATTCATCAAGAAAAATATGCAAAAGAACTTGTTAAAAAGTTCGGACTGGAAAATTGCAAAAAGACTAACATACCAATGTTAAATTCTTCGAAGCTAGACAAAAATGAAGGAGGAAAGAAAGTCGACCAAAAACTATACAGGAGTATCATTGGTTCACTTCTTTATCTTACTACATCTAGACCTGACATTTTGTTTAGTGTTTGCATTTATGCTAGGTTTCAATCAGGTCCTAAAGAATCTCATATAAGTGCTGCAAAACGTATCATCAAATATGTTGCAACAACTGCTATGCTTGGTCTATGGTATCCTAAGGAAGGAGATTTTACTCTTCTTGGATATTCAGACACAGATTTTGCAGGTTGCGGAGTTGATAGAAAGAGCACATCTGACACTTGTTAATTGCTTGGTAATAGGGCAATATCTTGGTTTTCAATGAAGCAAAGTACCGTAGCACTATCAACAGCAGAAGTAGAGTACGTAGCTCTTGGAAGCTATTGTTCTCAAATACTTTAGATAAAACAACAACTACGAGACTTTGGTATTGAAGACTCATGCACCGAGATCAAATGCGACAACACTAGTACAATTAATCTCACAAAGAACCCAATTCTTCATTCAAGAGCAAAGCATATAGAGATTCGACATCATTTTATTAGAGATCATGTTCAAAATGGAGAAATCTTGATACGCTTTATCGACTCAAAGAATCAACTGCGACATATTCACAAAGCCGCTTGAGAAAAGCTCATTTGAGTCTATTCGTTCAAGACTCAATATCTTATCTCTTGAAGACTGTTGAAGCTCAGACTCAGGAACTAAATCTGAAAAAGATCAAACTCAAAAAGTTCAGACTCATAAGACCAAATGTTATGACTGTAAGTTATTTCGGTTATAGTGCTTTTAATCTTTTAAACTCGATGTCTCGGAAAGGTAAGACCGCATGTTAATCTCTAATTGATATTAAAAGGCAGTTATTTTTTGAAAAAGATGGTTATCAATTTTTTAAAAAAGGCAGTTATTTTTGCGTGAAGGGCCTACGCACTTTGATTTAACCGAAGAAGGAGACTCTCCAAGACGACAGGAGCATTAACATTCTCAACCGCGCAATTTCTCACCTGCTAGATCACATGATCGTGACCATCAACAAGCAGAGAAAGACATCATCGAGGATGTAGAACCCGTAAGATCTCTTAAGCCCGCTTTCACTTATAGGCTTTACTCTGCTCTGAAAGAAGGGGGTTCTGCAATGTTATTTATCGATGAGTTTCTAAAAGAAAAAGGGTATAAGAATGAGACTCACTTCTTAAGTGTGATGGAACGTTCGGGAGTTGTTCCTGTTGGAACAGCGGAAAAGACTTTCGCTAATTTTCCTAGTGATCCACGTTTTGGAAGTGTGAATCAGCCTGAAAGGAAAGACGACGATGAAAAAATGTTCATGCATTTTAAGCCAAGACTGGGTGTGGCTGCAAAAATTCGAGGAAAGATGGAAGAATTATTTCGATTGGAGGAACATAAAAAGGTTTATTCCAAGTTGCTGAAGCGTGGGGTTATGAAACCAAGAACTGTGGACTTTGATTTCCTTGACATGATAAACATCAATTTAAGAGAGAAGTTTGAAAAACTTCAACTTGATTGATTTTGTACGAGATAGACACTCATTCCCCGAATCGACCGCATATTTCTATTCGAATCTCAGTTTTCTTGATGCGAATAGATTTTCCTTCAGTGTTAGAGATAAGGAGTATGTGATTGACATAGATATTCTTGCTGATGTAATTGGTGTGGAAAGAGGGGCTTTCCAATCTATATCTATGTCTGTTAGTCATGCGACCTTGGAGCTTTCTAAAGATAGAATTGCGAAAGGGCGACTCTCTTATCTGAGGATGAGTGCATCCAACATACTGCTCCATAAGATCGTGATTAATTGTCTCAGACCCAAGTCAACATCAAAGATAAATGTCTCAAACTCTGAAGCAAAATTGATGTACGCCATCAAAATTGGTCACAAGTTCTCCTTACCTCACACTATAATATTTCACATGTATAGGTCCATGGCAAAGGACAAGGGCAAACTTCCTTATTCTGCTCTTATTTCTCGTTTATTCAGACACCTTAATATATAGCCTCCAAAGATTCTGTGTGTGAGAACCATTGATCAAATGGTAATAGGGCTGAAAATGATCACAAATATGCGTCTAAAGGAACTGAATAAGACGTTAGAGCGATTTAAGGAGAAAACCCTGCCAAATCTAGACAAGACTCTGCTGCTGCGAAGAGAAAAGGCAAAGAACCCATGACTGCTCCAACCAAAAGAAGGAGAGCAATCATTTTACAAGATGAAGATGTTGAGGAAGATCTTGCTATCTCCACCTTTGTCTCACAGCGTCTTATACCTGAGTCGGAAGAACGAGAACATCAAGACGGAGGAGAGACTGAGAAAGGGAATAAGGAGAAGGAATCAATGAGGAAAGAAGAAGACACAGAAAGAACAGAAACACAGAAGCAGACAGGAGAACAAACTGCAGAAGAAGGTCATGGAGATTCTTCAGCAGAAAATGAGGATAAAAAACGTCATGACACTGAAGAAGCACCTGAGCAAGAAGAATACTTTTCTCCACCCGAAGGCATTGAAACAGGGGGAACTGTTCCTAGAGAAGGTATTCCTCTTCTAACTTTTACAAGTGCTAGTGTCAATCATTCTCCTACTGATGCAAAGGATGTATATGCCTTACAATTTCCTGAAGAAGACCCTGAGGCATCATCTCCAAATGTGGATCCTCGTGCTGATGTTCGATCATCTGGCTTTACTCCACAATCTGAACATGCTAAAGCAAGCACACAGACTGATAAATCTGGAGACTTTGGAAGGTTTCTTGAACTTCTTATGAAGCTTAAAGGCCAGGTCTATGCATTGGGATGTGAATTTCAGTCTCTGCAGAATGAAAATCGTGCCATCTCCGTCACTTTGCAAGATCAAATTCGAGATATTCATCTTCAGATTCAGGCAACTACAAAAGGAATGGCTCTAGTACAACTGCAGGAGGATATGAAGAAGCTAGAAGACACTGTCAAGTCGATGGGAGATTTTCAGCTCATTCGCATTCCTAGAGCATCTTGATTTTAACTTTCTCACATTTTTTATGCTGACAAAAAGGGGGAGAAGTTGCAGATTTTAACTCTTGGACAAATTTCAATTTTTGATGTTCTTGTTTAACTTTATCTTTTGTTTGGATTTTGGACTGACTTGAACTATGGATTCACTTATTATTGCAGTACTTTAAGCTATGCTATTGATTTTGATAAAGATAACTGATAATTGTCTTTACAGGACTAATTTGTTTTCTATGGATGCAAATCCATCATTATCTTTATCCTAACTTATTATGAGATATCTTTGTTAGCTTAAATGTTGTATTGCAGGACGAAAGTATCCAAATCTGCAGGAAAGTTTTGTCACCATTAAAAAGGGAGAGATTGTTAGAGAAATCTTCTTAAGGTGTTTTGAAGTCGACAAAACGTTTCCATCAGTCTAGTCTGAAGACTTACAAACTCTTTCGACAAAGTCTGAAGACCTCCAGACTCAAGATTCAAAGTCTACTCTCATGGATAGTTTCCAGACCAACGAAGTTAAAGTTCTATTCGGATAAATTCAAGAATGTTTTTGATCCGTATGGTTAAGGAATATCTCACGACTGGAATTAACACTTCAAGATCTTTTATTCGTATTCGAGTAATCAAGATCCTCTAGATTCACGAATTATACTTGGAAGG
The DNA here is from genome assembly GCA_014182565.1 of Eucalyptus marginata. Classification (NCBI taxonomy): domain Eukaryota; kingdom Viridiplantae; phylum Streptophyta; class Magnoliopsida; order Myrtales; family Myrtaceae; genus Eucalyptus; species Eucalyptus marginata. The sequence goes on along the minus strand of JABKBI010000015.1, from coordinate 476,548 downwards.
TTCTACTTATGGAAACCAAAATCCTGATTGTATAGGCGAGCAGGATTGATGGGCTATCGTCATTTTCCTTGAAGAGCTCGAGATCTCTCTAATTGATTCTGTCCAACGGGTTGATTGGAAGAACTTCTTTGGAAGGTGCCAACGGTATTGAAGGCATGAAGAAGTATATTAGGGGACGTTCAAGTTGTTCAAGAGTGCCCGATAGAAAAATTTCAAAGTCTGAATCTCTTTGTTCTTTTTGCGATCTTATTCTTCGAGCTATACTTGTAATCAAAAGAGAGACTGAATTTTGGTGAGACCTTGAGGAAGTGTAGTAGAGTCTCTACACTATGGAATCAAGGACGTGAGACTGTAAATTCTCTTTTGATTCTTAGTGAAATCCAGCCAGTGGGCTGTCCGTGCGGGAGAGTGGACGTAGGCTTGGTCTAAGCCGAACCACTATAAACTTTGAGTCTTGATTCTCTATCCCTAATCATTTTACTTTACATTGCATCTTCATACGTCTATTATTGTTTTCAATCCCTTAGTCTATCATTCGTTAAAAATTAATTTATTCTGTCACAATTTATAAAAATCATCTTGATCACCTATTCACCCCCCTCTAGGTGCTCGTACTAGATCTATCAATATGTACAAGTGCATGGTGGTATATGCACATTGCATGGTGATATATGTATGGCTACTTGATGATATTTGTACAAGTGCATGGTGGTATATGCACGTTGCATGGTGATATATGCATAGCTGTATGGTAATGTATGCTCAATAGCATGGAGGATATGTACTCTACTTGTGATATTATGATTGTCTTGCTTGTTGCATTGTGTAGTTTGATGGATTTTTACTGCTGAGTGGTTGTACTCACCCCTTTTGGGGACTAACATTTCATACTAGATAAGATACCTCTGTTGCCACTGCCACCGGTAGATGGATCGAGTGGTTGGATATGACTGTGAGGAGGAGGATAGCAAAGGAAGGAACTTTTGGACGCCGACACTGATCGATGGACTTTAAGTATACGACTGTTGGAGAAGATGTCGGTGATCTTTTGAAGTATAGCTGAGTATAGAAGACTACAGCATTTTGATGTACCGATGAATGATGTCCATCTAGTTTAAGTAAATAAAAGTGTTCGGCTTTTACCTATAAATGTTTAGTTGGTGTGCATCGTTTTCTGAATATAGGAAAGGGAGTTGATGGATGTGCTTCCGCCATATAAATTGCGCAGGGACCGATCTAAAAGATGTAAACCCTCAGGATTTATGAATTATATTGAAATTCCTTGGTATCAGAGTATTATATTATTAGGTCAAGTGAATGGTAAGCGGATTGTGGTGACCCTAACGGTTTGGGGGCCGTCAAGGGGTGCCACAAAGTATACTTGGAAGATTCTACTTATGGAAACCTAGATCTTGATTGTATGAGCAAGCAGGATTGGTGGGCTATCATCACATTCCTTAAATAACTCAAGATCTTCCGAATTGATTATGTCCAACGGGTAGATTGGAAGAACTCCTTTGGAAGGTGCCAACAGTTATGATGGCATGGAGGAGTATATAAGGAGGACGCTCAAGTTATTCGAGTGTGTGCGTGAAAGAAAAATTCCAAACTCTAAAACTCTTAGTTCTTTGTTGTTACAATTTGTCGAGCTCAAACTGTACTCAAAAGAGAGATCAAATACTCATGAGACCTTGAGGAAGTGTAGTAGAGTATCTACACTATGGAATCAAGGACGTGACACTGTAAAATCTCTTTTAGTTCTTAGTGGAATCCAACCAGTGGGCTGTCAGTGCGGGAGAGTGGATGTAGGCTTGGTCTAAGCCGAACTACTATAAACTTTGTGTTTCAATTCTCTTTCCCTAATCTCTTTACTTTAATCCGTAGCCTTATATAACTGTTTACAGTCTTTTATTTCTTCAGTCTACTATTTTCATAAAAATCGAATTAAGTTATTAAGTCTTGCAAAAACTTTTTTAACACCTATTCACCCCCTTTAGGTGTTCATACTAGCATTATCAATTGGTATCAGAGCTTGTGTACTCAATTAATTGAAGTGTTTTTACTTCTGAGTTAAAGATCTATGGCTAGTATGTTGGCTCTAGGTTTGGTTGAAGGCCAAAGCAACACCAGACCGCTTTATTTCGATGGAAAGGAATACAACATATGGAAAAACAAGATGAAGGAATTCCTAAGATCGAAAGATCCTCTGGAATGGGATGTAGTAGAAAAAGGAATTATTCCTAAAGCTACATCAGTTTCAAAAAGGGGAAAAGAAGTTGCAAACGCTGGCGAGATGACTTAAGAAGAAATAACTAAGAGGCAAGCTCTTGATGCTAAAGCAATTTACTCCTTATATTGTGCATTATCTCCTATTGAGTATAACAGAATATCTTCTTGTGAAACAGCCAAAGAAGTCTGGGACAGGCTGCACATTACCTATGAAGGAACTGATCGAGTGAAAGAAACGAGGATCAATATTCTACTCGGACAGTATGAAGCCTTCAAGATGAAGCCAGGAGAATCTATTACTGATATGTTTAGTCGTTTTACAAAAATTGTAAATGGTCTAGAGTATCAGGGACAACCAATCTCAGGACCTATGAAGCTTAACAAGTTGCTGCGTGGACTCTCCAAAGACTGGAATCACATAAAGACTTCGATAAGGGAAACACAAAGGATTATGCCACTTTCTATAGACGAATTGGTTGGCACACTTCAGTCCTATGAAGTGGAGCAAATCAATGAAGAAGAAGATCCCAAAGGTAAGAAATCAATTGCTTTGAGATCTAACGATGATTCTAATGTTACAGACTCTGAAGATGATATGGATGATGAAGAGTTAGCTCTTATGATAAAGAGGTTGAGGAAACTGAACAAAAAGGGAAGAAGATTCAATTGGAAGAAACAAAGCACTCAAAAGTTTCAAAACAAATCAACTGAGGATGATGAATCCAATAAAGATGTGATCTGTTTTGAATGCAAGAAAAAGGGACACATCAGATCTAACTATCCCATGTTGAAGAAAAAGAAAGGAAAAGCTGAGAAATATAGGAAGGCTCTCAAGGCAGAGATATAGAGTGATACTGAATGCAGAGAAAGTAATGAAGATTATGCCAATATTTGTCTAATGGCAAAATCAGACTCAGACTCCGAAATAGATACAGACTCAGACTCAAATAGTGAAATCGAGGTAAGTAATTTAAAAATCCCTACTAAAGTCTTGAAATACATTGATGGACTGTATCTTAGTCTCGAAACCTCTCTCAAGAGGATTTCCGAGCTAAAAAGGGAGAATTCTATACTAAAGTAATAGGAAATTTTATGGAAAGAAAAGTTTGAAAATTTAGATAAAAGTTTTGTTACTTTAAAAGAAAATGCAGACTCTCTTTCAAAAGAAAATACATTTTTGAAAAATGACATTTCAAATATTTCAAAAAGGTTTTTAATAGGATCTAAGAAATTGGAAAAGATTCTTTCAGTACAAAGACCCTACTTTAACAAATTAGGCTTGGGAATGACTTCTGAAACTATTCCTCTAATTGATTTTCCAAAAGTGAAAGAAAGAATCAAACAAATGCCTACAAAAACTTTTTACAAAAATCATTTTCATAAAGTCTTTGTAAAACTTGTTGAGCGAAGTGCTCTCAAATGTTCTAAGTGCAATAACTCAGAACACTTTTAGAAAGAATGTCCTATGGTTTGGAGACCTATTAAGAAGGAATGGGCAAAGACTGCTTATTGCACTAACTCCTCCGGACCCAAGAAATATGGGTACCAAAGAAAGCTTGAGTTTCTTTTTTAATTGCAGGTCACTATCAAGAAAAAGGTTAAATGGTATTTGGATAGTGGCTGTTCAAGGCATATGGCTGGAGATTCAAGTTGTTTTATAAAACTTATGCAAGTAAATGGTGAAAAGTCTCCTTTGGTGGAAACAGCAAATGAAGAATTGTTGGATGTGGAACTATGAAAATTAGAAGTCTTACAATCAACAATGTTTCCTTAGTAGAAGAACTCAATTACAATTTACTTAGCATCAGCCAATTGTGCGACACTGGATTCAAAATCAATTTTCAAGAAAGAATATATTTGGGAACTAGTAAAGATCTTTCACAATCTTTTATAAGACGAAGACATGGGAATATCTATCTTCTGGATATAAAACCAGAGAAGTCTCAATGTCTAATTTCAATTCAAGATGAAGCAAATCTTTGGCATCGAAAGCTTGGCCATGTCAATATGAAGCAGATTGCCAAGATCTCTTCTAAGAATCTCGTTCGAGGACTACCCAACCTGAAGTTTCAAAAATCCGACTTATGCACACCATGTGTATTGGGAAAACAAATTAGAAGTTCTTTTAAGTCAATAAATCACGTTTCTACTAATCGTGTTTTGCAGTTTCTGCATATAGATCTCTTTGGGCCAACCAGAACTAGAAGCATAGGCGGAAAGAGATATTGTCTAGTAATCGTTGATGACTATTCACGTTTCACTTGGGTTTACTTCCTGGCAAGTAAGTCTGAAGCCTTTACTTACTTTTCAAAGTTTGCTAAGAAAGTTCAGAACAAGAAAGGATATGATATTTCAAGCATATGGACAGATCATGGAGGTGAGTTTGAAAATCAAGACTTTGCAAAATTTTGTGATGAATCAGGTTTTCAGCATATTTTTTCTTCTCCATATACTCCAGAACATAATGGAGTTATGGAAAAAAAGAATAGATCTTTGCAGGAGATGGCAAGAACTCTTTTAATAGAAAGTAGTATTTCCTCTCATTTTTGGGCTAAAGCAGTTTCTACAGCATGTTATATTATTAACAGAGTCTTTTTAAGGCCTATTCTGGAGAAAACTCCTTATGAGCTATTCAAAGGAAAGAAGCCAATTATTTATTACTTTCATGTATTTGGTTGCAAATGTTTTGTTTTGAAAATTGCAAATGATCGTACTAGTAAGTTTGAAGAGAAATCAGACGAATGAATCTTCCTTGGATATTTAACCACCAGCAAAGCTTACAGAGTATTCAACAAAAAGACTCAATCTGTGGAAGAATCTACAAATGTCAAATTCCAAGACTCTTTGCAGAATCAACTAATTTAGACTCATCTTGAAGAATCTGAACCTGCTCCAAACTCTGCAAAGTCTACCTCCCCTGAGGTAGCTCAGACCTCTGAAAATCAGCGAAAGGAAGCTGAAGAATCAACTGAAGTAGAATAACAGCTTCCTGCTAGACCATCAAGTAACTGGAAGCACAAATCTAGTCCTCCCAAAGAACTCATCATTGGTGATATTGATGAAAGGGATTCTCACAAGATCCAAAAAGCAAAAAGAGTCTAGCGTCGTGGCACTTATTTTTGAAATAGAACCCAAAAGCATAGAAGAAGCTTTAGCTGACGAAAGCTGGATTGAAGCAATGTAAGAAAAACTCGGATGTTCAAAGATTAACGATGTATGGGAGTTAACTCCCAAACCAAAAGGTAAATCCATTATTAGAGCTAAATGGGTTTTCAGGAACAAGTTGGACGAAAAAGAAAAAGTGATCAGGAACAAAGCAAGACTCGTGGCCAAAGGATATACGCAAGAAGAAGGGATAGATTATGATGAAACCTACACTCCAGTAGCTAGGTTAGAAGCAATTAGATTATTACTTGCTTTTGTCTGTTATAAAAATTTCAGGTTATTCCAAATGGACGTCAAGAGTGCATTCCTAAATGGATTTATCCAAGAAGAAGTCTATGTGGAACAACCTCCTGGATTTGAAGATCCAAAGAGACCAAACTCAGTATTCAGACTGAAAAAGGCTCTCAATGGTTTAAAACAAGCACCTCGAGCTTGGTACGACAGGTTAAGTAAGTTTTTAATGCAAAATGGTTTTCTTAAAGGAAAAGTGGATACTACCTTGTTTATTAAAAGGGTAGATAAAAACTTTCTACCTATTCAAATTTATGTTGATGATATTATATTTGGATCGCCTAACAAAAACTTGTGCAAGAAGTTTTCTAAGTCTATGCAGGATGAATTTGAGATGAGAATGATGGATGAATTATCCTTCTTTGTCGACTACAAGTAAAACAATTGAATGAAGGAATCTCCATTCACCAAGAAAAATATGTGAAAGAACTTGTTAAAAAGATCCCCTTGGTAAAAGTATTATGACAACATCACGATATGGAGGAAGCCACGTGAGAAAGTGAAGACCAGATGAAGGAAAAGTACCCCTACCTATTTAAGGACGTGGTAACTTTAATTTCGGGACGAAATTCTCCAAGGAGGGAGATTTGTGGCATCCCAGAAATTAGGGCAAGCCCTAAGGTGTCCTAAAGCTCTTAAATAGGTAATGAATTTACCTATGGGTTATGCTTTAGCCTTTAGTTTTCTCTTAAGGCTATGTGTTTTGTGTTTGTGTTCTTAATTTAAATTTTTGAAATTGGATTATAGGGCAAATTAATGAGAATAGTCTATGCTTGGCCATGCATTTTATAGATTAAGTTCTCATAGATAAAATATTATAGGATTTCAATTAGGTGAAATTTAGTAATTAAGTCCCTAAAAAGAAAATTCAAAAAAAAAAAAAGGGGGAGAAAAATTTGTTTGGGCCTTAGGCCCAAGGGTGGACCCTAATGGGCCAAGTGGCCGGCCCATTAAGGCCCACACGGAGGGGTTGCCGTCGACCCAAAAGGGGGGGGGAGGAGTGGCCGGCCCAGTTCTCCCAAGAGGCCCAAGAGGCCCAAGCCCAAGCCCATCGCATGAGCCTTGCCAAGTGGCAAGAGGGCTTGCCATGCATTGGGTTTGGGGGAGGCAATCTCATGATTGCCTTTAGGGGAAATTTAAGGGAAAGGGTGACCGGTTAGGGGGAGAGGGAGAGAGAGAAAGTGTCGCCCAAGAGGAGAGAGATAGAGAGTTGCGAGAGAGAGGAGGAGGCCGAGAGAAGGAGGCCCGTCCGTTCGCCGCCGTTCGCGCCGCGCCGCCTTTCGTCCGCCATTTCTTTTGAGTTTAAGGCAAGTTTAGGGTCCATTACTACTCTTGCATGTGTGTTTTGTATGGATGATTGAATTCTTGGATGTTTAGAAGCTAGGAACCGAAGCTAGGGTGGGTTGTTTCTTGATGAACCTTGCTGTTTTCGCATGAATCACTGGAGTCAGAATCTTGTGGGAGCTTGCATGCATGTTTGGAGCTCGATTTTGACTTGGATCTCTTCATGAAAGTTGTAGCCAACACCTTGAACTACAACATACTAAAATTTCGTGCAAAATGATGAAGATTTAAGGGGTCAAAACCCCATCCTACGGAGGCTCTAGATCTGGATCTACTTTGCTGACCTTGTGGTAGATTTGTGGCTGCATGTTGGTTTTTACCAAGAATCTCTCTTCGACTCCTTCATGAAACTTGTAGAGAACATCTTAAAGATCAACATACTCAAATTTGAAGCAAAATGAACAAGTATAGCTTAGGAAATCGACCTGTTCTTGAAGATGATAAATCTGGAGACGCGGTACAGGACACCCGAGACTTCATGGACTCATATGGAGGTTATTCTTTCGAAATTTGGCTTAAGTTCCTTCATAAAAGTTGTAGGGGATCTTTAGTAGTAAAACATATCCAAATTTCAGAGAAAACGAAGAAGGATAGGTATGTTAAACCTCAATATTTCGGACATAGGACCCTGGACATTTCGGTGATCTGACCCGTGACTTCGTATGACTATAGAAAATTATCTAAAACAAATTTGGCCTAGAATCCTTCATGAAAAATCTAATTTAGTGTCTTAACTATAACCTGGTAAAATTTCATAATTTTCAGAGGTCGTTTAGGCATTTTAATTGAATTACTTAGAAAACTGCACATTCTGCCTTTGTCCGAGATTCCATGCGGTATTTTAGTAAACATTACCTTTTGTGTAGAAATGGATTTGCTATGTGTTTTTCTTTAGGAAACCACTATTTTATTGTATTAAATTACCATATGCTTTAATTTCATGAATTTGGGATTTGTGTGATTATTTAATTTAAATAATTGCAAAATAGGATAAATTGGAATTTAAATAAATTCTAAATGAATTTGGTAAGTAAATTGTTTTGAGTGGCATACATTCCATAAGAATCTAATTGCTATGAGTGATTGCATTTTACTTCACGTATGTTAATGATTGATGATGCATGTATAAGAACGAAGGTGATTTTGTTTTACCATTACATCATGTGCCATGGTAAATTAAGACCTAAATTGGCAAACGTGAACAATGATCAATGAGGAAACTGTTTGTGGAGGATGATAATGCCCGGATGGGGGTGCCGGATGCCCGGAATGTATAGAGATACATGACCGGATGGCCCTCGGGAGTATCGGGATGCCCGGAATGGTTGGGTGCCTAAGCCTCGGAGGTCTTTGCCCGAGGGAATGCCTCGTGATGCCAGTTGGGATGCGAGATGCCGGGCATGTGGGGGTGCCGGATGCCCGGTGGCCATAAATGGCTGAATGCCGGAGGTCTTCTCGCAATGCCTGGATGGGGTGCGATTGTAAAGTATGGGATAAAATTGATGATCCCGAGAAGGAGTGATGTGGTGATCGAATTGAAAGCTAAAAGTGGAAATTGAATCATGCATATGTGACATGATATGATGATGATTACCTATGGCATGATGATATTCATATGCGACATGATATGATGATGATCACCTATGATATGATGACATGATGACAAGATGACATGATGACATGTATATAAGATATGATGATGATATGCATATGTGACATGATATGATGATGATCACCTATGATATGATGACATGATGACATGATGACAAAATGACATGATGACATGATGATATGATGACAAAATGACATGATGACATGATGACATGTATATAAGATATGATGATGATATGCATGAATGATATGATGTGATGATGATCATTCATGGCCTATGATATGTACGTGTTACGATTGTGATGATGATGTATGATGTATGGCTTCGATGGCATGTATGAACGACATGTATGCTGTTTTGATTGTATTGTATGGATGCTTGAGTGGTCATTGGTCCTTTACTTGTTGAGTGGTTGTACTCATCCCTTCGGGGACCAACATTTTCAGATTAGTACGATGCCACTTCCTACCGTCGCGCGGGGTGTCTTTTACGGCCTTCCTTCGACGTGGAGGTCGAGGTGGCGGAGATTGACCGTCCCGCCGTCCCCGGGTCCGACGTTTATACGGATCCGTACGTTTGTGATGTATGATGTGGGCTTGTCCGGGGGCTCGGTTGTACGAGTTCGTGTCTATTCACGTTCGCCGAGATGGAGTGATGTTGGGGATGTTGCCACCCCCACCGCCCGACGCACCGGGTGGGTGTGATGGCCCGCGCGAGTGAAGAGTAGGAGGACGACACTTTTGAGATATGGCCGACACTAGCAGTCCGAGGGGAGGTCTATACACGTTGTTTATAGTGGGTCGAGTGTTCCTTTTTGGGTTTGAAGGCCGAGCGTATGGAAGAGTCTTGGCCTACCTTTTGATGTACCGACCCGTGAAAAACCCTTCGTAAAAACATATATATGTAAATAAAAGTGGTTCGGCCTTTCTTTGTGTAGTTGGTGTGCATTGTGCTATCGCTAAGGAAGTGGAGAGATGGCCAGACTCGCCTCTAATTTCCGCTGTGAGCTGCGCTAATCCCTAAGTCATTTAAAAGAAAAAAAAAATTTCGCCTAAACCTCGGCCTAAATTACAACCCCTTTGTACTAACGGCAAATAAGTTGTTTTGCTTTAGATTTAAACGCTTAGTATCTGTGGCGACCCTATCGGGTTTGGGGGTGCCACAACGGTTGGTATCAGAGCCAAAGGTTTATGTTTGGAGTGATAAGGAGCCTCATTTGGAAAATGAGGAAAGTTTTGACAATGCACACCATAGGGTACTGACTGAGGATGGTTGGCTAACTTTGAACAACGGGTGAGGTGTATTCGCCCGTAGATCCCTGGTTTATGTTTCGAGAGTACTCTCGGCTGCTAGTAACATGGTTATGTTACTTACCTTCTTGGTGTTTTTACTTTTCTTGGAGACTCTGAGTCTCAGATATTTCCTGAGGCAAATGCTTGGAAACTGCAGCAAAATCATGGTACGGTTTGGAAGTCATCGTCCACCTAGGGCTAAAGCCTCTTCATCAAGGGCTGAACCCCGAATGGAAGATATCCCGCGTGCATTGGCCAATATTGAAATCTGATGGAAAGGCAAGCGTAGCAATAACCCGGAGCGGAACGCCGTACTCAGGGACTGGTAGAACAATTTTTGAAGTTGAAGCCACCCAAATTCAGTGGCATGGGAAGTCCTGAGGAGGCGGAACATTGGATTGATGGGATAGAGCGAATTTTCCGGTTGTTGGACTGCAATGATGCTGAGAAAATAACTTTAGCAGAATACTAGCTGGAGGGAAATGCGAAGTTTTGGTGGAGAGCTTCAAGGGATACGATCTTTCCACTAGGTACTGATATAAACTGGGATGAGTTTGTCAGGGCTTTCAATAGAAAGCATTTTTCTGACTGTGCCAAGGATAAGAAAATTACAGAATTTGTTCAACTAGAACAAAAGGAGCCGACAAAGGGACCAATATGAGGCTAGATTTTCTGAACTATCTAGATATGCTCCTAGACTGATTGAGGATCAAGAGGAAAAAGCTAAAAGGTTTCTGAAAGGGTTGAGAACTGACATTAGAAAGCAACTGGTGCCTTTGAACATAAGAGATTACAATGAGATCTATGAAAGGGCACAGTTGGTGGAACAGGAGCTGTTAAGAGAGCGGTCAGAGTTTAAGAAACCGTGGAATTTTAATGATGTGAGAAGGGGTAAGAGACCCTATTCTGGTCAAGGTCAGACTTGGAATGCGAGGAAGAAGAGTAATTTTGGAAATTCTGGGGGAGCAAGGAGTGGTCTGAATATAGGGAAAGCACCCTATCAGCCTGGTGTTTGTCAAAGGTGCAATGGACGACATGGCCCAGGACCTTGTAATGGACGACTGAAGTGTTTTGGTTGTGGACAAGTGGGCCATCTTAGGAGAAATTGCCCACAAGAAAGGTCGCAGGTGAGTGCTGGCTCAGTGCGACAGGATATCAGAGTGCTTTGTCAAATCAAATTTACAAGGAAATCCTCGAGGCCACCAGCTCAAGGAAAAGTGTATGCGGTCACTCAAGAGGAAGCGAAAGCTTCCAACAATGTCATCTCGTGTACAATTTATATAAATGGCAAGAAGGCTTATGCATTGTTTGATACGGGTGCTACGCATTCTTTTGTGTCCGATGATATAGACCGTTGAGTAAAATTGAATCGACTTTTCTTGAAACCCCTCTTTGCGTTTCTACGCCCTTAAAGGATGTGGTGTTGTCCACGCTGGTGTGTGAAAATTGTAAAATAACCATAGGAGGAAGAGATATGGAAATAGATTTAGTCGTGATGGCCATGTATGACTTTGATGTTATCATAGGGATGGATTGGCTCCATAAGTATCGGGCCAAAATGGATTGTTATAGAAAAGTGATCCGCTTTGTCCTACCCGATGGGTCGGACCGTAGATTTGGGAGGCCAAAGCTAACTTATCCATAGCACTTATTTCAGCAGTAGAGGCTGATATGTTACTTGGCAAAGGAGGTCAAGGGTACCTAGCAGTGGTTAAAGATTGTACCAAGAAGAACCTAAACTTGATTAAATTAGGGTGGTAAACAAATTTCCAGATGTATTTCCTGAGGAGTTGCCTGGATTACCCCCAGAAAGAGAGATTGAGTTTGAAATTGAGTTGATGCCTGGAACCGGACCAATATCGAAAGCCCCATACATAATGGCCTTAACGGAACTAAAGGAATTAAAAGTGCAACTACAGGAGTTGCTTGACAAAGGATTCACTAGGCCAAGTGCTTCACCTTGGGGTGCACCGGTTCTGTTTGTGAAAAAGAAAGATGGGTCGATGCGCTTATGCATTGACTATAGGCAATTGAATCAAGTGACCGTTAAAAATAAGTATCCCTTGCCTAGAATTGATGACCTATTTGACCAACTCCAGGGAAGTTCGGTTTTCTCTAAGATTGATTTAAGATCGGGATACCATCAGCTAAGAATTAAGAAAGAAGACATTCCTAAGACTGCATTTAGGACTCGTTATGGACATTACGAGTTCCTTGTCATGCCATTTGGATTGACAAATGCACCAGCTGCATTTATGGATCTAATGAATAGGGTATTTAAGCCCTATTTAGATCAGTTTGTGATTGTTTTTATCGATGATATCCTGGTTTATTCGAAAGGACCAAAGGAACATGAACAACACTTGAGGTTAGTTCTGCAAACTCTGAGGGACCACAAGTTATATGCCAAATTCAGTAAGTGTGAATTTTGGTTGGACCGGATAATATTTTTAGGACACGTGGTGTCAGGAGGAGGAATTGCAGTAGATCCGGCAAAAGTTGAGATGGTAATAAATTGGCCGAGACCGACCACACCCACTGAAATACAAAGTTTTTTGGGACTGGCCGGTTATTACCGGAGGTTTATTGAAGGATTTTCACGATTGGCAGGTCCTTTAACCAAGTTAACTCGAAAAAATGCGAAATTTGAATGGAGTGGGGATTGTGAAAGGAGCTTTCAAGAACTTAAAAGAAAGTTAACCACGGCTCCAATTTTAACCATACCCTCTGGACCGGATGGTTTTACAGTATATAGTGATCCATCTCACAAAGGATTGGGATATGTTTTGATGCAACATGGCAAGGTCATAGCCTATGCATCTAGGCAACTGAAACCCCATGAACTAAACTACCCCACGCATGATCTAGAATTGGCGGCTATAGTGTTCGCCTTGAAGATATGGAGGCATTATTTGTATGGGGAGAAGTTTGAGATTTATATGGATCATAACAGCATGAAATATTTGTTCTCACAAAAAGAGTTGAACATGAGACAAAGAAGGTGGATGGAATTGTTAAAAGATTATGATTGTGAGATACGGTACCATCCAGGGAAGGTGAATAGAGTAGCGGATGCTCTTAGCCGTAAGTCAGCCATGGAGATGGCTAGTTTAAGAATAGCATAATGGAGTTTATTGAAGTCCGTAGCAGACTCGGAATTTAAGTTAAAAGTGGATAATCTTACTGGTATGCTTAAAGCCCTAAGAATCGAACCGGAAATCATCCAAAGACTCAAGACCCTGCAAAGGTCTGATCCGGAAATTATGAAAGTAAAAGAGGCGGTGTCCTTAGGGAAGAGACCATAATTCCAAATTTCCGAAGGTGGAGCAGTAAGATGCCAAGGACGACTTTGTGTACCCGACAACGAAGAAGTAAAGAAGGAGATTTTGTCGGAAGCACATAAGAGCAGGTATAGTATCCATCCAGGAAGTACAAAAATGTACAGAAATTTGCGTCAGCAATTTTGGTGGAATGGTATGAAAATGGATACGGCTAAGTATGTTTCTCAATGTTTAACGTGCCAACAAGTAAAGGCGGAACACCGCAAACCGGCAGGACTTTTAAGACCGCTAGACATACCAGAATGGAAGTGGGAGCATGTGACGATGGATTTTGTACAGGGACTACCAAGGACATCAAGTGGCCACGATTCAATTTGGGTAGTGGTGGACCGTTTAACTAAGTTTGCCCATTTCTTAGCAGTCCGTATGAACTATTCAATGAATAGACTTGCTGAGATCTATGTAAGCCAGATAGTGCGCTTACATGGTATACCTGTAACGATCACCTCGGATCGAGACTCTAGATTTACTTCAAATTTTTTGGCGAAGTCTGCAAAATGCTTTAGGGACAAAACTTCAATTCAGTACTGCATATCACCCTCAAACAGATGGACAAACAGAAAGAGTGATACAAACTCTAGAGGATATGCTTAGAGCCTGTATCATCGACTTTAGAGGGAAATGGGATGAGAACTTGCATTTGGTAGAATTTGCCTATAACAACAGTTTTCAGAAAAGTATAGGCATGGCCCCATATGAAGCATTATATGGGAGGAGATGCAGAACCCCTATCTGTTGGGATGAGGTAGGTGAAAGAAGATTGACAGGACCTGAATTGATACAAGATACCACTAGGCTGTTGAGATTATTAGGAAAAGACTTAAGACAGCCCAGAGTAGACAAAAGGGCTATGCGGACAAGCGTAGAAGGCCCTTGGAGTTTAGTGTGGGGGAGCATGTATTTCTTAAAGTATCCCCGTTAAAAGGAGTATCTCGTTTTGGAATGAAAGGAAAGTTGGGTCCCAGATTTGTTGGACCTTTTGAGATACTTGAAAGAATAGGAGATGCGGCTTATCGTTTGGCACTATCTCCCAATTTGGGAAATTTGCATGATGTGTTTCATGTGTCGATGCTAAGAAAGTATCGGCCAGGATCCCGGTCACATACTCGATCATGAAGCCATCAAAGTGGATGAGAAAGTGAGATACATTGAGGAGCCCGTGCAAATACTTGGATCGAAAGGAACAAGTTCTCAAGACTAAGAAGATCCCCTTGGTAAAAGTATTATGGCAACATCACGATATGGAGGAAGCCACGTGGGAAAGTGAAGACCAGATGAAGGAAAAGTACCCCTACCTATTTAAGGACGTGGGTAACTTTAATTTCGGGGACGAAATTCTCCAAGGAGGGGAGATTTGTGGCATCCCAGAAATTAGGGGCAAGCCCTAAGGTGTCCTAAAGCTCTTAAATAGGTAATGAATTTACCTATGGGTTATGCTTTAGCCTTTAGTTTTCTCTTAAGGCTATGTGTTTTGTGTTTGTGTTCTTAATTTAAATTTTTTTGAAATTGGATTATAGGGCAAATTAATAAGAATAGTCTATGCTTGGCCATGCATTTTATAGATTAAGTTCTCATAGATAAAATATTATAGGATTTCAATTAGGTGAAATTTAGTAATTAAGTCCCTAAAAAGAAAATTCAAAAAAAAAAGGGGAGAAAAATTTGTTTGGGCCTTAGGTCCAAGGGTGGACCCTAATGGGCCAAGTGGCCGGCCCATTAAGGCCCACAAGGAGGGGTGTCGTCGACCCAAAAGGGGGAGGAGTGGCCGGCCCACTTCTCCCAAGAGGCCCAAGAGGCCCAAGCCCAAGCCCATTGCATGAGCCTTGCCAAGTGGCAAGAGGGCTTGCCATGCATTGGGCCTTGGGGGAGGCAATCTCATGATTGCCTTTAGGGGAAATTTAAGGGAAAGGGTGACCGGTTAGGGGGAGAGGGAGAGAGAGAAAGTGTCGCCCAAGAGGAGAGAGAGAGAGAGTTGCGAGAGAGAGGAGGAGGCCGAGAGAAGGAGGCCCGTCCGTTCGCCGCCGTTCGCCGCCGCTCGCCGCCGTTCGTCCGCCATTTCTTTTGAGTTTAAGGCAAGTTTAGGGTCCATTACTACTCTTGCATGTGTGTTTTGTATGGATGATTGAATTCTTGGATGTTTAGAAGCTAGGAACCGAAGCTAGGGTGGGTTGTTTCTTGATGAACCCTGCTGTTTTCGCATGAATCACTGGAGTCAGAATCTTGTGGGAGCTTGCATGCATGTTTGGACCTCGATTTTGACTTGGATCTCTTCATGAAAGTTGTAGCCAACACCTTGAACTACAATATACTAAAATTTCGTGCAAAATGACGAAGATTTAAGGGGTCAAAACCCCATCCTACGGAGGCTCTAGATCTGGATCTACTTTGCTGACCTTGTGGTAGATTTGTGGCTGCATGTTGGTTTTTACCAAGAATCTCTCTTCGACTCCTTCATGAAACTTGTAGAGCACATCTTATAGATCAACATACTCAAATTTGAAGTAAAATGAACAAGTATAGCTTAGGAAATCGACCTGTTCTTGAAGATGATAAATCTGGAGACGCGGTACAGGACACCCGAGACTTCATGGACTCATATGGAGGTTATTCTTTGGAAATTGGCTTAAGTTCCTTCATGAAAGTTGTAGGGGATCTTTAGCAGTAAAACATATCCAAAGTTCAGAGAAAACGAAGAAGGATAGGTAGGTTAAACCTCAATATTTCGGACATAGGACCCTGGACATTTCGGTGATCTGACCCGTGGCTTCGTATGACTATAGAAAATTATCTAAAACAAATTTGGCCTAGAATCCTTCATGAAAAATCTAATTTAGTGTCTTAACTATAACCTGGTAAAATTTCATAATTTTCGGAGGTCGTTTAGGCATTTTAATTGAATTACTTAGAAAACTGCACATTCTGCCTTTGTCCGAGATTCCATGCGGTATTTTAGTAAACATTACCTTTTGTGTAGAAATGATTTGCTATGTGTTTTTCTTTAGGAAACCACTATTTTATTGTATTAAATTACCATATGCTTTAATTTCATGAATTTGGGATTTGTGTGATTATTTAATTTAAATAATTGCAAAATAGGATAAATTGGAATTTAAATAAATTCTAAATGAATTTGGTAAGTAAATTGTTTTGAGTGATTGCATTTTACTTTGCATTTTACGTATGTTAATGATTGATGATGCATGTATAAGAACGAAGGTGATTTTGTTTTACCATTACATCATGTGCCATAGTAAATTAAGACCTAAATTGGCAAACATGAACAATGATCAATGAGGAAACTGTTTGTGGAGGATGATAATGCCCGGGATGGGGGGTGCCGGATGCCGGGAATGTATAGAGATACATGACCGGATGGCCCCGGGGAGTATCGGGATGCCCGGAATGGTTGGGTGCCGGAAGCCACGGAGGTCTTTGCCCGAGGGAATGCCTCGTGATGCCGGTTGGGATGTGAGATGCCCGGATGTGGGGTGCCGGATGCCCGGTGGCCATAAATGGCTGAATGCCGAGGTCTTCTCGCAATGCCCGGATGGGGTGCGAGTGTAAAGTATGGGATAAAATTGATGATCCCGAGAAGGAGTGATGTGGTGATCGAATTGAAAGCTAAAAGTGGAAATTGAATCATGCATATGTGACATGATATGATGATGATTACCTATGGCATGATGATATGCATATGCGACATGATATGATGATGATTACCTATGATATGATGACATGATGACAAGATGACATGACATGATATAAGATATGATGATCACCTGTGACATGATATGATGACACCTATGATATGATGACATGATGACAAAATGACATGATGACATGATGATATGATGACAAAATGACATGATGACATGATGACATGGTTATAAGATATGATGATGATATGCATGAATGATATGATGTGATGATGATCATTCATGGCCTATGATATGTACGTGTTACGATTGTGATGATGATGTATGATGGCATATACATGGCTTCGAGGTAAGGATGCTTGAGTGGTCATTGGTCCTTTACTTGTTGAGTGGTTGTACTCATCCCTTCGGGGACCAACATTTCAGATTAGTACGATGCCACTTCCTACCGTCGCGCGGGGTGTCTTTTACGGCCTTCCTTCGACGTGGAGGTGAGGTGGCGGAGATTGACTGTCCCGCCGTCCCCGGTCCGACATTTATACGGATCCGTACGTTTGTGATGTATGATGTGGGCTTGTCTGGGGGCCCGGTTGTACAGGAGTTCGTGTCTATCCACGTTCGCCGAGATGGAGTGATGTTGGGGATGTTGCCACCCCCACCGCCTGATGCACCGGGGTGGGTGTGATGGCCCGCGCGAGTGAAGAGTAGGAGGACGACACTTTTTGAGATATGGCCGACACTAGCAGTCCGAGGGGAGGTCTATACACGTTGTTTATAGTGGGTCGAGTGTTCCTTTTTGGGTTTGAAGGCCGAGCGTATGGAAGAGTCTTGGCCTACCTTTTGATGTACCGACCCGTGAAAAACCCTTCGTAAAAATATATATATGTAAATAAAAGTGGTTCGGCCTTGTGTTTTCTTTCTTTGTGTAGTTGGTGTGCATTGTGCTATCGCTAAGGAAGTGGAGAGATGGCGAGACTCGCCTCTAATTTTCGCTATGAGCTGCGCTAATCCCTAAGTCATTTAAAAGAAAAAAAAAATTTCGCCTAAACCTCGGCCTAAATTACAACCCCCTTTGTACTAACGGCAAATAAGTTGTTTTGCTTTAGATTTAAACGCTTAGTATCTGTGGCGACCCTATTGGGTTTGGGGGTGCCACACACTGCGACGGCGATGGCGAGGTACGCGACAAACCTCCTAGAGGTAATGCCAATGGAGGTCCGGAAGGGCTCGAAAACGGGCCACAAAGACCTCACGGCTTGTTGGTTTTCTTCTTCTGATCTGGGCTGAACTATAAAGAAGAAACCAACAACTTCAACTGCGAAAACGGGCTAATCGGAGCTCCGGCGAGCGGGTGGTTGGCAACCGGTGGCTCCCGAAGGTCTTGGGGATCTTGAGGGTGGATGGGACGACCGAAGGAAGGGTTGGAAAGGGGCGAAACAGCAAGAAAACGCAAACAGGTGGAACCGGGCGAGTCCAGGCGGTCCGGCGAGTGGCGGCTTATTGCCGGATTTCGGGACGGCTGGAGAATCATTCCGGCGAGCGGCGGGGTGCTTCGGAATGGGCTGGATGTGCTGGTGACAACAGTGGGTAGAGCGTTAGCTGATTCAACCGAGAAGACAGCTTTTTACTCGGATCTTTGGCCAAAAGTCGGCTAGGGCAAAAACTGGAACGAGGAGAAAACAGATGGGAAAACGGTCGACGGTTTGGACGACGACGGTGGCGCGGCTGCTGCTGGTCTTCCTCTGGTTTTTGCTGAGCTTCTCTCCTTCAACAACAATGGAGAAAGCCTACAAACAAGGGAGAAGAAGGCTGCTGAAGAGCTCAACACTTGTCCAAATCTCATTGGCTTTGCCCCCACCATGACATCACATGCCATCAGCCACTCTCTCTCCTCAAGCTTCCTCCACAAGCTTGTTAATAGGTGCAAAATAGCTCTCCCCCCATGGCATACGAATTTCATATATTTGTACATTAAATTCCTTCAATTCTCTTCCAATTAAATCCACTTGAGCTCAAATTGAAGTCTATAAAATCCACCAATATAACCACACTTGAATCCACATTTTCCCTTGACCGTAGAACCATCTTAGATCTCAAAAGTGCGACCAAAAGCGGGCCTTTCCATTTTCCCGAACCAAATTAACCATGCTTTGATTTTTCGCCGAAAAACTCAGTTTGCAAAAAAATCGTCTAAAGATGAGTCAACGTTCCTAAAATGACTTGTGACATGACAAAACTCTCAATTTCTGAATTTGGGTTCGATTTCATGGTTAATTTCAATTCGATGCAAATTTAGTGCGTCCTAATCTACCGAGTAGCTTTTAGGAATTTTCGTGCATTTGACTTATGGTTGATCATTTTCAAGCCACATAGTACATCTTCGACTCATTGGCGACTCTCAGTTGTCATAGAAATCTCGAGATTTTAAATATGGACACAAGGTACTAAAACGACAGAGAAATCGGTCTAGTGTCGATCGACAAGAATTGTGCAATTAGGTGGAATCACCCACACTCAATCACATACCTTTGTCAAGTCGACCTATCTCCGGACTGTAATCGATTTTTAACTGTGCCGTAATGACCCTTGCAGATTAGTACGGTTGAGCAATCGTTTCCTGTTCGAATTCTCAAGTATTATGCGTTAAAATCCCTTAACGGCTTCACCTAGTAGACTAGTTATCTCATGAGTGATCAGTTCAGGGAAACGACTGTAAGCGTGTCGATGAAATGCCTGACTCATTCAATCGAAATTAGAACCTGAAATTCAGGATGTCACACAACTTCCTTATTCTGCTCTTATCACGCGTCTTTTCAGACACTTTAAAATTCACATCTCTGCACCATTATGTTTGACAACCATTTCTCCAATGGTGATTGGTTTCAAAATGATCACAAAGATGCGCTTGAAAGAGCTGAACAAGGTGTTGGAGCATATGAAGGAGAAGTCTCCTATCAAAGCAAAACAAGACTCTGCTGCTGCGAAGAGAAAAGGCAAGGAGCCCATGGTTACTCTAGCAAAGAAGAAAAGAACTCTTCATCTTCCAAGATGAAGAAGATGATGATGAAATGACTCTTTCAGCCTTAAGAAACTTAAAGAGTTTTGTCAGCTTTCATGAGACAAGAGAAGAGCTAGAAGAAGGAGGAAAAGAAAGAGAAGAGACAAAGAAGGAAGAAGAAGAATAGAGGAGGACAGAGGAAGAAAGAAGAGAAGAGGAACAAGAAGAGAGAGAAGAGGAACAAGATTAGGGTCAAGAAGACCTTTTCGAGCCAACCTTGGCTGTCTCCCTGTCTAGTGATTCTGAGATGGCAAGAACTGGAACTGCTAACGCTCATCACTCTAAAGCTGAAGTTGATCAAGAAGAAATCTTACCTACTACACCTGAAGGCAACAAAACAGGGGGAGCTGTTAAACAAAAGGTATTTCTTCACCTTTATTTGCTAGTGATGTGAGTCGTTCTGCAGTAGACCCAGAGGATGTGTATGCCTCGCATTACCTAGAAGACAGTCATGGTGGAAAATCTGCTGAAGCTCCATCCATTCTCAAAATTCCTTGAATTGACTCAGTTGGTCCTAGTTCTGCAATAGCTCAAACATCAGACTTTTCGAGACTGTTGGAAATTCTATTGGACGTCAAAAAACAGCAATATGCTATGGGATTTGAGATGTAGGATCTCAAGAATGCTTTTGAGGCCAATTTAGTGTCTTTGCATGACCAGTTGAACGCCCTGAAGATTCAAGTCCAGTCTACTATGCAAGGTGAAGATTTTAAGTCATTAAAGCAGAGTTTTGAAAGGCTTGAGAAGACAGTGCATTCTATGGGAGAATTCGAGCTTGTTCGCCTTCCCAAATAGCCTTGATTCACTCCATTTTCAACCAACTCTTTTTCATTTGTTCTCCACTTTTTGCTGTTGACAAAAAGGGGGAGAGGTTTTATGCAGATTTGATGACTTTTTGATTTTTTGACTGTTGGACTTATCTTTTGTTTGGACTGGTTGTGACTTGGACTGGTTTGACTGGTTTGGACTGACGATGCTTGCAAGTAACTTAAGCTATGTTATTGATTATGATAATGACATATGCTTTTACAGGACTAACATGTTTTATGTGGTTGCAGAATCGCTACTATCCTTATCCTAATCTTTAATTATCTTTTATAAGAAATCTTGGTTTGCTTAAGTGTTGTTTTGTAAGTCAAAGTATCTAAATCTGCGGGAAAGTTTTGTTACCATAAAAAATGGGGGGATTGTTGGAGAAAACTTCCTTATCTGTTTTGAAGTTGACAAAACGTTTTCATCAGTCTAGTCTAAAGACTTGCAGACTCTATCATCAAAGTCTGAAGACCTCCAAACTCAAGATTTAAAATCTACCCTCACTGATAGTTTCCAGACCGTCGAAGAAAAGATTTATCCGATGAAGAAGACTTATCCAAATACAAGTATATCTTTAAGGATTTGATTCGTACGGCTGAAGAATATCTCACGGCTGGAGATAGCATCTCGTGATCAATTATTCTTATTGAAATCAACTTGAATAATTAGATCCGTTGAATGGCAAAGTATACTTGGAAGGTTCTACTTATGGAAATCTAGATCCCAATTGTATGGGCGAGCAGGATTGGTGAGCTATCATCACATTCCTTAAATAACTCGAGATCTTTCGAATTGCTTCTGTCCAACAGGTAGATTGGAAGAACTCCTTTGGAAGATGCCAATGGTTATGATGGCATGGAGGAGTATATAAGGAGGATGCTCAAGTTATTCTAGTGTGTGTGTGAAAGAAAAATTCTAAAGTCTGAAACTCTTAGTTCTTTGCTGTTACAATTTGACGAGCTTAAACTGTACTCAAAAGAGAGATCAAATACCCGTGAGACCTTGAGGAAGTGTAGTAGAATCTCTACATTGTGGAATCAATGACGTGACACTATAAAATCTCTTTTCCTTTTCTAATCTTTTTTCTGCTTTTTCTTGTCATACGTACTTATGTCTTTGATAAAAGGTGCAATTATCATTAGCTTTCACTTGAGTGTCAAGCCAAAAGAAAAAATCTCACTTAAGGAATCACCAACACACACATTGACACATCCAGTCATCCGTCCTAACTCTTAAGGGAAAATGGAAACAAAAATCAAAGCAGAAGAAACCCAACAATTAATGTGGTACCATTCTCCCGTCAGAAAGGCAATCACAATATTTTGGAAAATCCTGTCTCCATCATAGACTTCTTCAATTATAAGACTCACAAGGGTAATTGCCAGCAATATCTTTATCCTCATGGATCTTTGAATCCCTCACCCAAAGTGTATCCACGGGAAAAGGGTTACAGTCAGAAAGAGTAGAAGATTCGCCCTCTATTTTTGTGTACCTTTTGTGAATTATCTGGTTTTATTTCACAATCTGCATATGTAATCCTCACATTTAATAGGGAGAACTACAAATGTAACTGCCAGTGGTTATCCATAGCTTTTGAGTTGAAGCTGGAAAAGGAGAAAAATAAATGATGCAATGATGTTTCTACTTCATAACATAAAATAGGCGGCTAAATCTAACTAAACTAACATTACTTCTCAAAAAATATCAAAACAGAGCCAATAACAAATTAATTTTTACAGTACACCAAAATCCATTTTGTTAGCCAGCCTTTCCACGAGTTGTCTTAAAACTTACAATATTAAACTCTTAGCAAGAGCAAAGTGCTCCAATAATCACGTGTTTCAGCTCTACTTACTCCTACAGAATGAATAGATTGAGCCATCAGCATTATCAGCATTTGAAATTTATAAAGGTTGAGGGAACGCGCATTGCTCGCATGTGTCGGGTATCTAAGATATTAAAAAGGCAATAAATGGAGGCACCCTCAGAGATGCAAGCATAGAAGGATGAAATATCAACTGCCAGTATTCTCGGATAAATGCAGAGGGAAATGTTGTCAGCGCTTGAGAAGATATTGATCCGTAGTATTAACAGCCAAAGAGTTGCATTTGCAGGGGGAATACAGCTCATAAAATTTGTTTCATAACCACCAGCAGATTTATCAGCTCATAAAATTTCGAAGACATTAATCCCTCCACCGGCGGGGTACATAGGCGGGGTTCGAGAAGATTACATCTACTTTCTTTTCAAACTCTTCAATTATCGCTCTCTTCTCTTCCACTGTCTGCTCTCTCCGGGACCGGTCACCTCCCTATAAAACAAAGCAACCATAGATTTACACAAAGTAAATACACTGAGACATAAAGAAGAAGAAGAAGAAGAAGAAGCAATCGACCAAAGAAAAAAATATATATATATATATATATATATATAACCTGGTTCCGAGAGGTAGACGGTAATCCAGAATGCGCGCCTGCGGGCATGGAGGTGGCAGCGACGCCGGAGAACGGAGCATGGGGAGCTTGGCGAGCTTGGTCAGGGACGGAAGGGGCAGCGTCGGGCTCGGGATCGGGGCCGGGCGAGGGTTTCGGCGGGTGAAACGGATTCGATTCGGGCTGGCTCATGGCTTCCGGCGGTTCCAGCGGAGGAGGGAGAAGGCAACGTCGTTCTCACAAGGTTTGAATGGTGGGGACGGGACTTCTCATGTTATTTATAAGGAAATCATCAGAGATTGATTTCACAGAAGGGGCTCATGGGCTTGATTGCTCTGAATCGCATGTCTTCTCTCTCCTGCTCCGCTCATAATCAGAGGAAGGGCATGGGCGAGAAAGACCAAAATACGAAAAGGACTATTTCCCGTTGTTTTCACTTTGTCCATTTCCAAGAAGATGTCTTTTCCAGAATGTTGGGCCTGTTCAAGGTGAAGTAAGTCGTGTTGACCAGTCAACCAGCCATCAAAATAACGAGTGGGGACCTAGCTTGTTTGACAGGATGAGAAAGTAGCTCTGCTCGTACCTACGAGGTATTTATGGTTACTTTTTGCTTCGCCTCTTTTTGGTTTTTCTCATTTTTATGTGCATATGCGAACGTGTACTTTTCTCTCCATGTCTCCGTCTCCTTCGCGCATGAGAGCTTTGGCGTGAATCATATCACCATTATGCAAATTAATTTGTTGTCAAAACTCAGCGTTGTTGTGCACATTGGTCTGTCTAAATAAATTACTCTTATTCTGGGTAAGATGCTTTGCCAGCGTTTATGCACCGATGGTATGCCCTGCATATTTTACATTAACGCCTTCAGCTAAAAGAATGGGTGATTGCTTCTAGTTATGAGAAGAAGAGAATGTTCACTTTCAGGTCTTGAAGATAATTATTAAAGCATGGAAAACAATGAAAAGATGTATCTGTTTTTTACTTTCATGTGAACAATGAGTTCACCATAAAGTATACATATCTTTATTAACAAAAGCATTGAGAAGACTTGAGACCCAAAGGAAACTAACGCCATAATTTAAGCAAAGACCCAATTTCGTGATTTTGGCATTACTCGACACAAAATCCAGGCAGGTCGCAAAAAAATTAAAGTGTATCGCAATTATGGCTTTTCTCATCTCAAGCCGCAAAGGGAGATTTCTCGGGAAAATTATCATAATATATCCTAGACGTAGACCAATACATTAATTCAACTAATACACCATGATCCCATATAGAATTATCAAAAGCATCTGCGATAGTTCCTTTTAATATAAAAGCACAATAACATTAATTTGTTACTGGCATCGTTATCATGTCAGATCTTAATCAAAACTACAGATATCCGAAAGCATGTTAAACTAAGAACCCGCCAGCCATAATTAGAAAATCAAGCATGCAATGCGCAATGAGAGAATTATCCATGCCCAAGATAGAACTTGAGTTTCATGATACAAGCCCTTCAGCATTTTCAGATGTAAACGCCTATCAATCAATGTACAAATAAGAACCTACACAGAAAGAAAAATAACAAAATAAACAACTGTAATTTCCTTTCCATAAACACTGGAAAATGACCGTACTTTCTGTTGGATAAATTCTGCTCAGAGATTTTGAAGTTGACAAAACATTTCTCTCGCCTAGTCGAAGACTTGCGACTCTACCGGCAAAGTCTGAAGATCAAAGTCGACGCTAATAAGACTCAAGTTTCAAAGTCTACTCTCATGGACAGATTCCGAGGGCCGACAAGATAAAAACTTCTATTCGATTCTATATAGTTTTTATCTCAACGGCTAAGGAATATCTTTCGACTGGATTCAGCACTACAAGATTTCATATTCGTATCCGAATTTATATAGATTCTCTAAAGATTCACAACTTATTTGGAAAGTTCTACTTATGGAAACCAAGATCCTGATTGTATGGGCGAGCAGGATTGATGGGCTATCTACACTTACCTTAAAGAGCTCGAGATCTCTCAAAATTGATTCGTCCAACGGGTTGATTGGAAGAACTTCTTTGGAAGGTGCCAACGGTAATGAAGGCATGAAGAAGTGTATAAAGAGAGACGCTCGAGTTGTTGAAGAGGGCTAGATAGAAGAATTCCAAAGTCTCGAATCTCCATATTATGTTTGTGATCTTATTCTTCGAGCAATATATGTAATCAAAAGAGAGACCATAGAGTGGTGAGACCTTGAGGAAGTGTAGTAGAAGTTCTACACTATGGACTCAAGAGCGTGAGACTGTAAACACTCTTTTTGATTCTTAGTGAAATCTAGCCAGAAGGGCTATCCGTGCGGGAGAGTGGAAGTAGGCTTGATCTAAGCCGAACCACTATAAATCTGGAGTCTTGATTCTCTATCCCTAATCCTTTTATCTTTCATTACTTTCATTTGCTGCGATTGTTGTTTTTAATTCATTAATCTCTTATTCGGATTTAATTGTTAAAATCGCTTTAGTCACCTATTCACCCCCCTCTAGGTGCTAATTCTAGTCCTAACAATTGGTATCAGAGCTTGTGTACTCGTTTATAAGAAGTGTCTTTACTTCTGAGTAAAAGATCTATGGCTAGTATGTTACCTACAGGGTTGGTTGAAGGTCAAAGCAATACCAGGACCTCCATACTTTGATGGAAAAGACTACATATGGAAGAACAAGATGAAAGCATTCCTAAGATCGAAAGATCCTTTGGAATGGGAAGTGGTAGACAAAGGAATCATTCCTGCGCAAAGATCGAATCGAGAGAGGAAAAGAAGTTGCTGATCCCATTCTAATGACTCAAGAAGAAATCACCAAGAGACAGACTCTTGACGCTAAAGCCATTTACTCCTTATATTGTGCTTTATCCCCTACCGAGTATAACAGAATATCTTCTTGTGGTACAGAAAAGAAGTCTGGGATAGGCTTCACATTACCTATGAAGGAACCGATCGAGTGAAAGAGACAAGGATCAACATTCTTTGGGACAATATGAAGTCTTTAAGATGAGATCAGGAGAATCAATAACTGACATGTTTAGTCGCTTTACTGAAATTGTGAATGGTCTTGAATATCATGGACATCCAATCTCAGGACATATGAAGGTCAACAAACTCCTACGAGGACTCTCTAAAGACTGGAATCACATAAAAACCTCAATAAGAGAGACACGAGGGATTGCTCCACTCTCTCAGACGAATTGGTTGGGACTCTTCAATCTTATGAAGTAGAGCAAACCAACGAAGAGGAAGATTCAAAAGGTAAGAAATCAATTGCCTTAAAGTCTAATGACTATTCGATGCTACGCTTACGAAAGAAGATCTAGATGATAAAGAGCTGGCACTTATGATAAAGAGATTCAGAAAGTTGAACAGAAAAGGAAGAAAATTCAACCGGAAGAAACATAGCTCACAAAGGTTTCGTAACAAATCAACGGGAAGATGACTCTAACAAAGAAGTGACTTGCTTTGAATGCAAGAAAAAGGGACACATCGACCCAACTATCCTCGGTAAGGAAGAGAAAAGGAAAGACCGAGAAATACGGAAGGCACTCAAAGCGAGAGACCTGGGATAGTGATACCGAATGTGAAGAAAGTGATGATGATTATGCCAATATCTCGTTTAATGGCAAAATCTGATTCGACTGCACTGCATGAACTCGAGGTTAGTAATATAAGAATTCCTATCAAAGTTTCGAAATACATTGATGAACTTTGTCTTAGTCTAAAAACTTCTCTTAAGAGGATCTCCGAATTGAAAAAGGAAAATTCTACATTGAAGCAACAGGAAAAACTTTGGAAAGAGAAGTTTGAAAAGTTAGAAAACAACTTTACCGTCTTGAAAGAAAACTCGCACTCTATTTCCAAAGAAAATAATCTTTTGAAAAATGATATTTCTAATATATCAAAAGATTTTCAAATGGTTCTGAAAAGTTGGATAAGATTCTTTCAATACAAAGACCCTACTTTGATAAGTTAGGTCTTGGTATGACTTCAAACTATTCCTCTAATTGATTTTCCAAAGGTGAAGGAAAGAATCAAACAAAGACCAACCAGAATTGTTTATAAAAATCATTTCCGTAGAAAGTCTTTGTAAAACATGTTGGCGAAATGCTTTAAAATGTTCCAAGTGTCAAAGCTCAACATTTTGAGAAAGAATGTCCTTTGGTTTGGAGACCTGTTAAAAGAATTGGGCAAAGACTGTTTATTGCTCTAACTCTTCGGACCCAAGATGATGTGGGTACCAAAGAAAGCTTGAATTCTTTTTAATTGCGGGTCACTATCAAAAAGAAGATTAAATGGTATCTAGATAGTGGCTGCTCAAGACATATGACAGGAGACTCAAGTTGCTTCATAAAACTTGACCCGTAAAGACGGAGGAAAAGTTTCCTTTGGAGGTAACAACAAAGGAAGAATCATTGGTCGTGGAACAAAAAGATTGGAAGTCTGTCAATCAAGAATGTTTCCTTAGTTGAAGGATTAAATTACAACTTGCTTAGCATAAGCCGGTTGTGTGATATCGATTCAAGATCAATTTCCGGGGAAGGAAAGTGCTCGGAATCGCAAAAGACTTTACTCAATCCTTTGCCGGACGAAGACATGGAAATATCTATCTTCCGGATGTAAATCATGAAAGATCACAAGTGCTTGATATCGGTACAAGATGAAGCTAATCTATGGCACGAAAACTTGGCCATATCAATATGAAGCAAATCAGCAAGATCTCCTCCAAGAAACTTGTTCGAGGATTGCTTATTCTCAATTACTTAAAGTCGATCTATGCACACCATGCGTGCGGGTAAACAAAGGTTAGAAACTCTTACAAACCAATAAGTAAAGTTTCTACTAATCGTGTACTGCAGCTTCGCATATGGATTTATTTGGACCTACTAGAACGCAAAGCATTGGTGGAAAAAGGTTCTGCCTAGTAATAGTGGATGATTATTCACGATTTACTTGGGTCTATTTTCCTTCAAGTAAGTCTGAGACTTTCTCTCTCTTTTCAAAGTTTGCTAAGAAGGTGTAGAATGAGAAAGGTCACACTATCTCAAGCATTCGTACAGACCATGGAGGTGAGTTTGAAAATCAAGACTTTACTAAATTCTGTGATGATTCTGGTTTTCAGCACAAATTCTCCTCTCCATACACACCGAACAAAATGGGGTTGTGGAAAGGAAGAATAGGTCTTTACAAGAAATGGCAAGAACTCTTTTAATTGAAAGTAATATTTCTTCAAGGTTTTGGGCTGAAGCTATTTCGATTTGCTTGTTATATTATTAACAGTATTTTTAAGACCAATTCTTGAGAAAACCCCTTATGAAATTTTTAAAGGAAAAAAACCAATTGTTTCTTATTTTCAAGTATTTGGCTGTAAATGCTTTATTCTGAAGAATGCAAATGATCGAGTTGGTAAGTTTGAAGAAAAATCAGATGAAGGATTCTTTCTTGGTTACTCAACTACAAGCAAAGCCTATAGAGTATTCAACAAGAAGACTCAGACTGTGGAAGAATCAATGAATGTAAAATTTCAAGACTCTCCACAAGTTCAGCCAATACAGATCGAAGAATCGAACTGCTTCCCGCACTCGCTAGATCTATCTCCCATAAAGCAGTCCAAAATCCAAATGCAAGGTACAACAAGTTGTCGATGAAGAATCAACTCAAGAAAATGATCAACAACCTATCGTAACCATCCAAGAATCGGAAACACAAGTCCAAATCATCCCGAAGAACTCATTATTGGGAACATTAATGAGGGAATTTGTACAAGATCCAAAATGCGAGAAGAGTCTAGTGCCGTTGCACTTATTTCTGAAATAGAACCCAAAAACATTGAAGAAGCCTTAGCTGATGAAAGCTGGATTGAAGCAATGCAAGAAGAGCTCAGACAATTCAAGTATTAACGACGTTTGGGAATTAACTCCTAAACCAAAAGGTAAATCTGTTATTGGAGCTAAATGGGTTTTCAGGAACAAAGTTGATGAAAAAGGCAAAGTGACAAGAAACAAAGCAAGACTCGTGGCTAAAGGATACACGCAAGAAGAAGGGATAGACTATGATGAGACTTATGCTCCAAGAGCAAGGTTAGAAGCAATCGATTACTACTTGCTTTTGCATGTTATAAGAATTTCAGGTTATTTCAAATGGATGTCAAAAGCGCATTCCTGAATGGATTTATTCAAGAAGAAGTCTATGTGAAACAACCTCCTGGATTTGAAGACTCAAAGAAACCAGACTCAGTGTTCAGACTGAAGAAAGTTTTATATGGATTAAAACAAGCTCCTCGAGCTTGGTATGAAAGGCTAAGTAATTTCTTAATTCAAAGTGGTTTCTCTAAAGGAAAGGTAGACACTACTTTGTTTATTAAAAAGGAAGGCAAAAGCTTTCTACTTGTTCAGATTTATGTTGATGACATTATATTCGGATCATCTAATGAGACTTTGTGCAAGAAATTTTCTAAGTCTATGCAGGATGAATTTGAGATGAGCATGATGGGTGAACTATCCTTCTTCCTTGATCTACAAGTGAAACAACTTAAAGAAGGAATCTTTATTCATCAAGAAAATATGCAAAAGAACTTGTTAAAAAGTTCGGTCGGAGAATTGCAAAAGACCGACATTCCAATGTCAAGTTCTTTGAAGATAGACAAAGACGAAGCGGGAAGAAAGTCGACCAAAAATTATACAGAGTATTATTGGTTCACTTCTTTATCTTACGCATCTAGACCTGACATATTATTTAGTGTTTGCATATGTGCTAGGTTTCAATCGTATCCTAAGGAATCTCATTTAAGTGCTGCTAAACGTATCATTAAATATGTTGCAACTACGCTAAGATTGGTCTATGGTATCCCAAAGTAGGAGACTTTACCCTTCTTGGTTATTCGACGCGAGATCTTGCGGGTTGTAGAGTTGAAAGAAAAAGCACTTCGGAACTTGTCAATTACTTGGTAACAGGGTGGTATCTTGGTTTTCAAGAAAACAAAGTACGTGGCTCTTTCAACAAACTCGAAGCGTAATACGTAGCACTTGGAAGTTGCTGTTCTCAAATACTATGGATAAAACAACAACTACGAGACTTTGGTATTGAAGACTCTTGCACAGAGATCAAATGTGACAATACCAGCGCAATCAACCTTACAAAGAATCCTATCCTACATTCAAGAGCCAAACATATTGAGATTCGACATCATTTTATAAGAGATCATGTTCAGAACAAAGAAGTCTTGATACAATTTATTGACTCGAAGAATCAACCGCGCGACATCTTCACAAAGCCACTTGAGAAAAGCTTATTTGAGTCTATTCGCTCAAGACTCAATATTTTATCTCTTGAAGACTCGTTGAAGCTCGGACTCGAATCTAAAAGTCTCGACAAAGATATCAAACTCAAAAAGTTGTAGACTTGGAATACCAATCGACACGACCGTAAGTTCATTTACTTAAACTTTTATTTCGAAAAGGTAAGTTTGTCTCGCTTATTTATGTGTAATCATGTTTATTAAGGCAGTTTATCTTAAAAAGGGTGGTTATCAATTTATTAAGGTAGTTATTTTTCAAAAGGAATTTCTTTTGCGACGATTCGTTACCACGATTCGATTACCTTTTATACTTCTTCTCCTTCTTCGTTTTAAACTTTACCCGAAACCCTAGTTCAAAAGCTTTTCACTCTCCTGGAATTTCTCTCCTCGATTTCTACTTCTCAAGTTTTTAACTTTCTTGCGACACAAGTGTGAAAGTTCCATCCAAGAAAGCGACAATGTCTTTCCAAAGGAAATCTTCAAGAATAGCAAGCGGGGACCACGGGGCTCGGTGAGGGGCCTACGCATTTTGATCTCACATAAGAAAGTGACTTTCCAAGAGAACAGACGCACCAACAATCTCAACGCCGCACCTCCTCGACTAGATCACATGTTCGTCATCCTCATCATGCGAAGAAATCATTGAAGATGTTGAACCCGTAAGATCCCTTAAGCCCGCATTTGTTTATAGGCTCTATTCTCGCGTTGAAGGAAGGGGGTTCTGCAATGACTTTCATTGATGAATTTTTGAAAGAAAAAGGCTATAGAAATGAGACACATTTTCTCACCGTGATGGAACGATCGGGTGTTGTTCCTGTTGGAACTGCAGAAAGACATTTGCAAACTTTCCGAGTGACCCTCGATTTAGCAGTGTAAATCAGCCTGAGGGGAAAGATGATGATGAGAAGATGTTTATACATTTTAAGCCTAGGATGGGTGTGGCTGCAACTCTTCGAGGAAAGAAGGATGAATTGTTCCGATCGGAGGAACACAAGAAAGTGTATGGGAAATTGCTGAAGCGTGGGGTGATGAACCCACGAACGGTGGATTTTGATTTCCGGATCTATTGAGCATCGGGCCGAGGGAGAAGTTTGAGAAACTTCAACTTCACAATTTCTGTACTAAGAGCGAGGTTGCCTATTCCGAATTAACCGCATACTTTTATTCCAATCTCGCTTTTCTTGATGCCAATAGCTTTTCTTTCGGTGTAAGAGACAGAGAATATGTGGTTGACACGGACACTCGGGCGGATGTAATTGGTGTGGAAAGAGGAGCTTTCCAATCAATTTCGTGTCTATGAGTTCTCCGCAATTCTCGAACTTGCGAGACGACAATCGCGAAGGTCGTCTCTCCTACTCCCGGGATGAATGCTACAAACATTTTGCTTCACAAGATAGTGATCAACCGTTCGAGACCTAAATCAACTTCAAAAACAGATGTGTCCATCTCGAAGCAAAATTGATGTATGCAATCAAGATCGGTCTTAACTTCTCTCTCGCCACACACTATCATGTTTCACATGTACAGTCTATGGTGAAGGACAAGGGAAAACTCCCTTATGCTGCTCTTATCACCAGTCTTTTCAGACATTTGAACATTCAGCCTCCCCACATTCTCTCTGTGAAGACTATTGATCAAATGATCATCGGATTGAGGATGATTACAAAGATGCGTCTGAAAGAACTCAGCAAGAAGTTGGAGCAGTTCAAGGAGCAAACCCCGTTAAGACCAGGACCCGAGACTCTTCTCGCCGCAAAGAGGAAAGGAAAGGAACCCGTGGACTGGTCCTATCAAGAAGAGGCGGGCAATCATCTTGGAAGATGAAGATGATGAGGATGATATGCCTATCTCTGCCTTTGTTTCTCAGTATTCTGCTCCTGTATCAGCTGTTCCAGAACAACAATTTGCAGAGGAAACTGAGAAAGGAAACCAGGAAAAGGAATCCTTGCAGAAAGAAGAAGAGAAAGAGGAAGAGGAAGAAAAAGAGGAAGAAGAGAAAGAGAAAGAGGAAGAAAAAGATGAAGAGGAAGAGTCGAAGGACAGGACTCTCGGCATCAACCAGCGAGACTCACAAGCCCAATCGAGATTCTCCAAGAGAAAAGGAGGATCAGCAACATCTTGTCACTGAGGAGACTCCTCAGAAAGAAGAGTACTTCTCCCCTCCAGAAGGCATTGAAACAGGGGGAGATATCCAAAGAGAAAGTACTCCTCTTCTCTTGACATTTACCAGTGCAAGTGTGAGTAGATCGCCACCTGATGCAGAAGATGTTCATGCTGCTCATAATCCTGAGGGAGAGGCATCATCTCCAAACATTGATCTCCCTGCTGATATTCACACTGGCTTAACTCCACCATCAGACCGAGTTGACACAAGCACACGGGCGAAAATTCGGGAGATTTCAAAAGGTTGCTTGACATCATCTTGGAGCTCAAAGGCCAAATATATGCTATGGGGTGTGACTTTCGAGACTCTTGAGAATGAGAATCATGCTATGTTCATCTCCTTACATGATCAGCTTAAAGATGTTCAACGTAAGGTTCAGGACACAGCAAAAGGCACTGCTCTCGCTCAACTACAAGAAGACTTAAGGAAGCTGGAAGGAACTATCAAGTCTATGGAGGACTTTCAACTTGTTCGCATTCCTCGTGCTCCTTGATTTTCTTACTTTTTAATGCGACAAAAAGGGGGAGAAGACTTTGCAGGCAGATTTTCACTCTATTCTCATTCCAAACCCAAACCTTCATTTCTAAACATTTTTTTGGATTTAATAGTTTGTTTGTGATTGACATTTTGACTTTATCTTGAGTTTTTGAATGATTGCTTACTACTTGCATTACCTTAAGCTGTTAAAATTAGATAAAGATAGTAATGTCTCGCACATGACTAATGAGGTTTTACGTGGATGCAGATTTGTGTACGGGGTAAGTCCGTGTACGGGACATCGTGTACGGGACATCTTATACTATTCTTATTCTAATCCTTTATGAGATATCTTTGCAAGCTTAAAAATTGTTTTGCAGGGCAATAGTATTCAAATCTGCAGGAAAGTTTTGTCACCATCAAAAAGGGAGAGATTGTTGGATAAATTCTCCTCAGAGATTTTGAAGTTGACAAAACATTTCTCTCAATCTAGTCGAAGACTTGCGGACTCTCTGCAAAAAGTCTGAAGATCAAAGTCCGACACTAACAAGACTCAAGTTTCAAAGTCTACTCTCATGGACAGATTCCCGACCGACAAGATAAAAACTTCTATTCGATTCTATATAGTTTTTATCTCAACGGCTAAGGAATATCTTTCGATTTGGATTCAGCACTACAAGATTTCATATTCGTATCCGAATTTATATAGATTCTCTAAAGATTCACAACTTATTTGGAAAGTTCTACTTATGGAAACCAAGATCCCGATTGTATGGGCGAGCGAGATTGATGGGCTATCTACACTTACCTTAAAGAGCTCGAGATCTCTCAAAATTGATTCTGTCCAACGGGTTGATTGGAAGAACTTCTTTGGAAGGTGCCAACGGTAATGAAGGCATGAAGAAGTGTATAAAGAGAGACGCTCGAGTTGTTGAAGAGGGCTAGATAGAAGAATTCCAAAGTCGAATCTCCATATTATGTTTGTGATCTTATTCTTCGAGCAATATATGTAATCAAAAGAGAGACCATAGAGTGGTGAGACCTTAAGGAAGTGTAGTAGAAGTTCTACACTATGGACTCAAGAGCGTGAGACTGTAAACACTCTTTTTGATTCTTAGTGAAATCCAGCCAGAAGGGCTGTCCGTGCGGGAGAGTGGACGTAGGCTTGATCTAAGCCGAACCACTATAAATCTGGAGTCTTGATTCTCTATCCCTAATCCTTTTATCTTTCATTACTTTCATTTGCTGCGATTGTTGTTTTTAATTCATTAATCTCTTATTCGGATTTAATTGTTAAAATCGCTTTAGTCACCTATTCACCCCCCTCTAGGTGCTAATTCTAGTCCTAACACTTTCCTTCCATCTATTTTTGCTATATGTCGATATCGGAGGGAAATCATCGTTTACATGCATTTTGTGATGCTTACAAATTCCAAAACGGTGCAATAGCGTCATAAAATAGGGTTATTCCATGGCCAAATGAAAATTGCCTTGTTACATATGTGTCTGCTTTCAGGAATGAAGCACTAAATTATCCTTTGTCATAAACATGACCATTAGAAAACAAAGTGAGTTTTTTTTGCTAGAAAGAAAACAAAGTGAGTTACTACTGTCATATCGTTAAAACAAACGTATTAAATTTCCCCAAAAGACCATAATAAAGAAGAGGGATCAGGCATACGTACACTTCTGCATTAGCAAGAGTTAATCAGCGTTGAGAGTGCCTACTTTCCATGTTTACGGCTATATCTCACTGCTTCAAGAATCAAATAAATGATTAGATATACTTTAAGATTGACATGGCTCCATGATGCCCTTATTTTCATGCCGGCCAACTTACAAATATAGTCATAAATTATTCCAGAGGATTAAACTTTCAACAGATCGAAGCTATCACCGCCTCTATCCTCATCAATGTAAGATGACGAAATCCTGGACAACTAATCAAAATCTCCAAACGGATCAAGAAATTATATGAAGAGGGAAAGAATAGGACATGATATACTAATGCGTGAAGCAACAGTATCGAGGCTGTTTCGGTAAAGATGTGGATTTCTTCAAAGATTGAATCAATTGAAGAGCTAGCAAGCATTTCCCTAGGAGAGATGTATAGCTCCTTGATCAAACACTCAATTGAGAGAATGAGATGATAAACAGATCAATAGGTCACCGACTACATATGTACCATAATTTGCATGCCTCACAAATTCGACATTACTGGCTAAAATGTCCCGCGTTAATCATAACTACATTAATTTGCAATAGAGACAGCTCAAGACCAACCAATTCAGAGTTATTATCCCTCAAGTGCCAGTCTGTTTTGGCTACAATAGAGGAATTAATATTTTATTATAAATGCTTGAGAAATAGTTCGCAAGTTTGCCTCCAAAAATGAACTGATCAATCTTCGATTCCTAATTCTTAGTTATTGAGAAATTTGACTTCCATTCGGTGCGTATCAATTTCTGAATGCAGTTACTTTTTCTGGTGCTCCTCTTTCTTGTACATCGTTTCCATGTGCTGGGATTTTATTATTTTCCACTAAATTAATTACTACTTACCAAAGGAAGGCACTCCACTGAAATTCTAAATCTCCCCTGTACACATCATGTCTGCACCACACATCATACTTCCTTTTATCTCACGATGAGAAATTTCCAAGTTTCTATACAGAGGTTGAATTGATGTTTTGGAGGTAGGAACTTATTAACAAAAAATGCTCGATAAAAGTTACAAAATTGGGGAAAGAGGAAAGGAGCGGTTCAGGCCGAACCCTTCAGCATCCTCTGTGTTTGATAGCACTTAATTTCCACCCATCGTAGAGATAACGAGGAAGGATGATCCTGAATCTAATGCAGCAAGTATGTTCACATAATCTATGAACATTCTTATGACATGTAGATGTAATTCTTCTGAATCTGCAGAGACCTTTAAGTCTCCATGACTAAAAAATAATAATAATAGAAAAAAGTTACAAAAGATTAAAAGACCCTTGCTTTCCATGCTTTAATAATTATCTTCAGGACCTGGGAATCAACGTTCTCTTCTTCTCACAACTAGAAGCAATTGTCCATTCTTTTAGCTAAAGGCATTAATGCAAATAAGCAGGGTCATACCATCACTGCATAAATGCTGGCGAAGTATCTTACTCAAAGGAAGAGTCATTTATTTAGACAGACAAATGTCCACAACAACGCTGAGTTTTGATAACAAATTAATTTGCATAATGGTGTGATATGATTCAAGCCATAGCTCTCATGTGCAAAGGAGACGGCAACATGGAGAGAGAAGTACACGTTCGCATATACACATTAAAATGAAAAAAAGCAAAAAGAGGCGAAGCAAAATGCAACCATAACCAAATTTAAATGCCTCGTGGGTACAAGCAGAGCTATTCCTTTCAAACAAGCTAGGTCCACGCTGGTGATGTCGATGGCTGGTTGACTGGTCAACGCGATTTACTTCACCACCTGGAACAGGCCCAACATTCTGGTCAGGGAGGCATCAGGTGCATTAACATCTTCTTGGAGAAGGAGAAAGTGAAAGGAGCCGGAAAAGTGGTCCTTTTCGTCTTTCCATAGCAAATACGAAAAGGATAAGGTCAGACCATTTCAGAGGGGCTCATTGAAGAGGATTTGTTCCCTGGCCGGTGCAAGTGTTGGTCGAGTTCGGTGAGCCATGACCCAATCTAAATCCAAACTCTCACTGTGTTTGTTGCCATATGAATGATTCGACCGGCTCATATAAGTAATGTTAGAGAGTTTGTGGTAAAAATCTAGCAATTAAAAGAAAATGATGAATTTCCAAAGATGGGCTCGGTCATTGGTGCACAAACCGATCCCCTTCTTTATCATTATTTTCGTACAATCTTGCAAACCAAGATTTTGCTTCAGCATCGGGGGCTTGTGCGCTTGAGCTAGCTATTGCACTAGTTGTAAGTGAGGATTGTACACACCGGACCATCCTTTGAACCAGGCCAACGTCTCGGACTGTGACCCTTGGCAAGCATGGTCATTGATTTCGATTGATTGCTGGGGATCAACAAAGGCAAGGATTATTAGGAAGTCTTGATTAAATGTGGTCAGAACGTTTGCAGGAACCATTGGTTGTCAAGCGTGGATATGAATCTCTAAAGGGCCTTAGTCCTAAAATCTCTACTGAGAAATGCGGAGGCCGCTTATCTATGTGTTTATTATGTGGAGAATGCAATGAAGCGCATAATCTTATGTATAAAATCAATAAAATAACAAAAAGTTCTTTAGATTTCAAGTCATGTGAAAGAAGATTGTCATTTAAACTACACATGAAATCTTTCATTAGGTATGCAACAATATATGAATCAGGTTAAGATACAAATGACTCCACCGAGTAAATCTACATGCTTCGACCAAGAAAAAAAAAATCTACATTTTAATGCTCATCAATGTAGTTTTAGCAGCAGTTCACTTAGGAGCTCTTTCCGAGCATGATCTTAATCTTGTTATATTAAGTTAATCTTTTGGATTAAGACACCATGTCACGTGCGAACAGGGTTTAAGGAAAAAATTATAATTACCAAGGACCATCCATGATGATGGTCTGTGTGTTAGGACTAGAATTAGCACCTAGAGGGGGGTGAATAGGTGACTAAAGCGATTTTAGCAATTTAATCCGAATAAGAGACTAATGAATTAAAAACAATAATCGCTGCAAATGAAAGTAATGAAAGATAAAAGGATTAGGGAAAGAGAATCAAGACTCAGATTTATAGTGGTTCGGCTTAGACCAAGCCTACGTCCACTCTCCGCACGGACAGCCCTTCAGGCTGGATTTCACTAAGAATCAAAAAGAGTGTTTACAGTCTCACGCTCTTGAGTCCACAGTGTAGAAACTTTACTACACTTC
Source organism: Eucalyptus marginata (assembly GCA_014182565.1). Lineage (NCBI taxonomy): Eukaryota > Viridiplantae > Streptophyta > Magnoliopsida > Myrtales > Myrtaceae > Eucalyptus > Eucalyptus marginata. Next base: position 438,473 of record JABKBI010000015.1, on the reverse strand, counting down.
CTCAAGATCTCACCACACTATGGTCTCTCTTTTGATTACATATATTGCTCGAAGAATAAGATCACAAAAATAACATGGAGATTCAGACTTTGAAATTCTTCTATCCGGCACCCTTCAACAACTTGAGCGTCTCTCTTTATACACTTCTTCATGCTTTCATTACCGTTGGCACCTTCCAAAGAAGTTCTTCCAATCAACCCGTTGGACAGAATCAATTTTGAGAGATCTCGAGCTCTTTAAGGTAAGTGTAGATAGCCCATCAATCCTGCTCGCCCATACAATCAGGATCTTGGTTTCCATAAGTAGAACTTTCCAAATAAGTTGTGAATCTTTAGAGAATCTATATAAATTCGAATACGAATATAAAATCTTGTAGTGTTGATTCCAGTCGAAAGATATTCCTTAACCGTTGAAGTAAAACTATATAGAATCAGAATAGAAGTTTTTATATTGTCGGTCTGGAAACTGTCCATGAGAGTAGACTTTGAAACTTGAGTCTTGTTAGCTTCGGACTTTGATCTTCGGACTTTTTGGTAGAGTCTGCAAGTCTTCGACTAGACTGAGAGAAATGTTTTGTCAACTTCAAAATCTCTGAAGAGAATTTATCCAACACTGTGAACGTGACTTCATTGGTTAATCTTGTCTAGTAGGAGGATTTAGTTTTCCAACTAGGTCTTCGTTAAATTGCTCTATTTATGGATTAAAAGAATAAGAATTGAACATTAATTTTGAGTAGCTAGGATAAAAAATAAGCAAAAAGACAAACGGTACAAAAACCTAATAATTTAAACCATAGACTTGAAATATATAGAGACAGAGACCTATAGTTAGCAGTGCTCAATTTAGATCGGCATCAACTTATGTGATATCTCTACTTATAAATCTCTAATTGTCAGCCAATAGCAATACATCTAATTCATGTAAAAACATTATCAATATAAGCAATGTACCTCTCATTCAACTCGACCAATGCAATTTGAATTTAAGAATCTTTAATCAAATGTTTACAATTTCTTTCTTTTATCCATTAACAACCACAATATCGTGACAAATTAGAATCACCATCTAATAAAGTTAACTACCCTGTCAAATCTCACTTTGTTGGATAAAGTTCATTTATTCCACGCACTTACTTAACCATCGTAACTTATCTTATCGAAACAATCTTCACATTTTCTTCTTGCTATCCATATAATATTTAGAATATCGAAATATTAATTATCGTCTGTATAACTTAAGTAACTATTTCCATTCAATAAGAATTTCGTGGTGATAGTTCTCGGGCAGTACACATCACTAAGCTATTTCGTTGATCACAGTTCGTGAATACATGGCGTCCATGGAATAGACAGCGAGTAAGGCTGCGTATGGTAACGTTTCTGTTTCTTAGAATTTCTGTTCTTTTGTTCCCTAAGACAAAAAAAGAACAGAAATCCATTTGGTAACACCAAGTTGTTTTTCTATTCCCCGGAATAGAACCTTAGCCCAGAAAAATGGTTTTGGAATAGAAACAATAAACAAAAAAAAAAAAAAAATTACTTATGTTCCCGGGAACAATTTTTAGAAATAAGCTAATTTTCTTTTTTATTTTTCTTTTATTCCTCTCTCTTGCGACGGCCACCTCCAACCGCCCACCGCCACTGCCGACCGCCGCCACCGCCGGTCACTGGCAGCCGCCGCCGGTCGTCGACCGTCACCGCCGCCGATCGCCGCCGCCGCCGGTCGCTAGTCGTCGGCCGCCGCCACCGATCGGCGATCCGTGAGCAAGAATAAAAAACAAATAAATACAAAAAGAATTGTTGCGTTACCAAACGCATTTCTATTTTTTTTTTCTATTACAAGAGTAGAAATTTTGTGTAGTTACCAAACAGGTTCTTTTACTCGAAATTATTCCCCATAATGGAAATAGAAAAGAATTATTTCTGAAAAAAAAAAAAAAAAAAACTCTTCCCCAGCCAAGAAGCGTTATCATGCGCAGCCTAAATTTCCCAAAATATCGTTGGCTACAAGCTATAGAGCGCGCAACAAGGTTCTCCAGATGCGTGGTCCCTTGTGCTTCAGTGCTCTTGAAGAGAAGAGCCAAATCAACAGCTGGATGTTGGATGTTGGACGGACCGTCAGGACACCGCGTGGGAGCGGACGGTTCCCATTCCGCTATTGGATTTGAGGACAAGCGGAGACCATCATTTTCTGAGGTGTAATGACCGATACCATTTCGGGCTCAAAGAAAACCGTGGCGTGCCGGATCGTCGAATTCTTACTTCGTCCACGTCATACTTGATGGAGGTCCGATGCTGATAGAATCCTATGCTGCTGCTGCTACTGCTTGGAGCAAAACACGAATAAAGGAAGTACTTTCTATTCTAGGAGTGATCTTTAAATTCCCATTCAATGCCGGCAGGTTTTTCTTTTTGTCTCTTTCTCTCCCTCTCCCTCACTTTGGACTTCGAATATATTCGTTCAGTACGAAAGATGGCTGGCACACTGGAGTAAGCTGCTGGGGGAGCCTCAGCGAGGTAACTCGGCTGCCACTCGTACTGTCGACTGGCGTCGGCGGGTCCCTCCAAAGCTGATTTTTCTCTTCGATGTCCTCTGTCAGCCTTCTGGTGTCTCTCTGTGTCTCTCCGTCTCTCCCTCCATCTGCAGTAACGCCTGTGTCTTTCCTTTTTTTAACTCCTCTGCATTCCGTCTGACACTGCATGCATGGAAATTTGATCTCATACACTCGGCTATGCATGCCCCCCTCTGTTTTTCTTTTCTTTCTCTTGATATTATTCCGTGTGGCCCGGCCAAGTGAAATCTAAATCAACTTTTGATGAATTTCTTCGGATTCGATGGAAGAATTCACATGTATTTTTCTTCTCTCTTCTCTTCATGTCCTCCTCCTCCCTTGCACGCCGGTTCTTACGGAACCTCGGGATTGATGGCCAACGTGTCTTTCTATCAGACTTGGGGTATGGTAACATACCTACCACCCCCTTCACAATTAAAGAACCTCAGCTCATTGATCAATGGAGAGTTTGAAGTTAGTAAATAAGATAAAAGAGATGTTCCCTTTTGAATTCAGGGAAAAAAATTACATTCCAAGACCAAAGCAGAAGAAAGTGGTGACAATTAAATTATTTTGTAATGACTCGAATCTCAACTTCCCATCGTAACTAGTTTTCTTCAAATCCATGCTTCGTATGCGATATATTTTAAAATCTTTCTATTAAAAAAAGATGACCAAAATAGATCTTTTAAAAAAAGTTGAGTAATTCGTGTGGTGTTTTTATCTTTTTCTCATCCAATGATCATGTATTTACCAATTGATTATTGTAAATTTGCAAAGCTTAATATTGTTTTACCATTAACAAACCAAAAAAATAAAGCTCGTTAGGCTGTTTGTTAAGTAAATTTATCTAGCTTTAACACACTTTGGAGTTGTATTCTTGTCTACTTTAGTTTTTCCGCAAGCTTTTGAAAGTGGGAAGTGATATTTCCTCAACCCAAAAAATTTCCGCACCGCTTTCAAATTATGTGTTTTGGTTAGATTAATTTATCCTTAAAGCTCATTCACAATATCCATGAAAATTCTTGAAAAACCGTGAACATAAAAGATGAAAGTTTGCTAATGCTAACACACTTCACTTTTCATGAAAAGTAAGTACTATTTCTTTTTAAAAGATGCCAACTCGCGTTTTGAATAAAATATTATAAAAGGAAATATAAAATTTCTTTGTCCTAATTATTATGATATATTATTTGAACTAATCTTCAAACATCGTCCAAATAAAACTATATTGTATCAATTGTCATCCGCACGCGGTGTACTTTAATAAATTATAAATAAGAAAGGATTTAGGTAATTGATGATTCGATCATGATTTTGTGGGTTCCGAAAATGTTAGAGGGCGTCACACATATTTAGCTAATGCCTTTGCTTTCTCATAAGCTTTATAATTGTTAAATTGTATATCGGGTTTGAGACATTTACGAAATTCAATCCGGTTTCGTAAGTCTGCAGAAGTTTTTACAGTTTCGAGGAAATGGGCGTTCCCTATAAAGCTTGACAAAAAGTGAAGTGTTGTTAGCAGCTGTCACTAATTGAAGCATTACCTAGTGAAGAAAGTCGAAGAACTTATGATAATTTTGCTGTTTGCTGAGCTCTCTGTTTTAGGCCTCAAAGTGGAAGAGTTTGAGGGAAAATGCTATTTCAATTGATATTTATTTTACTTCATGACTCTTGACCTCTTAGCCTTTGATTATACGACAGATACGTGTTTGCTATTTTGGATGACTCTTAATGTATTAATTTTTATGCTTGCTATGATCCATGGCCTTAAAGACATGAGAAAAGGTCGCGACTCATAAAGTAAAATAATGTATAAATTGAAATAGCATTTAATTAACACTAGTCTTCTTTTAAACGTAATTGACAACCAATAGGCATAGTGCATTTGATCGGATTATCGCTTCCGTACCTTTAAAAGGCCAGTTGCATTGAACAGCTGTTGATGCCTAAATTTTATTGTGTTTTTAATTAGGCCTTAGTCTCTTTTAATATTTGTTTTTCCTTTTTTTCTTCGGATAATAAATAATAAATAATAAAAACAACAACAAAATAGTAAAAAAAAAAACAAAAGAAAAAAAAAAAATAGAAACATCAGCCATTAGGGCTGGGCCTTTTGCGCCTAGCCCCCTTTTTCTCTCCCCCTCCTTCTTCCTTCTCCTTCTTCTTTGCGCCTTTGTGCATCACGCACGGTGGCTGGCGACGCGCGAAGGACAACCTATGGCTGAGGAGGGTAGGCTGACGTCGGTCGGAGATGACAGATCTCAAGCGCCATTAATGGCTGCCTTCAATGCCGAGCACGCTTCGCTGGAAAAGCTCGGATGGGACGCCGGTTTAGCCGAGGAAGACCAGTCGGCAAGCCAAAGGTTGGCGGCCGAAGCTCTCCGTCCAATGGACCCCCCTTGCCTATAAATAGGTGGCCGCAAGCTCCGTCGACGACCACGGCCAACTCGGAGACCTTCCCTAGAGAGACTTCAAGGGAGATCAAAGAGCGAGCGCAAGAGAGAAGTCGGGTCGCGAGCTTGAACGATCTCCCTTCGAGAGACTTCGGGGGAGACTGGCGGCAAGCGAACCTAGGGAGAGGAGGGAGACCGGAGGGGTTGAGATCTGCGGACGCAGATCTGGAAATCCGCCGTGCCGTGTCACCCCGAGCCAGGCCGTCGCCATCCCTGACGTCGCAGCACTAGATCTCTGCCGAAGACGTCCACCGCCGTGCTGCCCCCCTAACGACAAGCCCCGGTTGAAATCCCCGAAGCCGGTGAGCATCTCTAACCTCCCCTCGTCTACCACCTCGCTTCTGGGTTGGCCATCTTTGCGTAGCCGCGTCGAAGCCGCTCCGCCGCCACTCGGATGCATTTCCCCCCTCTCAAACCATGCCGTCATTGACCACACCAGCACAGACCCGTTGTCGCTTGTCCTTGCCGTCCTCATAAGCGGTTTGTAGCCATCGTCGCCATCGTCATTGCCATCTAACCCGTCATCGCCACCGTCATCACCGCCGTCATCTTTGTCTAACCGGTGACACCGATCCCCCGCACCAGTGCCGTGAGAGAGCAAAGGGGGAGAGGAGGCCGAGAACCGGGTCGATTCGCGAGTCTGTCTAACCCGGTTCCCTTGTGTCTGGGTAGGGTTCCTTGTGACGGGCTTGTGCGTGTGGGCCGGGTAGCATATGGGCTGAGGTTTTTATAAAAATGGGCCAAAATGGGTTTGGGCTTTTACATTTAAAAAGAAAAACCAAAAAAATCCGAGTCGGGCCCGCAACGCTGGCCCGTCTGGGTCATATGTCGATGACCCGGGTCGGCCCAACCCGGAATCGACTCAGGTCGTTTTTTATATTATTTAAATATAAAATAATATTTTAATAAAATATAAAAATATATTTTATTTCCAGAAAATAAAAAAATAAAAAATATCTCATATTTTCCCAAAAAAGCCAAAAAATGAGAAAAAGCCAAAAAAATTATTTATATTTTCAGAAAAAATATAAAAAAGCTTTTTATGTCCAAAAAATGAGAAAAAGACCAAAAATGATTTTTCCTCCACAAATGCATGGAAAAATCCAAAAAGCCTTAGGGTTTAAACAAGATTAGGTACCGAAAATGCATTAGTAATTAACTAGTGTAATCAAGTCCCCGATCCTAATTTCTCTGGTTGCGCAGGAGCGAGTATTTCTCCTGATACTTCGCTTAGGTTTCTAATCGACCCACCCCAAACCGATTAGTGGCGACTCCGTTTTAAAATTAACTTACAAGTTAAAAACTTGAACCATTAAGTCGTGAATTGGTAGACTTGGGAGAGTCTGGGCTACGCTTAATAAACCTAGTCGAACCATTAGCCTCCGCAGGGCGCTCGCCCCGATCGAGCGCTCGAAAAAAAAAGAGGCAGCGACAGCTTGGCGACTCCACTAGGGACAATTTGAGGACTTAGGCCATTTTATCTTGTTTAAGCACTTTACTGACTTGTTTTTGTCTTTTTCCTTTATGCAGGTTAGTAGCTTAGAGATTTATTTTAATTTTGGTTAAAATAGATTTTTTTCTGATTATAAATTGTTGTGCATGCTTTACTGTTTTAACACTACACATGGCACACACAACCCGGCCGCCGGACCTAGGCTGCCATAGGATATTAGGATGGTGTTAAGAAAGATACAGCCTCGAATGCGAGACTGCGATGTAGAGGTTGCCTTTCTTTTCTCCGAATTTCTTTAGCCGAGGTTAAGAGGGTACGATGCCAATGCGAGACTGCAACGGGCGGATACCTTTATAATTTCAAAAAGCCTTCCCAGTTAGAAATTGAGCCGCACATACCATGCGCATGTCTCTGTGCTTGCCATTTTCTTTAACAGCAAAGTAATTTCTTTATTTTTACTCAGTCCTTTTTTTTTATTGGCTCATGGCAAAATATGGTCAGGTCGTGTAACTCCCTTTCTTATATGCGATGGGAAGAATCGATATCCAGTTCATTCCTACCCCCAAGAAAGAGCTCCTCAGATGGTGGAATCAGTTAGATCAACTTGGCCAAGAGCATGTCAAAGCAAGCATCAGTCATCTCCTCCCTTTGCTCCAAATCAATATCCACTCCGGGGTCATGCAAGCACTACCACATTTCTGGTGTCCTAAAACATCCACCTTCATGTTCGGCAAATTTGAACTGACTCCGACCTTGGAAGAATACAGTCTCGCCATAGGAATGCCGTTGGGAAGGGAACTTGCCAAGCCACCGATTGGCATTGACCCTGTGGTTAGTCTATCACGGTTTTTAAAAAATCATTCGGTAAGAGAAATTGTTGAAGCCAACAACAATGCTTTCCTGCTATCATCTTTAACTGAATGTTTTGAAAAACAATCAATGACCCAAAAAGGCAAGATCTTCCTCTTAGCGTTCTTTGGATTTCTTATCTTCCCTTATAGAAAGAATGCCATAAATCCTTCAATCGCATGGGTGATAAATGAAGTCACTTTTGGAACAGGATATGTGAACATGGTTTTAGCCGAAACGTTTTTATCCCTTAATCGTTTTAAGGAAAATAAAGAAAAAATCATGAGGGCCGCCCCATAAATTTTACAAATGTGGTTCTTCTCCCATATCAAAGGATTTGGGCACCTCATGCAAATATTTGAAATCAATGAATTCAAACACCCATTGCAAAAATTTCAAAGCTTGGAAAAATACTCTCCCAACGAGGAATATTCTCGATGGATTAACTTATTAAAAAACCTTGTCCCTGAGACATTCCTATGGCAAACTAAATGGTTCATTGCAGGAGAGGCGCTCTTTGTACTTGATTATTATGACCACATCCCGTTGCTGGGCCTCTTCGGAGCTACCTCATATTATCCATATAGGGTGGCTCGTCAATACAGGGTCCTCCAAGAAATCCCACCACCGCTCAAATCAGGATTGTTCCGAATCCTTTTCACCCATACGGGCTATGACTACTCGAAGGAGATTCGTATAATTCAAATGCATGGAGTAGATGTCACACCGAAAAGATTGTCGTACCTAGAAGGTTGAAGGGGCAGGAAAAAGCCCATCATGTGTCCACATTCTACATCCTCAACCATATAATTCCCGAGGAACTGCAACCAGTAATCCCCGATGTAGCTGATAAACTTACTCTGCAAGGACGAATTGAATCTCTTGAAAATAGTTTGGAGACAAGCAGGAGACACGTATCAAAGCTAGTACGAAAGAACAAGCAGCTTCACAAGACTGGAACTTCCCATCGCATATAAAAATGGGCAGTTTGGTTTTTTGATGTGAATATCTCTAAATGTGAATAGTTAGGATCGTTCTATCTTTTATGCCCTATTTGAAGAGCCCTTTCGGCATTGTATATTTCCCCTGTTAATAAATAAAAATGACTCGACCCTTGCCATGGGCCAATGTTCCATATGTTTCCCTCGCTTATGTTCTTTCCATTTTGCACAAATTCAAGTAATTACAACATAGCTGCATCCAAAAGCTAGAATGGCTGAAGAGAACGTACCAAGCCGTATCGAGATTATGGAAAATGAAATGAAGCAAGTCTTCAATGTGCTTCAACAACTTTCAAAGCAGATAGATTCCATCCAAGGCAAACTAGCTCCTGCTTCGGCCTCAATCAAAGTACTGTTACCACAATCATCCATTTGAGGTGATCGAGGAAGAGATACTGATGATAACATGCCTGAATTGGAGGATGATCTGCACCAAACCGTGATTGAGAAAGCTAAGCCAGACAGTTTGTCTAAAATTGAGCATGACAAAAGCCTCGAAAAGCTTGAGGAAAGGCTGAAACAACTACAAGGCCTCCAGGATCCTGCTTTGACGGATCTCTCCATTTATTCCAATGTCAAAATGCCAGAAAAATTCAAAATGCCTGAGTTTGGGAAGTACGATGGCACGACTTGCCCGAGGGCTCATTTGCAAATGTACTTGGTTCGAATGACCCAATACGTTAATAATGCACCATTAATGATTCAGTTGTTCCAGTCAAGTCTAGTAGGCCCTGCCCTGAGGTGGTACATCACAAAAAATATAAACCTCCTCGAAACATGGAGTGAAGTAAGTGAGGCTTTCCTCAAGCAGTACAAGTTTATAATGGACATTACCCCTTCTTGTGAGGATCTAGAGCGCACGGAAAAGAAAAAGCATGAATCTTTCAAAGAGTATGCCATTAGATGGAGGAATTTGGCCGCCTAGATTAGTCCTAAACCAACTTATTTCGAACTAAGAAAAATGTTCATCAAAACCCTCCCCTATGAATACCGTAACCGAGTGGTAACTACAATCGTTGAATCATTCAATCAACTCATTCCAGTAGGAGAGCAGATTAAGATAGGGTTAAGGGATGGCTGGTTCACTGAGCCTGCACCCGTCAGCAGAAGGCTCAACATGAAAAAAGACAAAGAACCCCTGGTTGATGTCAATGCAACCTACACTGCAAACACCGGTCACCTCCCGACTGTTCAGACAAGCGCAGGTCAACAACACACCACCAGTCGTCAACCGCCTCAGCGCTACAACAACAGGAGACAGTTCACTCCGCTTCCTAGATCTCCATCACAATTTTTGGCCATCCTCCAGAACAAAAACCTCCTCTCAACCGAGTCAAAACGACCCAACGCTGAAAGCTTCTCCAGCTATGACTCATCAAAAAAATGTGACTATCACATGGGAGAAGTAGGCCACTCAACTAACGAGTGTTTCACCCTTAAGCATCGGATCCAGAACTTGCTGGATACTAAGGCCTTCTCATTCCAAACTATAAAACCAAATGTCCAAAACAATCCGCTCCCCAATCACGCCGACAAAGTTAACGCAATATTCAGTTCTGAAGCTAGCCAAATCAGAAATGTCAATACACATATTGTTGACATCTATCGAGGGTTGGTAGAAGTCGGGTATTATTCAGGCGATGAAGTATCACCCTTAGCAACAATGAAAGAAAGGGTATCAAGAATGATAAAGGATGGAATAATCGTGTACGTTGGCCACATCGGCATGGTCTCTACTATATCGCAAGTCGTCATTAATTGGGATGAAGAATTTGCCGCACTAAACGCAAGAAGGGAAGAGAAGGATCCCACCCCACCTGAGGGTATCTTTGAAGGGAAAGGAGCCATAGTTCAAGCATTGACAGCAGGAGCAACTATAGTCATTGAGATCCCCCAGCCCTATAAATACGAAGGCAACAATGCAGTACCATGGTCTTACGACCTTGATGTTGGCTTAGTCACGAGGTCTAGGCGAACCTATGCTCAAGCTAATACGCAGCTTGCCAAGCCTGTCATTGACGAAGAAGCCAAGGAGTTTTTGGCCGTAGTCAAAGCCAGCGAATATAATGTGGTAGAGCAATTGTGGAAATCACCAGCACAGATCTCCTTGCTAGAATTACTTCAGACATCTGTCAAGCACCAGAAATCCCTCATGAAGGTACTAAGTGAAGTACATGTCCCTAAAACGATTGAGCATGACAAACTTGAGGAGTTTGTCAGTACCATCCTTCTAAAAGATCAAATGGAGTTTTTTGATGAAGAGATCCCTGAGGAGGGTAAATGACACACCAAGGGTCTCTACATATTAGTCAAGTGCAACGTATCTCATGTCGCTCGAGTACTAATTGACAACGGATCTGCTCTTAACATATGTCCACTAGTGACACTCTATCATCTTAAAATAGAGACATCACGGATCCAAACAGCCAAGACTTCTGTTCGAGCATTCAATGGAATGAAGAAGGAAACAGTGGGAGAGATCAAGCTCAACGTTCAAATAGGCCCAACCATATTCAAAATTTTGTTCCAGGTGATGGATATCCCCACTGCGTTCAATTTCCTCTTAGGCCGCCCATGGATCCACGTTGCTGGAGCAGTACCTTCAAGCCTCCATCAAAATGTAAAATTCGTGATTGGAGGAAAACTTATCACAGTCCGCGGAGAAACAGACCACCGCATCTACCACGAGACGGCCATCCCTTATGTTGAACCTAGTGACAAAAATGAATCTAGCTATCAATCGTTCGAGCTTGTGTCTGCTATACACGAAACTCGAGGGACTCCACCCGTCATCCCCGAAATATCAAGCGCTGCAATCATGGTAGGGAAAATTATGACTGGATATGGTTTTATCGCGGGTCAAGGGCTTGGCAAGGGAAACCAAGGCATCCACGAGCCTATCAAAGCCCTGAAGAGACCCCACACCATCGGTTTAGGATATCAGGAACAACACTGGGAAGGAAAGGCAAAAAGAAAGCCAGCCTTGTATACCCTCACCTCGAAGAAACCTTCCCAGGGCATGCAAAGATGATGCGTGAGGAAGAAGAAATTATCAGTGTTCCAAAACAATTCAACTATGAAAGCCTGAAGTTTCCCATTTACTTGGACATGGATCAGAAGAACATAACTCAGCCCGTACCTACAAAGAAAGAATGGCTAGATGACGTGACCACCATGTTTGGAGACCTTTTCATAGGTGCCATTGAGGAGAAACAGCTAGAAGAAACAGGCGATAACTTCTTGTTCACCCAGCTTTAACGTCAAGTCAATGAACTACATGAGACAGTATACTACTTGACAGAAAATTTCACTCAAGCTGCCCGTACATTCCTCTCTCGTCACAATGACGAGTTGGCAACCAAAGTAAATGAAGAAGACCCTACTGACATGATCTAGCAGGGGGCTCAGCTACCCCAGTCCTCAAGAAACACACGGCCATATTCGCCTCTTCCTAAATCGATGGTCACTATTTTCCCCATCCTCTTAGAGCAAGGAATAATCTCTAGGGAACTGAGGCGTCCTACTCCCGAGTACTTCCTTGATTATGATCCATCCAAGTACTGTGACTATCATTCGGGGGAATTAGGACACTCGCTAGATGACTATACCATCCTGAGAGACAAGATTCAAGATCTTTTGGATGTTGGGGTATTCATGTTCTACTCCCCATGACTATGTTATGGCAAAGATGACCTCCTCGTGGTACCTAGCACCCATACCATGCTCCCTGAGCATTCTAAGGAAATGCATAGAGGAAAGGCAATCATGGACACTTTGGGCCAACCAAGTGGTAAATTCGACTACTATGTCAACTACTCAATCCCCCAAGGTTTCTATGACCATCATCAGAATATCGTCCCTGATGGATGGGGAGGCATGGATGATCTAGAATTCACAAAGCTGGAACACAAGGAGGCATGACTGGTGACTGGTATGAAGACTTCTTCGTGGGCGCTATCAACAAAGGACCGTCAGGGGAAATGGGTGCAGGCCCACTTGAGTAGAACCCTTTTTAATTCCCTTGCATACTCCCCTATGTGGGAGCTTGTACATATTTCTTAAGTTTGGCTTGTTTTGTTTTCAACATCAGTTCCACTTAAGGAACTAACTTTTGAAATCACTCTTCCAAAATGTAAATCCACCTATTATTAAATAAAGTTGAAAACATTTTGAGGGCATGAGGAGACACACCAAACTGGCCCGTTGATGATATCCAGCCGCAAAATGAAAGAAGAAATCTGAGGCCCGGGTTTCCTCATACTTCCTCGTCTTAAATCTTCAAGAACAATTCATCACCTTTTCAAAAGAAAGAAGCATGCATGCTGTTAACCTTATTTGTTCCCTTAGCCTATCTACTCTATGACACATGAGTAATCTAGCGGAAGGCAAGGGTATTGGAACGGTCCAAATCAACATCGTAGGTAACCATGATAGCAATTCTGACAACTCGGATGATGATTTTGATGATTCCGATGAAATTCAACGGAATTGGGAGCGACACAAAGAAACAAGGCCCCCTACTACTGAAGACACCGTCACTATCAATTTAGGCAGCACAGAAGGTCTAAGGGAGATAAAGATTGACGCGAACCTTCCTAAAGAAGAAGCTGCAAGCTTAATTGCCCTCCTAAAGAGGTATCAAGATGTATTCGCATTGTCATATGTCGATATGCCAGGCCTCGATCCAATGATCATGGAGCATAGCTTGCCAACCAACCTTGATGTAGTCCCCAAGAAGCAACGGTTAAGGAGAACTAAGCCAAAGTTGTCAAAAAAGATCGAAGAAGAAGTAATGAAGCTCCTGGAAGTAGGCTTCCTCAAAGTCTCGCAATACCCTAGTTGAGTAGCGAACATTGTACTAGTAAAGAAGAAAGACGATTGAATCCAGGTTTGTGTCGACTACCATGATTTGAACAAAGCAAGCCTAAAAGATGATTTCCCGCTACCCCACATAGACGTTCTTGTGGATAGTACTGCTAGATTCAAACTTTTCTCTTTCATGGCTGGATTCTCGAGATACAAACAAATAAAAATGAAGGAGGAAGACAAGGAAAAAACGGCATTCATTACTCCATGGGGAACATTTCACTATAAGGTCATGCCTTTTGGCCTGAAAAATGCTGGAGCAACCTACCAATGTGCCATGGTCACCCTTTTCCATGACATGATGCACAAAGAAATTGAAGTATATGTCGATGACATGATTGCCAAAACCAGACATGGAGAAGACCATGTGAAGACCCTGGAGAAATTATTCGATCGGCTTTGCCAGTTCAAGTTGCGCTTGAACCCAGCAAAATGTGTGTTCGGGGCAACTTCTGGCAAATTACTTGGATTCATTGTGAGCTGTGAAGGGATAGAAGTAGACCCATCAAAAACCAAGGCGATATTTGAGATACCTCCTCCCTCGACTGTAAAAGAAGTCTAGAGCCTCCTGGGAAGATTAAATTACATTGCACAATTCATTTCCCAACTTTCTGAAACTGCAAAACCCTTCTTTAAACTTCTCAAGAAGGATGCACAAATTAAATGGGATGACGATTGCCGACTGGCATTCGAAAATCTAAAGCAATACCTGATGAAACCCCCGATTCTGGTACCTCCAGTCCCGGGGCACCCTTTAATCCTCTACCTTACCATCAACAGTGAATCCTTAGGTGCAATGCTTGCACATAAAGGACCCTATGACAACAAGGAGCGAGCCATCTACTATTTGAGTAAAAAGTTCACCACGTCGGAACAAAACTACTCTAAATCAGAAAAAACATGCACTGCATTGGTATGGGTGTTGCACAGACTCCGGCTGTATACCTTGCATTACTAAACATTCCTCGTAACTAAGAGTGACCCGATCAAATATTTGCTCGGTCGCCCGGCCTTGGTGGGAAAATTGGCCAAATGGCAAATCTTGATCTCAGAATTTGACATCCGAGTGATGTCGCAAAAATCAGTTAAAGGTCGGGTGATTGCTGATATGTTAGCATATTGCCCTAAGGAAGTACACGAGGATAATTCCCCAGATGACTGGATTTCAACAGTAGAAGAAGACACATGGATTATGTTTTTCGATGGAGCTGTAAATTTGTCAGGTTTCGGCACCGGGGCAATCTTGATATCCCCAAATGGGCAACATTATCCTATGGCTGTAAAATTGATGTTTCTATGCACCAACAATATAGCCGAATATGAAGCATGCATCCTCGGCCTGCAAGCGGTTATTGGAATGGAAGTGACGAAACTAAAAGTGTTCGGTGACTCTGCCTTAATTATCCTCCAGACTGTGGGTGAATGGAAGACAAGAGACGCCAAACTTGTGCCTTATCACGAATACTTGGAAAAATTGGTGGGAGAATTTCAGGACATCTCATTTGAATACCTACCTAGAGTTCATAATCAGTTCACTGATGCACTAGCAACGCTGTCATCTATGTTGCAAGTAACGAAAGGGTTAGAAGTAGAACCTTTGAAGATTGAAGTCCTGGCAAGATAGGCCCACTACATGACTATAACTGAAGAACCCGACGGGAAACCCTGGTATTACGATATCATGAAATACGTCCAAAAGCAGGAATTCCCTAAAGAAAATACTCCCTTTGATCGAAAATACCTAATGAAAATGATTTCGAGGTTCTTCATTAGCAGTGAAAATCTGTACAAAAGATCATATGACTCAATCTTGCTAAGGTGTGTGGATGCAACTGAAGCCACACAAATAATGCAAGAAATACATGAGGGAGTATGTGGCCCTCACATGAATGGACGTATGTTGGCCAAGAAAATAATGAGATTGGGTTATTACTGGCTCCCCTTAGAGAGCAATTGTGCCCAACATGTGCGAAGCTGTCATCGTTGTCAGATTCACGGGGACAAGATAAATGTCCCTCCAACTGAACTACATCAGTTATCTGAGCCGTAGCCATTTTCAATGTGGGGTATCGATGTAATTGGCCCAATCAATCCGAAGGCATCAAATGGGCACCGGTTCATTTTGGTTGCAATCGATTACTTCTCAAAATGGATCGAGGCCACATCCTATGTAAGCGTAACTGCACAAAACGTTATGAAATTCATCAGACGTGACATAATCGCCCATTATGGCGTGCCAGAAACTATCATCACCGACAATGGGTCAAACCTGAACAACAAGTTGATCGATCAAATGTTTTCTGAGTTCAAAATCCAACATCTGAACTCGTCCCCTTATCGTCCACAAATGAATAGAGTTGTAGAAGCCGCCAACAAGAACATCAAGAGAATCCTAGCCAAGACAGTTGAAAACTACCGCGACTGGCATGAGAGGTTACCCTTCCCACTAATAGCATATCGAACATCGATTCAAACTTCCATTGGGGCAACCCCTTTTTCCCTGGTTTACGACATGGAGGCGGTTTTGCCTATAGAAGTAGAAATCCCTTCCTTACGAATTTTATCCCAGGCGGGATTGTCCGAGGAAGAATGGACACAACAAAGGCTCGAGCAACTGAATATGATCAATGAAAAATGACTAAAAGCCCTTTGTCATGGCCAGTGTTACCAGCAGAAGGTAGCCCGATCATTCAATCAAAAGGTGCGACCCAAGCACTTTGAGGTAAACGAGCTAGTCTTGAGAAAGACGCTACCAATCTTCCCAGAGCCTGGAGGCAAGTTTGTCCCAAATTACAAGGGTCCCTATGTAATAAAGAAGATACTCCCGGGAGGAGCCTTGATCCTGACTTAAATGGATTGGCGGGAATTCTCCAAACCAGTCAATTCCGATGCTGTAAAAAAGTACTACCCTTGAAAGTTGTTCATTGTCTGGCATTGCCAAGCATTTCTCTATCGGAATGAAAATGCCTATGCGCCTTTTATATATGAGTGATGTATTTACACCATCATAAAAATGTGTTTGGTTGATTCAACGAAGAAGAATGAATGGTAATCACTAGCATTTAAGGGAGTGTCGAGAATCAGGTAGCAAACTCGATGGAATAATTTGAGCAAATCGATACTACCCAGGCAAACGCATAGGAGTGACCCATGTCGAATTCACCTAACTTGGTGTAAAAGATGTGTCATTCAAGAACCAGTCCAGTTAAATAAAAAGAAGCCCTCTATCCCAGACAATGACCTTAGAACTGGGAAACCTCACTTCTTGTTCCAGACGCATGCTCTCGCAAGAAGTAATTTCCATAAAAAAATTCCAGACGCAAAGTCATGTACTTCAAGCTTCTTGCGAGAGCATGCGTCTGGAACAAGACTTTGCTCGTGAATGAAAAATTGGAACAAAAACTAGGGGCATGAAAAAGCAGTGTGCCTGGTAAAAGCAAGGCCAGTGCCCCCCAGACAAAAAATACAACCATTTGTATTCCCAAGAGAAGTTGTTGTTATGGTTCGATTAATAGAGCCCCCATCTGACAGTGAGAAGAAAGATCAGTGACAAATGCCAAGGCAATCACCAGCTCTTACCCTTTTACACATAAGTCAAGCCTACATTGCGTCCCATTGTAAAAGCCTCTCTAGAATAAGGCACTTTAATTAACGTAGGATTTCATATGTCTATAAGCATTGCTCGAAGAAGTACGAGCAAGACTATTCTATCTCTTTTCGCAGGGTTCCTGACTAGCAAACCCGGAGATGATTGTCCAGCGTTCCATTCATAAGCCTTGACCGTGATGGTCCCCGCTGATGAGCCAACAACCAAGCCTACATTATAGTCCTGGCAAAGACCTCTCACATTGGTAAAATCGTACAGCTTGCGAGAATACTCGGACCCTCACTAACATGATGACAGTGAGATGTGTGGTTCTTATAAATCCTGCATCAATGGTCAGGATAGCCTTTTCCATGAGAGTGAGCGGAAAGTCCTTTCAGACTGAAAGTCCCTCATCTAGCATGCTCCAGACATCTACATTCTAAATGAAGGTTGTCTCTCAAAATCTTCCCTAATGGAATTCGGATGATTCAAAACTGACAAAATTGTCATGCATAAATCACATTTTAAACTCATGAATTTACAGCATATGCAATCATGTGTGCATACTGTGCAAATAGCAGACATACTTTCAGAAATCAGAGATATTCGCCAGGTAAGTATATCTCTATCCCCATTTGTCTTAAAGTACCTACCACTATCCAGGTACTCTGTTATTGACACTTGACCTATTCGAGTCGTCCTTTGAGTTTGGGTGCTTGCAACTGTTCAAATATCCCATTGTCTTTGAGTACCCACCACTTGCCGAGTACTCCCTCTTATTGACACTCAACCTGTTTGAGTTGTCCCCAGAGTATTGATACTTGCGACTATCCAAGTATCATTTTGTCTTTAGGTACCTCTCATTGTCTAGGTACCCTCCTATCAACACTCGACCTGCTCGAGTCATCTTTGGAATCTAGATGCTTAAGACTAACCAAGTATCCCATCGTCCATGAGTGCCTATCGTCATCTGGGTACTCTCCCTTGTTAACATTTGACCTGTTTGAGTTGTCCTCAAAATATTGATACTGATAGCTACTCAAGTATCTCGTTGTTTTCAAGCACCTGCCGCCATCCAGGTACTCCGTTTTCATGATGCTCAACTTGTCCGAGTTGTCCCCGAATAATATTAGTAGCTGTTCAAGCATTCCATTGCGTTATGCACCTGCAATTACCCAGGTATGCTTTCTCACACTTGGACCAGCTGAGTGGTCCCTGATCGTATCATTAAATATTTGTGTTCATCCAAATATTCCACTACTTTGTACACCTATGAGCCTGCAGCCGTCTAGGCAAGCCTCGTGCTACATTCAAATTCCCCTTTACCAGGAGGTGAGAAACCTTCATGAATATGCGAGGCACGTCCTTGATATTCCCAATTATTAAGAGGTACATCATTGATATTCCCAACTACCAGGAGGTGAGAGACCTTCATGAATATGCGAGGTACGTCCTCAATATTCCCATTACCAGGAGGTGAGAGACCTTCATGAATATGCGAGGCACGCCCTCGATATTCCCAATTTCCAGGAGGTGAGAGACCTTCACGAATATGCAAGACCCATCCTCGATATTCCCACATACCAGGAGGTATCCTCCAGGAGTTCGTACTTGTGATTATCCAAGTACTCTTTCGACATCTACAAGCAATCAGGTACTCCTTCAACGCCTGCGAATGTCCAAGCACCCTCTAGAATTCGCACTTGTGATCATCCAAGTACCCCTTCGACACCTGCAAAGACCCAAATATCCTCCAGGTCAGTGTTTGTGAATATCCAGGTACTCTTTCAATGCCTGTGAATGTCCAGGATTCTTTCAAAACAAATGTCCCGAGAAAGGTCAGGTACCAAATCAATGCCCTAAGAAAGGTTGGCGCATCTCCAGAGAAAGGTCGGGTACCAACAAGTGTCCTTGATTAAGGTCAGACACCCTTAACAAGTCGATGCCTTGAGAAAGGTCGGCGCATCTCCCGAGAAAGGTTGGGTACCAACAGGTGTCCTTGATTAAGGTCAGGCGCACCCAACAAATCAATGCCTTGAGAAAGGTTAGTGCATCCCCCAAGAAAGGTCGGGTAAGCAACTTATTGCTCTAACAGGTGACCGAAGAAAGGTTCCGATCCTGGAAAAGCAATTTCCCGTCACAGCGACCGAAAAAAGGTTCGGATCCGAGACAAACAACTTATTGCTCTAACAGGCGACCGAAGAAAAGTTCGGGTCCTGGAAAAGCGATTCCCCGTCAAGGCGACCGAAGAATGATTCGGGTCCTGGAGAAGCAATCTCCTCATGCAACAGGTAAGATGACGCCTCGATACTTGCCAAAACTTGGGGTTCACACCCTATCTCACTCACTCTCGATAAGTAACTACAAGTATCTTCTTATCTGTCTTAGTATGTGTAATGTTATATTGCTCATTTTCTGCATAGGACAATAGGTCCCAAATAAAATATAATCTATTGCACATGTATGAATAAAATTTAGGAGTCAGTTTGTCTTCAAATGCAACCTCTGTGAGCTCACCTTCAAAGAGGGGCAACTATCGACACCTAAATTTTATTGTGTTTTTTAATTAGGCCTTAGTCTCTTTTAATATTTTTTTTTTCCTTTTTTTCTTCGGATAATAGATAATAAATAATAAATAATAAAAACAACAAAAAATAGTAAAAAAAACAAACAAAAGAAAAAAAAAAGAAACATCACCATTAGGGCTAGGCCTTTTGCGCCCGGCCCCACGACCCGGCGCGCGACCTAGCCCTTCCCCCTCCTTCTTCCTTCTCCTTCTTCTCTGTGCCTCAGTGCATCACGCGCAGTGACCGGTGACACGCGAAGGACAACCTACGGCTGAGGAGGGTAGGCCGCATCGGCCGGAGATGACAAATCTCAGGCGCCATTAATGGCTGCCTTCAATGCCGAGCATGCTTCGCTGGAAAAGCTCAGATGGGACACCGGTTCAGCCGAGGAAGACCTCGGCAAGCCAAAGGCCAGCGGCCGAAGCTCTCCGTCGATCAGACCCCCCTCGCCTATAAATAGGCGGCCGCAAGCTCCGTCGACGACCACGGCGAACTCGGAGACCTTCCATAGAGAGACTTCAGGGGAGATCAAAGAGCAAGCGTGAGAGAGAAGTCAGGTCACGAGCTTGAACGATCTCCCTCTGAGAGACTTCGGGGGAGATCGGCGGCAAGCGAACCCGGGGAGAGGAGGGAGATCGGAGGGGCTGAGATCCGCGGACGCAGATTTGGAAATCCGCCGTGCCGTGTCGCCCCGAGCCAAGCCGTCACTGTCCCCGATGTCGCAGCACCAGATCTCTGCCGAAGACGTCCACCGCCGTGTTGCCCCCTACCGACGAGCCCCGGTTGAAATCCTCGAAGCCAGTGAGCATCTCTGACCTCCTCTCGTCTACCACCTCGCTTCTAGGTTGGCCATCTCTGCGTAGCCGCGTTGAAGTCGCTCCACTGCCGCTCGGATGCATTCCCCCCCTCTCAAACCGTGCCGTCACTAACCACACCAGCACAGACCCATTGTCGCTCGTCCTCGCCGTCCTCGTAAGCGATTTGTAGCCGTCGTCGCCATCGTCATCGCCGTCTAACCCGTCGTTGCCGCCGTCATCGCCATCGACCAGTGACACCGATCCCCCACACCAGCGCCGCGAGAGAGCAAAGGGGGAGAGGAGGCCGAGAACCAGGTCAATTCGCGGGTCTGTCCGACCCAGTTCCCTTGTGTCCGGGTAGGGTTCCTCGTGACGGGCCTGTGCACGTGGGCCGGGTAGCCTTTGGGTTGAGGTTTTTATAAAAACGGGCCAAAATGGGTTTGGGCTTTTACATTTAAAAAGAAAAACAAAAAAAATCCAAGTCGGGCCCGCAACACGGGCTCGTCCGAGTCGCGGGTCGATGACCCGGGTCGGCCCCAACCCGGGAATCCGACCTGGGTCGTTTTTTATATTATTTTAAGATAAAATAATACTTTAATAAAAAATAAAAAAAAAAAAACATAAAAAAATTGTTTTCCAGAAAATAAAAAAAAATAAAAAATATCTCATATTTTCCCAAAAAAGCCAAAAAATGAGAAAAAAGCCAAAAAAAAAAAAAAAGATTTATATTTTCAGAAAGATATCAAAAAAAAAAAATGCTTTTTATGTCCAAAAAATAAGAAAAGACCAAAAAATGATTTTTCCTCCACAAATGCATGGAAAAATCCAAAATGCCTTAGGGTTTAAACAAGATTAGGTACCGAAAGGGCATTAGTAATTAACTAGTGTAATCAAGTCCCCGATCCTAATTTCTCTGGTTGCGCAGGAGCGAGTATTTCTCCCGATACTTCACTTGGGTTTCTAATCGACTCACCCTAAATCGATTAGTGGTGACTCCTTTTTAAAATTAACTTATAGGTTAAAAACTTGAACCATTAAGTCGTGAATTGGTAGACTTGGGAGAGTCTGGGCTACGCTTAATAAATCTAGCCGAACCATTAGCCTTCGCAGGGCACTCGCCCTGATCGGGCGCTCGAAAAAAAAGAGGTCACGACAACGGCTATACTTACTTCATGGATTTTATTCTAGACAACTTAGTTTTTGTTCGTTCGGTGGTTATGAAATGGTCCCTGCTGTATGAAACTTTTCAGGTCCTCGACATAAGGAGCCTGTGGTGGCTTGACAGAACGAAGCACATCACTTCAATGCTGTAGTCGCATCTCCTGATAAAAACTATTGCGAAGGAGTCAATTGCTACATAAAGCAAAGGAACTCGTATGTATATATCACTTATATGGAACTTGGAAGCCATTCATTAAGATAAACCGTGAATGCCCCTTCATGATCTATCTATTCGTGTTTGCCATACTAGACTCTGACTCATCCAAGACTCAAAATTAAATGCAAATTTCAAATTAGTCACGACAAAAATGTTATGAATGGGCAACCTAAGACTGGATTGTTTACCCATAGATAAAAGTAAAGAGTACTCCTTTAAAAAAAAAAAAAAAACTTTTTGCTAAAATGTATAATATCTTAATGATGGATTTTTCCTTTTTGATGGGCCTAAGTTGGCTTGTCCGCCCATGATGGGCCCAAAGGCCCGGCCCATGAGTTGAGGGCCCATGAAGGAAATTATTATATATAAGGGAAAATCAGAGAGGCGGTTATTAGCGAAAGATTACGTATTTTGTAAAAAAGAGATTACGCTCTCTCTAAGATTACGCTCTCTTCGTTTTCACGTCTTCTCATACCGCTTTTTCCCGAAGAACAGATTATCCTCTGAAGAACAATGTGGATTCTTCCTCGTGTCGCAACACCGGTGTTTAGTCTGTGGAAACAAGGTACGTTCGATTATGTGATGTGCCTTAGGATCGGTGATTCATGTTTGTTCTTGGGCTCGTCTTCCGCATTCGTTTTAGGGGTTCGATTTAGTATCGAATCCGTTTTAGGGAATCAGATATTCCCAACACTTAAATATTATGAAAATATATATGTGAATTTACATGTCAACATTTAATTATTCTAAAAATTTCGAAAGTTTCGAGTTTAAAAAAAATATTAGATTGAATAAAAAGTATAAGTCAATTTATACAATCTTTAAACAAGTCGCTTTTAATCAATAAACCACCCATATCAATGGAAATAGAATATGAATGATTGACATAACCTAACAAATTATCTTTTTTTGAATTACATACCAATAAAAAGGTAAGACTTTTTTAAAGTAAATAAAAATTGAATGAACCCAAATGGGTTGGTCAGATTTGTTGTTCTTGTAATCTTACATTTAAGCTATGTTAGGAGTAATCCAGGAATAAAATTCTTAATGCACCGGGCCGACGAGGGGGAGTACCCCCTTAAAATCATCCGAGGAGGTGCAACAATCAAGATGCGCGAAAGCTGGTTGGGCACTATCTAATCAGTGTTCAACTTATGGCAATGATTAATTATATAACATTCTTTTAAAATGTTCGGTAATTTCGCTTCTCAGCTTATTATAACGACGTATTCAGGTAGTATAATCTCTAGTCGGAGTGAACCACGTAGACTTTCTTCAAACACGAGGCTAGTAATTCAACGCGCATGGGATTTCTTCATTAATCAAAACAATAGTAGTCTTTTATAATGGTTGCGTCATCATTATACGTGGAGCAATTCGTGTCGTTTGACAGGTCTAGGTTATGCACATGCGATTCGTTTCAGAGCTACTCGTGCCGTAGATGGAGCTCACGGAGGAATCGTTCTCCAGGACCATCTTCAATGCAGGGGCTTATGGGGGCGGCCAGGTTGAGTTAACGACCAAGCCTGTCGGGGAATACGTGCGAGGTGTACTTGGTTATGGGGTCTGTATATGCCAAAATCTTTTGCTACTAGGTTTTGGCATTACATTAGTTGTGCCAAAATGAAAAAAAAAATCCACTTGTTCTCGAATGAATAGGATGCTCAAATGGTGATGATTAATAAGATGAGCCATGTCCATTAATAATTTATTCGCATAGATTATTTTCAATGATTAATTCTAACCCTCATACCTTGAAATTGCTATATCCTTATAGTAAATGAGTGCATGGCATTGAGCCAGATAATTTTTCAGCGAGCTCACCCAACATAAGAAGTTGGAACCCACAATTATACCCAACTCGCCCATCCTAAGAAATGTATTCCACATTTCAAGGTATAGATCTTTGATCTCACTGGAAGTACCAAGGCCTCTTCTCCATTGAAGAAAATAGGAGCAATTGCAGGTACTTTCTTTCTATCATCATTTCGAGAGACGCGAAACAAAGGGAAAATGAGTTATCACTAGTGTTTCACCTTTAGAAAGCATTTCTTGGCATATCTCCAATGCCCATGCCTCTGGCCCTCGACCCCGTGGATAGTTTGCTTTATGTTCTAATTTAAAGGAACCATCAACCAAATCCAAGGCTGATTAAGCCCAAAAACTGAAGGACCAAAGGGATGTTTACCTTGGGTGCCGCCGTTGGATATTCTTATGGTAAGAACAACTCCAACTTGAAAACTCCCCCTTTCAAAAAGATTGCGAACGGATGAACGCATCAAGATATGGAAGAGAAGCAAAAGAAATATAAAGGCAGTGTCCACTTAATCTTATATGCCTCCGGAAAGGTCATAATATAAGTCCACTTGAAATAATCGATGCAGCCGCACATATCCCCTTACAAGACTACGTACCATATTACTTGGGAAAATTCCAAATAAGGACCCGAAATGAATTATGTGTCAGATAAAGACCTAAAGTAGACTCATTGTCTTAAATAATGACCCAAAGTGGTTGAATCAATTCCAAATAAGGACATGAGCTTGCTGGTCAACCAAATATTCGCCAGCTATCAAGCATGTGACATTTCCGACGACTAGAATTTGGGCAATTTTGTCCAAAAAAAAATCTAGGGAAAAATTAACAAATCCTAAAACAGAAAAAAAAAAAAAAAAAAAAAGCCCTAGGTTTTCTATGCTATCCCCATTCCTTTTACTCATCCTCTGCAAAGTCAAAGGCCGAAGTTCTCCCCATTCCTTGTACCCATCCTCCGCAAAGTCAAAGACCCAAATTCTCTGCTGGTTGAGGCATGAATTCAAAAACAAGAAGAAAACCAAATTCTTCTTTCTTTGTTTGCGGAGACCCAAGTCTTCTCTTTGACTTTTCTCTATTCGTGAATCACAAAGCTGGAGCAAGCCCACCTCCCCATCAATCAAGGTTAGTTTTTCAATCTTAGAATTCACTCACATTAAACTAGCAAAACGTAGACAAAGCTTGTGACATCCCAAATTTCACCAACCATCATTAGTATAATTGGATCATTAGAAACTTGGATTAATTTAGGTCGGGCTAGAAAGTGAACCCGATGGACCGTGAGGAATGAGTGGGCTTGAGGAGCAAGCGGGCCGCATGATTATTCTAAAACTAGGCTTGTAAACTTGAATGGAAGAGCTGGGCTTGGACTTGGCTTGAAGCGGGCCAAGGTTCGGAATTATCAGATTTGTAGATTTAGTTTGGTGGACTGGATCGTTGTAGGTTGAGCCTGTTGGGCCAGGAATGGATAATTAGGCCCGAGTGATTTTATTTTCGGTTAAGATTCATAGATTATAGTTAAGATGATTTGATTAGTGATTATTTATAACTTTGGCATTTCTTGTGATGAATTCTTTATAGACTAACATTGATTAGTCGATATGTTATATATGTCATGACTTTGTATAATTATAAAAGGAATGAAAAACATTAGAAACAAATGAACTAACTAACGATATTGATTAACTGTTAATGGATGGCGAACGACAGATGGCAAGAATTCTCATGCATGAAAGCCACGGCCTCACTCTCTCGTTTCTCCTTGTACTCGACACCCACGGTTTTCTTTTCTCTAGAAACTGAAACCATCAATTCAAGAAGACACAATCATTAGCAAGATCTCATCATTAGTCTAGCCTAGGGATTAGCTTGTAGCCTATTTCCCCTCATAAATTTCGAAACCCTCTCTCTCTCCTCAAAAACCAAAACCCACCTTCATCTTCTTCTTCATTTTTCTCGATCGGGCGGCGAAACCAGAAGCAAAACAACAACCTTCTTCCTCTTGCATGCGAAATTTTGGTGTTGATCTTGAAGCATCTTTGTGTTGTTTTAGTAGTTGAAGCAAGGTAAGGAAAGATTTAACTCTAAATTAGAAGTTATCCATTGTTTGTCAAGAAAGCTTGTGGATCTAACCAAACAGTGAAGGATTTGATTTGTAGTTGTTGTTTTGTGATTAATCTAAGCTTAGTAAGCGTTAGATTGAAGGTAGAAGCCATTGCATGTTACCTTTGAGTCTTGCATGTTTCGAAATCCAAGTGTGAGTATGCTGTCTTTGCCGAGTGAAGTGATGAAATGGTTGCCGAGTGGATGGATGTGGTGTATATTGTGATGAGTGAACTCACGGATGCAATTATACTTCGAGCCGAGCTATGGATGGGCTATTTGTTAAAGAAAAGCTTGCTGAAAGTACTTTTAGTTGCTGTGGTTAAGTATTGAAGTGTTGTAGAAGAGATTTGTGGAAAAATAAGTGGTTTGGTCGGGCTAGGAGTGAAGGAATCGTGTATACCTATTCTGTTCTAGGAGAATACGGTTAGGGAGTCTTCTGTTTTGTGTTATTTTCTTTATGTATGTTGATGAAATAAGAAAGGAACCATTCTACATGATAAAACATCCATTAGATTGAATTAGAAACCTAGCTATAACCATATGAATATAAAAACATAGAGATAGAAGTGAATTTAGTAAAACCAGTGAACTGTTTTTGTAAGAAACGGTTTGACCTTTGTCGATTATATTAATTTTCTGTAATTATCTAGTTAGAATTTGACTTTGAATCCTTAATGAAAGTTGTAGAACACATCCTTAGGAATAACATGTCAAGATTTGAGATTTAATGGATAAGAATTGGATAGTGAAACGATTTTCTTTGTAGATATAAAATCTGGACGTCAGTACAGGGTGCTAGTAAAGATTATGACGATTTTTACTCTTAATACAGTGAGAATTAGACTTAATTTTATTGACAGAAAATGTCAATATATGTCTCAAATATAACATACTAAAATTTGGTAGTATTTCGACAAGAATTGATATACCTTCTATGTCCGAAACCGAAACTGTTCATTTAGCTAGTAAACTGTCTGGACCCGAGAACATATACTAGATGTTGTGTCTTTTATATTAGACTTGTATGACACACATAGAGTCTAGTAACCCCCTAATAGATGTTAGTTGTGTAAGAGTAAGTCTCACATCTTATTTGAGATATAAGTGCATATAGTATCATGCGTGTGCAATGAGTGCAGTGCATAGTGCTTGATTATGGGGTAAATATCTATTCGGCATGGTATGGGACATGTCATAATGGGTTTTATCTTATAATTTGGACACGCACGTGTGCTAGGTTCATGAGAGTTAGATATATAGTTAGATACTTTGGAGTCTTTTCTTTTGCATACGATAAATACATTAATTAAAGGTGTGGTGATGTGAAACGTGTGCTTAAGTGAGTGAATGAACCCATCGGTACGAAGATACCGGTGATGCCCCTTGGAAGTTGGGATGCCCATGCTGTGTGGTCTTGGATGCCTCGGTAGAGAGATACCGGGATGCCTCGGAGTGAGATGCCCTTGTGTGTGATCAAGGATGCCTCAATTGTGTGATACTGAGATGCCTCAGAGTGAGATGCCCCATGCTAAGTGGTCTTGGGAGGACCTTGGTTGAGTGATGCCGGGATGCCTCGGAGTGAGATGCCCATAATAGAAATATTGTGGAAGTCCGGATAAGGTAACTTCCGGAAGTGACTTGATCAGGTCGGTAGAGTTCCAGTTAGTAACTGATCGAGAGTGGATCATATGCACACTAAATATAATTCTACTTGGCGAGTGAGTTCATTCATTATTGTTGCATTGCATCTTGATATGAGATTGAGCTCGAGAAAGGTAAGCATAGAAATGGATGCACATAAGGTGATTACATACATGATGTGTTAATATCCAATTGTTTATGCTTGTGACAATCCTACCTTAGTATCTTAAATTGTTTGGTCATGATTCCCTTGTAATATTGATGGTTGTGGATTGTTTAAGTTAGAGTTTTATTATTGGGCAAAGTTGTTGCTCATACCTTACATTTTTTAGATTGATAACATGGATGTGCCGCCAGTAGCTCGATACGGGGCGGTAGTGCACCTCGATGTTTCTCTTCATGACGTGTATGATCTCGACATTGACATGACTTTCTCCAAGTATGAGGCTAATTTATGGATGGATGATGGTAGAGCTGACTTGATACCGATGAAGTTCGTTGCATGGTTTATCAACCATGAAGGGGAGATATTCGGCCCTTTACCCTTTGGTGCAGGAGGACCTGGAGCTGGGACGGATGGCGCCTAGACGCCAATGGTCGTGTAGAAGCCGGAGGATCGTCTTTTGTTTTTTGTTAGACGCGGGCTTGTGTGGGAACTCGTGGATTAGACACCCTCGCCCTTTATCCCTGGCTTTTGTTACGCCTTACTTTTGTTATGTATATGTTGTATATATAGGCGATGAACATGGAAAGAGTCCAGGTTCATAAATTTTGTAGGCCCGGATGATGGTAAGAAGAAATGAAGCTTCTCGTGATCTTGTCTATGTGCATGAATGAATTGGCCAATATTAATAATTGGTAGAGTGTTTGCAGGATAACTTCATAGTATAAACTTTAGATTTTAAATAATCCATGGTATACATGCTAACCTTCAATGATGAACACTATATATATATAAATAAATGGAATTCACTAGTTTGACAAGATTATAATAATAATTGTAAATTCCGCTTGCGCTTAGTACGTGACGCCCTGGGACATCACAGCTTGTGTACAAAGACCGATTCTCCATCATCTTTTTCCAAGTTTTTCCATTTATTTCAATTTGCATTCACATTCAACCATGGTTAGTTTTGTTCAAATTGGTGTACCCAAGCATTCGTTCGTCGAATAAAAAGTGATTGTGGCTCATTGAAGCAACATGACAACAAGGTGTGGGCATGTGATTGAATATCACACAGATGGCAGCAACGACAATGATGGTACAAGAGAGTTATGTTTTATAGTATTGTTTTTACCTATTTTGATGGATTTTTGAGTGAATGTCTCCTTTTGTCCGAATCAATGTATATGAGTTGCGTCCACTATGATTTTTTTAATTGGATATGATGTGTTGTGATCCTATGTGCCGTGACGGTGGTCTCTTTTTTTGCAGTTTTTTAATGCTTTTCCGTTGTTTCTTTTTTTTTTTTTTTTGGTGTATACTTTATCGTCATAGCTAGAGCTCATGGCATGTCCTAAAATCTAAATGTTAGTTTTTATGACTTTTGAGCTATAATACATTGACCATACCAAGGATAAATCACTAATAAAAGGTGCAAGTTTTTGATGATGCTCTTACTACGATGGACCATCCTTAGGATATGGTCCGTGACCATAGCAATAGCACTTTTGTGCCCCATGAGTCCTAATGTGTATTACCAAATCATTAGCACAAAAAACATTTTAAGTCAATAATGCACGATTTTTTTTTGTGACAAATGGTATCTAATAAAAGTGTGGTACGTGGTCACTAGCGTGACTAATTTTGTCACACCCCGAACCCCGAGCACGCGAACAACCCACCATGGTCATGCAAATGTGACATTCCTAGGTAGTGTCACCGACCCCATTCATTTTAAATGCGCATGCGAAACGTATTGTGAAACCCCTAACAAAACTTACGAGAGAGGAAAGCAGGAAACCAACTAATTCACAACCAAACATGCTTTCATAGATATTCACTTCAGAGTTTACATACACCAAAAAGGGTCAGTCTACAAAAAGATCTGTCCACCAAAAGAAGGAACAATCCTATGACCACTAGTTGGACTCGTTCGTCGATCCTACTTCTGACTGATCAACATCCGGAGACGACGGGTCCTCCACCCTACCACCGGGAGGGTCAGCTATGCCCTCACCTAGGATGGCCTCCATCACAGCAGGTGGAATGTCAAAACCACTAAGGGGACCAACCCTGAAACCATTGGCTCCAAAGTGAAACCACACTCTATATTGATGAGGCACCCTGACAAACATGGCCTCCTCGATCCAAACTGTGGTCCTAACAAGCTCATAGATCCAATGACTGCCAAGATCGGGAAAACTATGCACCTGCTCGGTAATCTGCACAGGAATACCATATCGCTCCGGGGGTATCGCCATCTATGGTCCTAAAAATATTTGGCCCACAGCGGGGTGAAACATTGTCTCAACAAGTTCACCTCCTAAACTCCTATTAGAAAGAAAATACACCCAAGGTGGCCTAGCCACATTACACAGAAGACTTACTTCGCCTTATTTCCTTCTTGCAGGTTAATATAGTTCATATCACTCAATCACAGGTAGTAATGAGAACTTAAACAACTGGAGCGCAATCACTTTCACATAATCAATAACCACAGCATGCGTTCCAATTTTTATTCACTGCCACACATGAACATAGCATACTTGCAGTTCAGCTATCTACTGGCGTTTAGCTAGGCATCGTCTCCCCACCTTGGAGCACGGCTTCGTCATTACATCGACGGCGTTCCCGAAAGAGCATGGGCCCAGAATCTACTACGACCCTCATCCATTGTATGGGGCATCCCATATAGGGGCAAGTCCGGCTCAACAGCTCAAGAAAATTTTCTCTTAATTAACATACAACAAATCCATACTCGGTCCAGGACACTTTGCATTTCACTCAAGGCTTCCATTAAAGTAAAATATTATTAAATAATTAAATAATTTCGAAATAATTATTTAATCAAAATAATTAATTAAGGTCTAATCAAGATTATACTAATCTAAACATCTACTTAACCTTAATTAATCATACATTAAACTAATCATACCCCTTAATCTAATCCACACTTAACTAAACTAATCTTACCACTTAATCTTACTTAACTAAACTAAACTAATCTTACCACTTAATCTTACTTAACTTAATCTAAACCTCCCTAAAACATCATTAACATTCTAATAAAGGTTTAGAGGCTAAACTCACCGGAATTGCTTTCCGACGAGTCCATGGCAAAGACAATGGCGAGGCGGTCAATAAACCTCCACGCGGCGACACCAAGCGAGGACCGAAAGGCATCCAAAACGGGCCTTGAAGCTTCGGAACTTGCTGGAACTCCAGCTACTGATCACGGTTGGAGGAGTGTTGTTCCAGCAACTCCAACGGCTGGAACAAGTCGGAAACGGCCAGGCGGCGGAGGTGAGGCAACGGCAAGACTCCGGCGGGCCAGGCGGGACCTCCGGCGACCTTGGCGACGACGAGCAGCAGCTGGACAATAGCCTGGACAGTCGAGGACGCGCGGAACAGCAGCAGATGTGGGCTGGCTTCGACTAGCTCGCAATGGCTCTCCTAAGCGAGCTAGACGACCACCACAACGGCTCAGGCAACGACGAAGGGGCTGAGACATAGCTTGGATAGACGGACAACGGTGCTGGGTGCGCGGACAAAGGTGGAGCAGCGAGCTAGCAAGCGAAGCAGTGGCGTGAGCCGGACGGCAGCGACGGTGACTTCGGCTGTTCCGGGGATAAGACGGCGGTGGCGCTGGCTCAGGCGACTCCAACGACAACTAGGGGCTACGGAGGACGGCGAGACGGCACGAGACCGACAGTTGGGCGTGAAGATGGCGCGTGAGCGAGCGCTAGCGGCTACTCCGACGACGTGCGGACGAACAGTCGAGCAAGGAGGAGGGGTGGCCGGTTCTCTAGTTTCCGCTCAGCTTTTCCCCTCCAACTCCCAAGGAAAAGCCTTGATTTGAGGAAGAAGAAGAAGTTGATGTGAGGGCCCCTTTTGGTGAGCCAATGGGCTTCTTACTGTAACGACTTGGGCTTCAGACACTGAGTCCTCACGGCTTTAAAACGCATTACACAGATTAAAGGGACCCAAGCCTTTATAAATTAGCCCAGGACTCCCCCTAAGCGATGTGGGACTAGAGAGGACCCCTACCCCTTCCCTGCGCACGTCTGGGGACCGAGGTGCGGACGCACCGTCATCCCTCCTCCTCGTGCACCGTCGCTTGGGCTGTCACACTCTCCACCCCTTAGGGGCACAGCGTCCTCGCTGTGGCCCCACATGCGGTCAGAAGTCAGCTTTGATACCATTTGTAATGACCCGGGCTCCACTATGTAATATTGTCTACTTTTGACACTAAGTCCTCACGGCTTTGAAACGTGTTACACATATTAAAGGGACCCAAGCCTTTATAAGTTAGCTCAGGACTCCCCCCTAAGTGATGTGGGACTTGAGAGGACCCCTTCCCCTTCCCTGCGCACGTCTGGGGACCAAGGCGCGGACACACTGCCATCCCTCCTCCCCGCGCACTGTCGCTTGAGCTGTCACACTTACACTTGTCAAAACCCCCCTCCAACTTGGCCCCACCATTACCTCACATGACATCACCATCCACTCACCTCAAATCTTCCTTGACAATCTTCCAATAGGTCCAAAATGCCTCATCCCCCATGGCATACGAATTTTAACATTTGTACATCAAATTCATTCAATTTTCTTCAATTTGTTGGAAAAAAACTTCCTTATTTGTTTTGAAGCTGACAAAACGTTTCCATCAGTCTAGTTTGAAGATTTGCAGACTCTTCCGTCAAAGTCTGAAGATCGCCAGACCGCTAGACTCAAGATCTATTATTCATTTTGAAATCAATTCGAGTAAATTGGATCCGTTTATTGGCGAAGTATACTTGGAAGGTTCTACTTGCGGAAACCTAGATCCTGGTTGTATGGGCGGGCAGGATTGGTGGGCTATCCTCACATTCCTTAAGTAACTCGAGATCTCCCTAATTGATTCTGTCCAACGGGTAGATTGGAAGAACTCCTTTGGAAGGTGCCAACGGATATGAAGGCATGGAGGAGTATATAAGGAAGACGCTCTAGTTATTCGAGAGTGTGCGATAGAAAAATTCTAAAGTCTGAAGCTCCTTATTCTTTGCTGATTCATTTGTTGAGCGAAAATTTGTACTCAAAAGAGAGTTTAGACATTTGTGAGACCTTGAGGAACTGTAGCAGAGTCTCTACACTGTGGAATCAAGGACGTGATACTATAACGACTCTTTTGATTCATAGTGAAATCCAGCCGGTGGGCTATCAGTGCGGGAGAGTGGACGTAGGCTTGGATTAAGCCGAACCACTATAAACTTTGTGTTCTTATTCTCTTCCTTAAACTCTTTTATTTTGTTCGCAACTCTATTTAATTGTTAAAGTCTAATTTTCTCTACAAAGTCTATTATCAACTAGACTCAGATTAAAATTAAAGTTTTCCAAAAATTGTTTGTGCACCTATTCACCCCCTCTAGGTGCTTGTACTAGCTCTATCAATTGGTATCAGAGCATGTGTACTCATTTAAATTGAAGTGTTTTTACTTCAGGGTTAAAGATCCATGGCTAGTATGTTGGCTCCAGGTTTGGTTGAAGGGCAAAGCAACACCAGACCGCCTTATTTTGATGGAAATGAATACATCATATGGAAAAACAAGATGAAAGCTTTCCTAAGATCGAAAGATCCTCTGGAATGGGATGTGGTAGACAAAGGAATCATTCCTAAAGTTACTGCAGTCTCAGAAAGGGGAAAAGAAGTTGCAGAAGCTAGCAAGTTGACTCAAAAAGAGACAACCAAGAGACAAGCTCTTGATGCAACATCAATTTACTCCTTATATTGTGCATTATCTCCAACTGAATGTAACAGAATGTCTTCTTGTGAAATAGCTAAAGAAGTCTGGGATAGGCTGCACATTACGTATGAAAGGACTAATCGAGTGAAAGAAACCATAATCAACATTCTGCTCGGTCAATATGAAGCCTTCAAAATGAAGCCAGGAGAATCTATCACTGACATGTTTAGTCGTTTTACAGAAATTGTGAATGGTCTTGAGTATCAAGGTCAACCAATCTCAAGACCCATGAAGGTTAACAAATTGTAGCATGGACTTTCCAAAGATTGGAATCACGTAAAGACATTAATAAGGGAGACACAAAGGATCATGCCACTCTCCGTTGATGAATTGGTTGGCACTCTTCAATCTTATGAAGTGGAGCAAATCAATGAAGATGAAGATCCCAAAGGTAAAAAATCGATTGCTTTAAAATCTAATGATGATTCTGATGTTACAGATTATGAAGATGATATGGACAATGAAGAGCTTGCTCTCATGATAAGAAGGTTCAAAAAACTGAACAAAAAAGGAAGAAGATTCAATTGGAAGAAACAAAGCTCTCAAAAGTTTCAAAAGAAATTAGCTGAGGAAAATGAATCCAACAAGGATGTGATTTGTTTTAAATGCAAGAAAAATGGACACATCAGACCCAACTGTCCCTTGCTGAAGAAAAAGAAAGGAAAAACTGAGAAATACAGAATGGCACTCAAAGCAGAGACTTGGAGTGATACCAAATGTGAAGAGTGATGAAGATTATGCTAATATTTGTTTAATGACAAAATCAAAATCAGATTCAGACTCTAAGACAGATACAGACTCAGACGCAGACAGTGAAATTGAGGTAAGTAATTTAAAAATTTCTACTAAAGTCTCTAAATATATTGATGAATTGTGTCTTAGTTCAAAACCTCTCTTAAGAGAATTTCTGAGCTAAAAAGAGAAAATTCTACACCGAAACAACAGGAGAATGTTTAGAAAGAAAAGTTCGAAAATCTAGATATAAGTTTTATTACTTTGAAAGAAAATACAGACTCTCTTTCAAAAGAAAATACACTTTTGAAAAATGATATTTCAAGTATCTCAAAAAGGTTTTCTATAGGATATGAGAAATTGGAAAAGATTCTTTCAGCACAAAGACCTTACTTTAACAAATCAGGCCTAGGAATGACTGCTGAAACCATTCCTCTAATTGATTTTCCAAAAGTAAAGGAAAGAATCAAATAGAGATCTACAAAGGCCATCTATAAAAATCATTTTCAAAAAGTCTTTGTAAAACATGTTGGCCGTAGTGCTCTTAAATGTTCTAAATGCAACAGCTCATAACACTTTGAGAAAGAATGTCCCATGGTTTGGAAACCTGTTAAGAAGCATTGGGCAAAGACCGTATATTGCACTAACTCCATTGGACCCAAGAAAGTGTGGGTACCAAAGAAAGCTTGAGTTTCTCTTTTAATTGCAGGTCACTATCAAGAAAAAGGTCAGATGGTACTTGGATAGCGGATGCTCAAGACATATGATAGGAGATTCGAGTTGTTTCATAAAACTTATGCAAGTTAATGGTGGAAGAGTTTCCTTTGGTGGAAATAGCAAAGGGAGAACTGTCGGATGCGGAACAGTAAAGATTAGACGTCTCACAATCAACAATATCTCTTTAGTAAAAGGACTCAATGACAACTTGCTAAGTATCAGTCAACTATGCGACACAAGGTTCAAAATCAATTTTCAAGAAGGAATATGTTTGGGAACCAGTAAAGACTTCTCACAGACCTTCACTGGACGAAGACATGGAAACATCTATCTCTTGGACATCAAACCAGAAAAATCTCAATGTCTAATTTCAATTCAAGAGGAAGCTAATCTCTAGCATCGAAAACTTGGCCATATCAACACAAAGCAAATTGCCAAGATCTCTTCAAAGAAACTTGTTCGTGGGCTACCCAACCTGGCATACCAAAAATCTGAATTATGCACACTATGCGTGTTGGGAAAACAGGTTAGAAGTTCTTTCAAACTAATAAATCAATTTTCCACTAATCGTGTGCTGCAGCTCCTGCATATAGATCTCTTTGGACCAACAAGAACTCAAAGCATTGGTGGAAAGAAATATTGCTTAGTAATAGTGGATGATTATTCACAATTTACTTGGGTATACTTTCTTACAAGTAAGTCTGAAACCTTCTCTTATTTTTTAAAGTTTGCTAAGAAAGTATAGAATGAGAAAGGGTATGTTATTTCAAGTATACGGACAGATCATGGAGGTGAGTTTGAAAATCAAGACTTTGCTAAATTCTGTGATGAATTTGGTTTTCAACATATGTTCTCCTCTCCATACACTCTAGAATAGAATGGAGTTGTGGAAATGAAAAATAGATCGTTGCAAGAAATGGCTAGAACACTTTTAATTGAAAGCAACATTTTTTCACGTTTTTGGGCTGAAGCAGTTTCTACAGCATGCTATATCATTAACAGAGTTTTCTTAAGGTCGATTCTGGAGAAAACTCCATATGAGTTGTTCAAAGGAAAGAAGCCAATTGTTTCCTATTTTCATGTGTTTGGTTGTAAATGTTTTATATTGAAAAATGCAAATGATCGAATTGGTAAGTTTGGAGAAAAGTCAGACGAAGGAATCTTCTTTGGATATTCAACCTCCAGCAAAGCTTACAGAGTATACAACAAGAAAACTCAATCTGTGGAAGAATCAACGAATGTCAAATTTCAAAACCTTATACAAAATCAATCGATCCATACTCAACTTGAAGAATCTGAACCTACTCCAGACTCTGCAAAGTCAAATTCTCTAGAAGCAGCTTAGACTTCAGAAGGTCATCAACAAATGAATTTTGAAGATTCAATTGAAGAAAAAGATCAGCAGACTGTCAAACCAACCAACAATTGGAAGCACAAGTCTAGTCATCCTAAAGAACTCATTATTGGTAACATTGATGAAGGGATTCGTACAAGATCCAAGAGGCATGAAGAGTCTAGCGCTGTGGCTCTTATTTCTGAAATAAAACCCAAAAGCATAGAAGAAGCTTTAACTGATGAAAGCTGGATTGAAGCTATGCAAGAAGAATTCAGGCAGTTCAGTGTTAACAATGTTTGGGAATTAACTCCTAAACCAAAAGGTAAATCTATTATTGGAGCTAAATGGGTTTTCAGGAACAAGATGGACGAGAAAGGAAAAGTTATAAGGAACAAAGCAAGACTCGTAGCCAAAGGATATACGCAAAAAGAATGAATAGATTATGATGAGACTTACGCACTAGTAGCAAGGTTAGAAACAATTAGATTATTACTTGCTTTTGCTTGTTATAAGAATTTCAGGTTATTCCAAATGGACGTCAAAAGTGCATTCGTGAATGGATTTATCCAAGAGAAAGTCTATGTGGAACAACCTCCCGATTTTGAAGACCTAAAGAAACCAGACTCTGTATTTAGATGGAAAAAGGCGCTATATGGTTTAAAGCAAGCACCTCGAGCTTGGTACGACAAGTTAAGTAAGTTTTTAATCTAAAATGGCTTTGTTAAAGGTAAAATAGACACTACTCTGTTTATTAAAAGAGAAAGTAAAAAATTTCTACTTGTTCAAATCTATGTTGATGATATTATTTTTGGATCACCTAACGAAATCTGTGCAAGAAATTCTCTAAGTCTATGTAGGATGAATTCGAGATGAGCATGATGGGTGAACTATCCTTCTTTCTCGAACTACAAGTGAAACAATTGAATGAAGGAATTTTCATTCACCAAGAAAAATATGCTAAAGAACTTGTTAAAAAGTTCGGTTTGGAGAATTGCAAAAAGACTGATATACCAATGTCAAGTTCTTCGAAGTTGGACAAAGATGAAGGAGGAAATAAAGTTGACCAGAAACTTTACAGGAATATCATTGGTTCACTTCTTTATCTTACTGCTTTTAGACCTGATATTTTGTTTAGTGTTTGCATTTGTGCCAGATTTCAATCAGATCCCAAAGAATCTCATCTAAGTGTTGCGAAACACATCATCAAATACGTTGCAACAACATCTAAGTAAGGTCTATGATATCCTAAAGAATGAGACTTTACTCTTCTTGGATACTCAGACGCAGATCTAGTGGGATGCAGAGTTGATAGAAAGAGCACCTTGGGCACTTGTCAATTGCTTGGAAACAGGACAGTATCTTAGTTCTCAAGGAAGCAAAATACTATAGCTCTCTCAACAGCAGAAGCAGAGTATGTGGCTCTTGGAAGTTGTTGTTCTCAAATCTTATGGGTAAAACAACAGCTAAGAGACTTTGGAATCGAAAACTCATGCACTGAGATTAAATGTGACAACACAAGCACAATTAATCTCACCAAGAATCCAATTCTTCACTCAAGAGCAAAGCATATAGAGATTCGAGATCACTTTATTAGAGACCATGTTCAAAATGGAGAAGTCTTGATTCAATTCATTGACTCAAAGAATCAGCTGGCGGACATTTTTACAAAGCCACTGGAGAAAAGTCAATTTGAGTTTATTCGATCCAAACTTAATATCTTAAAGTCTGAAGAAGCTCAGACTTGAGGATAAAAGTCTAAAAATGCTCAGACTCAGAGATCAAGGAACATGACTGTAAGTTATTTCGTTTTAGAAATTTATCTTTCAAAAACTCGAAAAGATACGATTGTCTATTAATCTGCAATTGATTGATGTTATCTTCCCAAGTTTTCGTAATTATAGCAATCTTTCCTTTTCGAAAAAGAAGTTATCTTTTTTACAGTTATCTATTTTTAAAAAAACAATTATTTTTTAAAAGGCATTTTTTATTTTTCCATTTGTGACGATTCGTATACCCCGTTTCGATTGCCTTATATGATGTTTGTCTTCTTCTTTCTTTTTTACTCACAAACCCTAGAAGCACAGAACATCATCTTCTTACTTTTACTCTCTAGTTTAATCCTCAAAGTTTTCATCTTTCTTACAAATTGAGTTCGGAATCTCTCAAAGACTGTGAGAATGTCTTTCCAAAGAAAGTCTTCAGGGATTGCAAGCAGGGGACCACAGCATATGTGTGAGGGTCCTACGCACTTTGATCTTACCGAGGAAGAAGAATCTCCAAGGCAATAGCAGAGTCCACAACATTCTCAACCGCACCATTCTCCTCAAGCTAGACCACAGAATGTTCAGCAACATCAAGCGGAGGAAGAAATTATTGAGGATGCCGAACCTGTAAGACCTCAAAAGCCTGCTTTTAACTTCAAGCTCTACTCTGCCTTAAAGGATGGAGGTTCTCGAATGACGTTCATTGATGAATTTTTTAAAGAAAAAGGGTATCGAAATGAAACCCACCTTTTACAAACTATGGAATGTTTGGGGATTGCCACTGCTTGCTCGGCAGAAAGGGCTTTTGCAAATTTCCCAAGTGATCCACATGTTGGAGGATTTAGTCAACCTGATGGAAATGATGATGAAAATATGTTCACTCATTTTAAGCCTAGAATGGGTGTTGCTGCGAATATTCGTGCAAAAGAAGTAGATTTGTTTCGTTCTGAGGAACACAAGTGAACTTACTCTAAGTTACTGAAGCGAGGGGTGATGAACCCAAGGAGTGTAGATTTTGATTTCCTTGATTCTCTGAACGTGAAGTTGCGAATAGATTTTCTTTCAGTGTTAGAGACAAGAACTATGTGGTTGATATGGACACTCTGGCTAATGTGATTGGAGTAGAGAGAGGGATGTTCCAATCAATTAGTGTGTCTGTTGGTCGAGTGACTGTGGAGCTAGTTCGAGATAGAATGGCAGAAGGCAGAATTTCGTATTTGAGGATGAGTGCCTCAAATGTCTTGCTTTACAAGATTGCGATTAACTGTCTTAGACCCAAATCCACATCAAAGACCGATGTCTCCAACTCAGAAGCAAAGCTGATGTATGCTATCAACGCTGGTAAAAAGTTCTCTTCGCCGCACATTATCATGTTTCACATGTATAGATCAATGGTGAAGGACAAGGGTCAACTTCCTTATTCAGCACTTGTTACTCAGCTATTCAGACACTTTAACATTCAGCCTCCCAAAATTCTATGTGTTCAAACATGTGATCAAATGGTGGGGGGACTGAAAATGGTTTCAAAGATGCGTCTAAAGGAGCTAAACTAGAGCGATTTAAGGAGAAGACTCCTGTTAAGTCTCGTCAAGACTCTGTGGCTGCAAAACGGAAAGGCAAGGAGCCCATGACAGCTCCATCAAAAAGAAGAAGAGAACTCATCTTGCAGGATGAAGAAGATGAGGATGATGTTACCATTTCCGCTCTTGCCTTAAGGAATTTACAGCGTTTTGTTCAAGAGACAGAGGATAGAGAGGACCAAGAGGAAACAAAGCAGAGGAGTGAAGAGAGAGAATCGTTAGGGAAAGAAGCAGAGGAAGAAAGAACTGCAGAAGAAGAGCAAAGAGGAGAACAAGATCATCCTGTCACTAAAGAAGAAGCCGAGCATGAAGAGTACTTCTCTCCACCTGAAGGCACTGAAACAGGGGGAGCTGTTGAGAAAGGAGGTACTTCTTCACTTGCTTTTACTAGTGATGTCGGTCGTTCTCCTGCCGATCCAGAAGATGTATATGCCTCTCAATTTCCTGAAGAAGGTCATGAGGTTTCATCTCCGAATCTGGGTGCTCATGCTAAAATGCCATCATCTGCCAATACTCCTCAAACTGATCATGCTGAAGCAAGCACTCAAACTGACAACTCAGCAGATTTTCAAAGACTGCTTGATGTTCTTATGGAGATACGAGGTCAGATTTATGCCTTGGGATGCGAATTTCAAAATATGCAGAACGCTAATCAAGCCTCTTCAGTTTCTTTGCACAATCAAGTTCAGGCCCTTAATCTTCAAGTTCAAGCAACTGCCAAAGGTGAGGAAATAGAACAATTGAAGGAGGATCTGAGAAAGATGGAGGAGACTGTCAAGTCAATGGGAGATTTCCAGCTTATTCGTGTTCCAAAACAATCTTAATCCAATTCTCTTTTTCTTCTCCACCTTTTTAATATTGACAAAAAGGGGGAGAAGTTGGTACAGATTTGATAGTTTTGATTTGATTTGACTTTGATTTCTTGTCTGGTTGTGACTGGTTTGGATGGTTTGGACTGTGTTTGGTTATTTGAATGTTTGCAGTACCTAAGCAGTGTTGGTATTCATGGCAAAGATAGTTGTTTTTACAGGACTAACTTATTTCCTATGGATGCAAATTCGATACTATCTTTATCCTAACTCATTTATCTTTTATGAGATATCCTTGTTTGCTTGAGTATTGTCTTGCAGGTCAAAAGCATCCAAATCTGCAAGAAAGTTTTGTCACCATCAAAAGGGGGATCGTTGGAGAAAACTTCCTTATTTATTTTGAAGCTGACAAAACATTTCCATCAGTCTAGTCTAAAGATTTGCAAACACTTCCATCAAAGTCTAAAGATCGCCAGACCGCCAGACTCAAG
Source organism: Eucalyptus marginata (assembly GCA_014182565.1). Classification (NCBI taxonomy): domain Eukaryota; kingdom Viridiplantae; phylum Streptophyta; class Magnoliopsida; order Myrtales; family Myrtaceae; genus Eucalyptus; species Eucalyptus marginata. Next base: position 398,033 of record JABKBI010000015.1, on the reverse strand, counting down.
ATTTAAAATCTGTCCTCATTGACAATTTCTAGACCGACGAAGAAGACTTATTCAGAATCAAGTATTTCTTTAAGGATTTAATTCGAGCGGCTAAAGAAGTTCTCGCGGCTGGAAATAGCATCTCAAGATCAATTATTCGTTTTGAAATCAATTCGAGTAAATTGGATCCGTTGATTGGTGAAGTATATTTGGAATGTTCTACTTATGAAAACCTAGATCCTGGTTGTATGGGCGAGCAGGATTGGTGGGCTATCCTCACATTCCTTAAGTAACTCGAGATCTCCCTAATTGATTTTATCCAACGGGTAGATTGGAAGAACTCCTTTGGAATGTGCCAACGGATATGAAGGCATGGAGGAGAATATAAGGAAGACACTCTAGTTATTCGAGAGTGTGCGATAGAAAAATTCCAAAGTCTAAAGCTCCTTGTTCTTTGTTGATTCATTTGTTGCGCGAAAATTTGTACTCAAAAGAGAGTTTAGACATTTGTGAGACCTTGAGGAAGTGTAGCAGAGTCTCTACACTGTGGAATCAAGGATGTGATACTGTAACGACTCTTTTGATTCATAGTGAAATCTACCCGATGGGCTATCAGTGCGGGAGAGTGGACGTAGGCTTGGATTAAGCCGAACCACTATAAACTTTGTGTTCTTATTCTCTTCCTTAAACTCTTTTATTTTGCTCGCAACTCTATTTAATTGTTAGAGTCTAATTTTCTCTACAAAGTCTATTATCAACTAGACTCAGATTAAAATTAAAGTTTTGCAAAAATTGTTTGTGCACCTATTCACCCCCTCTAGGTGCTCGTATTAGCTCTATCACAATTCCCTTCATATTGAGTCAGATTGAAGTCCATAAATTCATCAAATGTAACCACACTTAAATCCACATTTTTCCTCGACCATAAAACTATCTTGGATCCCAAAAGTGCGACCAAAAGCGAGCCTACCAATTTTCTCGAACCAAAATAACCATACTTTGATTTTTCGCCAAAAAGCTTGATTTGCAGAAAAATCTTTTGAAGATGAGTCAACGTTCCTATTGTGGCATCCTAAAATTTCATAGCAATCTCTAGATGCATTACGACCCATGAATAGGTGATGGAAGCGCCATCGGACTATATTATAATCATTAGACCAATGGATTACAATTAATCAAGGCCAAGCATTGAATGGACTATTGTTGTATTGGGAATACATCCTATGTCCATGTGTGATCAAGGATTATGCTAAAGGATAAATTGATAAGGAAATTTTGTTCTTGGCTATGAACTTTATAAGTTGGATTTTTATTGATCTATGTTACAAAGTTTTATGGCCATATGAATTTGTAATTAGGTATTTATATAAGTGGGGATTAAGGTGGATTATTAAAAGAAGGAGTGGGCTGATTTCTTAAGGCCCAAAACCAGCCCACCGTTTCCTTCATTCAGTCGACCAAGGCTGGCCCAAGCCCAGCCGAATGAGGCCCATCAACTTGCATGAAGAATGACAAGTGGCGAAAGGGATTATACAAGTGGCTCTTGCATGCAAGCTAATGATTACTAGCTAATCATGAAGGGGAAAGAAAAGAGGAGGGGCGGAGTGAGCGAGGGGGTGTCGCGCGAGAGGGAGAGAGAGAAAGCCGAGATAGAGAGAGAGAGAGAGAGAGAGAGAGAGAGAGAGAGAGAGAGTTGTTCGTGAGGGTGCTTCGGTGAGGGAAGAAGAAGACCTGCCCTGCCGTGCGTGCACCTAGCTTCGCCATCGATCATGCTGTGTTCGAAGACCTCTAATCGCCGTGTGCTTGCTGTGATTTCGTTGGATTTACGGCAAGTAAAGTCCGTTAGCCTACATTTTGTTTGTTGTGGTTATGTGTGAAGTGCAATGGGTGTTGGAGATGCTTGAGTTGTGATGTTGGATGCTGAAATTCGAGTGAATGGTGGTAGTCTTCCTAGAATGAGCAAGCTGTTGCATGTAAGGACAGTCCGACCTTTGTGATTCCATGAATTTTATAAAATTATCCAATTGAAATTTGATCTTGTGTCCTTGATGAAAGTTGTAGATGACATCTTGAGGAGTAACATACTAAAATTTGAGAAGAAAGGGACAAGTATAGGTCGGTAAAACGATTTTTCTCTGAAATGGTTAGATCTGGAAATCGTTGCTGAGGGTTAGGGACGGTTATGGTTATTATAGCTTTTGATCTATCACGAATCTGACTTCAAGTTCTTCACGAAACTTTTACCTCTAGGTTTTGTATATAACATATCAAAATTTCAGAATTTGCGGAGCTTATTTAGGGTTTATACCAAATTTGTGAATGAAATTGTGCAATGGTGATGTTCTGAAATTTTAAGGCTGTGATGAATGGACCGTAGCTATTCATATGAAGCTCTTTTGACATGGTGTCCTTCATGAAATCTTTTTCTCTAGATCTCTTTTATAACATGTTAAATTTTCAGAATTTATTAAGATCGTTTACTAATTTTTCCAGAATTTTAATTAAAGGAGTGCATTCTGTTTTATCCGAAAATTGTTGTATTTTAAAGAACAAATGAATTGCTCTATGAGATATGATGTCTTGGGTGGTTAATTATGCTGCATATGTGGTAAAATTTAGCATATCATGTGACATCAAAAAAGTTGATTTAAACCTTTGACATTATTGCATCAAATGCTATGTTGAAAGTGAGATATATATGTGAATATACATTGTGATGATGATGATACCGTCGGAGGTGTGAGCCAACGATGCCCCGGGAGTGTTGGGATGCCCGAAGTGTGTGTGCCGGATGCCCGAAGATGTGTGCCGGAGGTTCCTCGTGATGCCAGGTTGGGTGCGAGCGATATATGAGGGATGCAAACACTAGTCCTTGGAAGAAAAATGAGATCCTTTTGAAAGCTAAAATGGGGAATTGAATCATGCACGTGTGTGTGTGCATATGGCATGGGATATAATTGCCTATGAAACTGAGTTGATACTAGATGGCATTGAGAATGCGATCATGAAGGCATTGAATGGATCTCATGGGAATATACATACATATATATATGTGTGTGTGTGTGTGTGTGTGTGATTGTATGGATGATATGGATCATGCACATGTATGTGCATATGGCATGGAACATAAATTGCCTTAATGTATGAATCTCATGGAAATACAAACATGATCACATGGATGATATGTGCATTTCACATGAAATTGTGGTTGTCTTGCCTGTTGCATTGTGTAGTTTGATGGATCTTTATTGCTGAGTGGTTGTACTCACCCCTTTTGAGGACTAACATTTCAGATTGAGAGATGCCTCTGTCAACGATTACGTGTGGCACATTTTATGGCTTACCGTCCGATGTTGAGGTCGAGTGCTCGGAGCACCCCTATGTTGGTGTTCGTGGTCTGGTGTTTATCCGAGTTCGTGTTTTGGTTATGTATGATGTGGGTCTACCTAATGGTCCTGTAGTCCAGGAGTTCCTATCTATGCATGTTCAACACGACAAGATGATGATGGGGATGCTGCCGCCACCACCGGCCGATGCACCGGGCTGGGTGTGATTGCGCGTGTAACTGGTAGAGGATGACACTTTTTAGATAGCCGACATTGGATGATGGATTGATGTACATGTCTGATGTGGGGGTCGGGTACTTTTGGGTTATAGCCGAGCTTAGTTAAAGCCTTGGCTTTTTGTTGTACCGACTCGTGATGTCCATCATAGTTATGTAAATAAAAGTGGTTCAGCTTTAACATATATATATATATATATATATATATATATATATATATATATGAAAGGTGTAGTTGGTGTGTATTGCATTGTATTATTTAGCTTGAGTACGGGTTAGGGAGATGTCGAGTATGCTTCCGTTACATGAACTGCGCTGGCATCGATTAAGATAATATAAACCCCTAGAACATATGGACCCACTACAATTCAATGGTATCAGAGTGACATGTTAATAGGACAAATGAAAGGTAAACTAGCTGTGGCGACCCTAACGGATCGGGGGCCGTGTTGAGGGGTGCCACACCTAGAATGATTTGTGACACAACAGGGCTTCCAATTTCTGAATCCGGTTTCGATTTCACGGTTAATTTCACTCTAGTGCGATCCTAGCACGTCCTAATCCACCATGTAGCTTTTAGGAATTTTCATGCATTTGACCTGTGGTTGATCATTTTCAAGCCACAATGTACATCTTCGACACATTAGCGACTCTTGGTTGTCGTGGGAATCTCAATGTTTCAAATACGGACACAGAGTACCGAAAAGACAGAAAAATCGGTCCAGTGCCGATCGACAAGAATTGTGCGATCTAGTGGAATCACTATTCGTAAAATTCTAAACGCAAGTGAATGTGTCGAACAAGTAATATAATGATAAGAAAAAGTATCGTCCCACAAAGATCGATGATTAATAAACTAATTAAATACTAAAATAGATTAATTCTAAAATTTATCTAACAGATCAAAATATAATCGAGAATAAATTAAAAACAAAACTTAGAGACTAAATGCAGTAAATCAATCGAGATAAATATGTTTGAGCATCCGATTTCACCATAACCACTAGATATGAATTTCAGATTATTGTGGGTACAAGAATGATATCAAACATGTGATAGCGAAATTTCCTAATCTATTTACTATCATATCTCTAGATATAGCAAACTTACTCAATTTATTAATCTACTATATCTCTATATGAATTAAAATAAACATAAGTGCATTAAAAACTATTAATATTCCCGGCTTAAAATGAGTCTTTGGATCACCTTATCACCGAAAGCTACACAAATAACGCAGTATATCTCTATCCACGTTTAATTCATGGTTATATATTATAATGAACAATTGCATATTATCACTTCTTAGTCTCAAACATGCACATTAGATCATTCAAGTGGTGGCCAATCACTCAAAAGCATTATGCACAATAATATATAACCCACATGAATGAAATCAATTGCAAAACATAAAAATCATGAAATTCACATCATCATGGTTAGGTTAAATCGTAGCCCTAATAAAAGAAAATTAGAACATAGTAGAATAAGAAATAAAAATATAAATATAAATCAAACCCAGCATCTTAAATCAAAGAACAAAATTTCTGTCACCACTTTTGTCTTCTCTTCAAAATACTTGAAAAACTCTTAGAACGATAAAAAACGATCTAACAAAAACTTCGCTCCTCTCTTAGGCTCTTCTATTTATAGGATATATCTAAGATATCTATCTCCCAACGCTTGCAGATAGCATTAGGGAACAAAATCAAGGGTTTCCCCGATTTGATATCCATCTTCCACTGCTTTTTGATTTGAATTCCTGAGTTTTGCCATTATTTTCCTTATCTTTTCCATATCTCATTATTCTGCATAAGCAAGGAAAATTCAAATAATCAGAAGAAAATACAAATATTTTTTCATAGATATTGCATTAATTGTTGCCTAAAATAGGTAAAATAACTCTATTTTTATAGAGTTATCAAACCCCCAAACTTAACATTTTGCTAGTCCTCGAGCAAAATTAAGATATAACACATACTCAAGCTAACAATCTCCTCCATGACATCTTTCTATAATTGCTCAAATTCACAATTCAAAGAAAAACACAAATTTCATCCAAACATTGAAATTGATTTATAAGTTAAGACCAATTCTAAGTATGTGATCCAAGTGTGTGTGTGAGAGTCCTCATTTTTTTTTTTTTTTTGAATTATATGCAATCCAGATAAATTCAACATCTCAAAAATTCTCAATAATTATGACCAAATCTCATAGGTTTGCTTTTCATGGCCCTCTCCACTAATGTAAGCTAATTATCCAACCAAAAATCAATAGGACTTTTCTCAGTTTGTAATGTGAGGCTGGGCTAAAGGTGAGATAACGGTAATTTTAAGCTTAAATCACCCATCAACAAGTTGATTTCTAGGATCTAATTAGAGCCAATGTCACTGTTCAATTTCACTCATTCAAGATAAATTTTCTGTCACCATATATCATCATTCCTCTTCTTCTTTTTTTCCTTCTCCTTTTTTTGTTTTTTTTTTTTTTTTAGTTTTTTTTTCTGAATTGCTTTATGGTGGAGTTTCTCCCAAAGTCCCTCCTAATGAAAATTTCCAATCCATTGAGTATTCAAAAGGCTCACTCAATTGAAAGTTGGATAGGGAACCATAAAAGCAATTCTTTTTTTACACACCCCAAACAACCATTGCAATCACTTCTTTTTTCTTTTTTTTTTCATACTCCATCATTCCTCCCAAATTTCTATTAAGCTCAAATAATTTTTTTATCCCAAAAGAAAATCTACGTATTCATAGGGCATGGGACAATGATATAATTTGATAACGGCTAGGCTAAATATATATGGGTGCCAATGAAAAATTGGGTAATAATTAAGGCTCAAATGGGTGACTAGGGATAAATAAACAAGGTAGCTTGAAAGGCTCAATTGATCCAAAAATTACCTAAATCATTTTCTCAGTTGGATTTAACTTAGGATTTCGCCTCAAGAGAAAATCAAACAAATTCTAAGATTTTGGTGAAATTTAAGAAAATCACATACTTCACATGAATGTTCTCTAGATTTACACACAATTCAAAAATTAAGGACTTTAGTGCTCAGTAAGTGGATCAACATAATCAGAATTAAAATTAACTCACACATCAATTGCAAGTTTAAATAAAATTTAAATTTTCCTAAGAATCGCAAAAATTCACAACCAGAAATGCAATCATGATAAAAAAAAATTATCCAAAAAATTTGTCTCCCCCCCAAACTTGAATGAAGCAGTGTCCTCAATGTGAAAAATAGAATAGGAAGAAGAAAACTCCCTTGGTTGTAGGAGAAGTTCATAGATGACCTTGATAATTAAACTCCCGAAAGGTGATCCCTAAAAATTAAGGAATCGCAAAAATTCATAACCAGAAATGCAATCATGATAAAAAAAAATTTATCCAAAAAAATTTGTCTCCCCCAAACTTGAATGAAGCAAAGTGTCCTCAATGCGAAAATAGAATAGGAAGAAGAAAACTCCCCGGTTGTAGGAGAAGTTCATAGATGACCTTGATAATTAAACTCTTGAAAGGTGATCCCTAAAAATTAACCTGGATAAAATAGAGAAAAGTTAATCTTTTTTTTTTTTTTTTTTTTGCAAAACATAAACTTAACAATGAATAAATAAAAACATAATTAAAATGTTTGGGTTGCCTCCCAAGAAGCGCTTGCTTTATAGTTTTCAATCAAACTATCTCGGATGTTGCTATTCTAGAGGATGAAGTTCAATGGTGGTCTTCGCTTGTTGTAACCACCTTCGAAGTAGGGCTTCAAACATTGACCGTTCACTTTGAAAGTGCCCTCAGTGTCATGCGCAACTTCAACTGTTCCGTATGGGAATACCAGTGTAATTGTAAAAGGATCAGACCATCGAGACTGCAACTTTTCTAGAAAAAGTTTAAGACGAGAGTTATAAAGTAAGACTTTTTTACCAATTTTGAACTCTCTTCTGAATATGTGCTTGTCATGCCATCTTTTTGTACGCTCCTTGTACAACTTAGAATTTTCATAGGCCTCATTGCGAAACTCCTCCAATTCATTCAGTTGCAATAATCTTTCTTCACCTGCAGACTGCATATCAAAATTCAAAAATTTCAATGCCCAATATGCTTTATGTTCTACTTCCACTGGTAAGTGACAAGCTTTCCCAAACACTAGCCTAAAAGGAGACATCCCAATTGGAGTTTTGAACGCTGTCCTATAGGCCCAAAGTGCATCATCAAGTTTTATTGACTAATCTTTCCTAGAGACATTCATTGTTTTTTCTAAAATTCCATTGATTTCCCTATTTGAAATCTCTACTTGACCACCCGTCTAAGGATGATAAGGGGTTGCAACCTTATGTGTGACTCCGTACTTATTCAAAAGTGCTTCAAATTGTTTGTTGTAAAAATGTATCCCCCTATCACTTATGATTGCCTTAGGAATGCCGAATCGGGAAAAAATATTTTTTTTCAAAAATTTGACCACAACTTTAGCATTATTTGTTGGCAATGCTACAGCTTCTACCCACTTAGACACATACTCCACAGCCACTAAAATGTATAAATTTCCATAAGAAGGTGTAAAGGGTCCCGTGAAATCAATACCCCAAATATCAAATAATTCACATACAATAATGTTGTTTAAAGGCATCTCATTTTTTCTTGAAATATTTCTAGTTCTCTGACACCTATCACATGAAACTAAATAGGAGTATGCATCTTTAAAAAGTGTGGGCCAATAAAATCCAAATTGTAAAATCTTAACTGCAGTTTTGGTGGCACCAAAATGGCCACCTGTCTCTCCATCATAACAATGATGTAGAATGTTTGCATTCTCTTCGTCTGGAACACATCTCCTTATGACTTGGTCTGCACATACTTTAAACAAGAAAGGTTCTTCCCAAAAATAATTTTTAACATCAAAAAAGAATTTTTTTTTTCTGTTGATATGATAATTCAGGAGGAAAAGCATTACTTACCAAATAATTTACAAAGTCAGCGTACCAGGGAATTTTTGTGGATTTAATGGAAAAAATTTTCTCATCAGGAACTCTTCCAAAATTGGTCTTACATCTTCCTTTGAATTTGGAATTCTTGATAAGTGATCTGCCATTAGATTTTCAGTCCCTTTCTTATCTTTGATTTCCAAATCAAATTCTTGCAGTAGTAGAATCCACCTGATCAACCTAGGTTTTGATTCTTTCTTTTCAAGCAGATACTTAAGAGTAGAGTGGTCAGAATAAACTATAACTTTGGAGCCAATTAAATAAGAACGAAATTTATCAAAAGCAAAAATGACCGCCAGAAGTTCTTTTTCTGTTGTTGAATAATTCAATTGTGCACTTGACAAGATTCGACCATCATAGTATATGGTTCGAAAAATTTTATTCTTCCTTTGTCCCAAAACAGCTCCTACTGCAGAATCACTAGCATCACACATCAGTTCAAAAGGTAAATCCCAATTTGGTGCGACCATAATTGGTGCTGAAATTAATTTCTCCTTTAAAGTGTGAAAAGCCTGCATGCATTCAATAGAAAGATTAAAAGGAGCATCTTTTTCCAAAAGATTAGAAAGAGGTTTAGCAATTTTTGAAAAATCTTTTATAAATCGCCTATAAAATCCTGCATGCCCCAAAAATCCTCCGACAAGTTTCACAGATGTTGGCGGAGGTAATTTTGCAATAACCTCCATTTTGGCTCAATCGACTTCTATTCCGTTTCAAGAAATTTTATGCTTGAGCACTATTCCTTCCTGCACCGTAAAATGACACTTCTCCCAATTCAAAACAAGGTTAGTCTCCTCACATCTTTGTAAGACCAAAGCCAAATTATTTAAACAAGAATCAAATGATAAGCCAAAAACGAAAAAATCATCCATGAAAATCTCAATATATTTTTCAACCATATCAGAAAAAATAGCCATCATGCATCTCTGAAAAGTAACTAGTGCATTATAAAGACCAAAGGGCATTCTTCTAAAAGTAAAAGTACCATAGGGACAAGTGAAAGTAGTTTTCTCTTGATCTTCTGGTGTAATAGGAATTTGATTATACCTTGAATATCCATCAAGAAAGCAATAAAACTCATGCCCTGCTAGTCTTTCTAACATTTGATCAATAAATGGTAAAGGAAAGTGATCTTTTCTAGTGGCATCATTCAATTTTCTGTAATCCATACATACACACCACCCAGTAACTATTCTAGTTGGAATCAATTCATTGTTGTCATTTTTCTGAATAGTCATACCACCTTTTTTTGGCAAAACTTGTACAGGACTTACCCAGGAACTATCATATATAGAATATATGATACTTGCATCAAGTAGCTTAATTACCTTGGCTTTCCCTACTTCTTGCATCTTCGGGTTCAAACGCCTCTGAGGTTGGATAGTGGGTTTATATTGTTCCTCCATCAAAATTTTGTGCATGCAAATTGAATGACTAATTCCTTTAATATCAGCTATTTTCCATCCAATTGCACCCTTATGCTCTCTTAATACTCTGAGCAGTTTCTCCTCCATCAAATCTATCAAAGAAGAAGATATAATTATCGGTAAAGAAGAAACTCCATCTAAATAAGCATACTTCAAATGAGAAGGTAAGGGTTTGAGTTCAAGAATTGGAGGCTCCTCAATTGATGGTTTAGGCTTTGTAATGTGTTGTCCCAACTCCTCAAATTTAATTGCCTTTTGCCTTGAATATGGTGGAATTGCCTCCATGAAATTTGTATACTCCTTTATCTCCTCATTATGAATATCTTTGTCCCTTGGTCGAATCGGACATGCTTCAAGTGGATCTTTAAAAATATTTTCCTGAAAACCTTATTCACCAACTTGTCAATCGTCTCTCAACTCTAAAACAAGAATTATCATCGATGGATATTTCATTGCTTTAAAAACATTAAATGAAACAAGATCATCTTGAACTCTAAGAATCAACTTCTCTTGTTGTATATGAATGAGAGCTCTTCCTGTTGCTAGAAAAGGTCGACCTAAGATAAGTGGTGCCTCAAAATCTTCCTCCATATCAAGAACTATGAAATCTACAGGAAAGATACATTTGTCAACTTTTACCAAAACATCTTCCATAATATCTCTTGGATAATTAATTGATCGATCAGCCCGTTGAAGTGACACTGTGGTTGCTTTTACCTCGCCCAATCTTAATTTTTTGAAAACTGAATAAGGCATCAAATTAATACTTACACCTAAATCACATAATGTTTTTTCAAAGTAAGAATCCCCAATAATGCAAGGAATAGTAAAACTCTCTAGATCTTTTAATTTCGGAGGTAATTTGTTTTGTAGGATGGTGACCACTCCTCATTTAACTTCACAGTTTCATAATCTTCTAGTTTCCTTTTGTTTGCCAAAATCTCCTTCAAAAATTTTGCATAACTAAGCATTTGTGCTAAAGCATTTGCAAAAGGAATGTCAATGTGCAATTTTTTAAATACATCAAGAAATTTAGAAAATTGCTTATCTATTTTGTGCTGCTAGAGTCGCGAGGGAATGGAATTGACGGCACATATGGCTTGGGATTATCTGGAAAAAGTTTATTCCTGCTTGTCTCCTTTGATTGTTTATTGATCATCTCCTCCTTGTCTATAAAAATCTCTTATTCTCCCACTTGTTTACCACTTCTCAAGGTAATAACCTTTATGTTTTCAATTGGATTTTTCTCTGTGTTGCTCGGCAAAGAACATTGTTGTCTCCCTAACATCATGCTTGTTAACTGACCCACTTGCATCTCCAGATTTCTAATTGAAGCCTCTTGGTTTTGAAATCTCACATCCGTGCTTTTGATGAAATCATGAGTCGTATTAGCAAGTTTGGTGACTATATTTTTCAAATTTGACTTTGTCTCTTCTGATTGTTTAAATCCCGGTGGTCTCGTCACATTCTGATTATTCCATGAAAAATTTGGATGATTGTGCCATCTTGGATTGTACGTGTTGGAGTAGGGATTATTCTGTGACATGTTAAAATTCCCAACAAAGTTAGAATTTTCACTAGATTGTTTAAAAGTATTACCTACCTGACACTGTGTGCTAACATGTCCTCCACCACAAAAATCACATGTCAAATTTTGAATTTTCATGGCTGAAACACTCATATTATCGAACTTTTTGTTGAGTGCTTCAAATTGTGCAGCAATTGCAGCAAAAGCATCCACTTCGTGAACTCCGCTAGCTTTTCGCATTGGTAGTCTCTTAGTAGGCCACTGATAACTATTGGACACCATCTCTGCTAATAGATTGTAGGCTTCTTCTAGTGTTTTATTATTTAAAGTTCCCCTTGCAATTACATCAATCATAGAACGAAGATTTGTACTAGAGCCATTATAAAAAAGTTTGTACCTGCATCCATACAAGTAGTCCGTGATGTGGGCATCTCCTAAGAAATTCTTTGAATCTTTCCCATGCTTCATATAATGATTTATTATCCATCTTCATAAAATTAGTGATATCGTTACACATCTTCGCAGACTTTGCAAGTGGAAAGAACTTACTAAAAAATTTCTGAGCCATATCATTCCATGTAGTGATTGATCCTACAGGAAGAGAAGAAAGCCAACTCTTAGTTTTGTCTCTAAGAGAGAATGAAAATAATCTCAATCTAATAGCATCATCTGTAACTCCATTATATTTAATGGTGTCACATATTTCAAGAAAAGTATCGATGTGAGCGTTTGGATCATCGCTTAGTAGCCCACTGAATTGCACTGATTGTTGAAGCATCTGAATGAGTGACAGCTTGATCTCAAAGTTGTTTGCTTGAATTGCAGGTCTTCTGATACTTGATTTGGTGCCTTGACCTGTTGGCGCAGCATAATCTCTTAAGAGTCTACGTGGATTTTCATTATCACCGCCTGCCATCTTTTTAATGTGATTTCTCTGTTCTCTCAGTCGCCTTTTGAATGTACGCTCGATTTCTAGATCAAGCTCAGCAAGTTTCCCTTGTTGGCTACATGTCATAAACCGATGTACACTCTGAAAAATAAAACAAAACGAAAGATAGATTAAATTTAGAATTATCTAGTATCAATATTAATTAGTATTAAACAAACGATCCCCAACAATGGCGCCAAAAACTTGTTCGTAAAATTTTAAACGCAAGTGAACGTGTCCAACAAGTAATATAATGATAAGAAAAAATATCGCCCCACAGAGATCGATGATTAATAAACTAATTAAATACTAAAATAGATTAATTCTAAAATTTATCTAACAGATCAAAATATAATCGAGAATAAATTAAAATTAAAATTTGGAGACTACATGCAGTAAATCAATCGGATAAATATGTTAGAGCATCCGATTTCACCATAACCACTAGATATGAATTTCAGATTATTGTGGGTACAAGAACGATATCAAACATGTGATAGCGAAATTTCCTAATCTATTTACTATCATATCTCTAGGCATAGAAAACCTACTCAGTTTATTAATCCACTATATCTCTATATGAATTAAAATAAACATAAGTGCATAAAAACTATTAATATTCCTGGTTTAGAATGAGTCTTTTGGATCACCTTATCACCGAAAGCTACACAAATAACGCAGTATATCTCTATCCACGTTTAATTCATGGCTATATATTATAATGAACAATTGCATATTATTACTTCTCAGTCTCAAACATGCATATTAGATCATTCAAGTGGTGGCCAGTCACTCAAAAGTATTATGCACAATAATATATAACTCACATGAATGAAATCAATTGCAAAACATAAAAATCATGAAATTCACATCATCATGGTTAGGTTACATCGTAATCCTAATAAAAGAAAATTAGAACATAGTAGAATAAGAAATAAAAATATAAATCAAACCCAGCATCTTGAATCAAAGAACAAGAATTCTGTTACCAATTTTGTTTTTTCTTCAAAATACTTGAAAAACTCTCAAAATAATAAAAAACGATTTGACAAAAACTTCGCTCCTCGCTCAGGCTCTCTTATTTATAGGATATATCCAAGATATCTATCTCCCAATGCTTGCAGATAACATTATGAAACAAAATCAAGGGTTTCCTGATTTGATATCCATCTTCCACTGCTTTTTTATTTGAATTCTTGAGTTTTGCCATTCTTTTCCTTATCTTTTTCATATCTCATTATTCTGCATAAATAAGGAAAATTCAAATAATCAAAAGGAAATCCAAATATTTTCTTATAGATATTGCATTAATTGTTGCCTAAAATAGGTAAAATAACTCTATTTTTATAGAGTTATCAATTACCCACACTTGATCACATGCCTTTGTTGAGTCAACCTATCTCTCGGTCTCTAATTGATTTTTAACTGTGCCGTAATGACCCTTGCAGATTAGCTCAGTCGAAAAGTCGCTTCCTGGTCAAATTCTCGAGTCTAATGCATTAGAATCCCTTAACGGCTTCACCTGATAGACTAGTTTTCTCGTGAGTGGCCAACTCAGAGAAAAGAACTAGATGCGCGTAGATGAAATGCCTGACTCATTCTACTATTCACCAGTTGAGGGATGTGAAGAGGTGAACCATTCCATGTATGATAGTAGTCATGGTAAGGATGTTGAGGGTGCTGAAGAAGATGGGTTTCCCTTTACCGATCTTGATGAGTTATATATATGAACTAGATGTAAAACTTTTTTTTTTTTTTTATATTAAGGATGCTGAGGGTGCTGAAGGATTTGAGGGATTTGGTTCATTAGTATGATAAGTTTCGAGCTCAATGTAAAAACTTGTTTTGATAGTATTAAGTGGTGCTTTAGAGTTAATAGAGACGAAATTTTAAAAAGCAAGCCATATCAAGTAACCATCTCCAAATAGGACAATGCATTATCCACAGAACATCCTCAAAACAGATAGAAACCTATCAAAGGAAAATTAAATTCCTCATGCACAAGAGTTAGTCCTTTAGCAATTTGCTTCAAACTTGGATGAATGTGAATCTCCACCCAACCTTCTAGAGATGGAGCATGTCTCACCATATTTAACAAGAAATCAGCCAATACTTGTTGAATTCATAACTAATCACCACAGACAGACGGAGTTTTGATTTCATCTATAATATCACGAATAAATTGCAAACCCCGTTGTCTTAGCAATATCATTACTTGGCTAACAACAACATTATAGCACTTCCAAGAAATAATTTGGCCTTCTCAAGCTCCAATGAACCAACAATCTTTGTATTGCTAACAAAAGTCAAATTCACCATAATACAAGGCAGAATATCCCTCCCCACCACACATTAAAGCATTGAATGCTCTCAAGAACTCCAAAATTCCAACAACAAAAAAGTACATCATCTGATTAAATAAAGCGTTTGCAACAGAGATCAACGAGTAGGATGCGACTAAAATTTAGTCACCTTACCTGGTCGCCGACCATTGCTACCAACGAAGGTGCCTCCTAGAGAGACAACCCCTCGCCGTCGTGGTCGCCCAAGCGGTGCACTCGAATGACGAATTTGAAGCTTGTTGGCACCGAAACCCTAGAAAGAAGAGACGATGGTGAACAAGAGACCGATGCTTGCAAGGGGCAAGTGAGAAGTGACGAGAATTGAGCAAGGCGAGGAGCAACAAGAATCGAGTTGCAACAATGATCGGGTAGCGATTTGGTTGAGGAGCGGCGAGGGAGAAAAAAAAAGAAAAAGAAAACACAAACATCTAAATGAATAACCTAAACTTAATTAATTTAGAATTTTCCCTTTTTTTCAATCATAAATTTCTGACAAAATTGCCCCTAATTTAATCGCCGGAAAATGTCTGCCGGTGAGCTAAAGTCCTCAATAGAGATTAAGTTAATTATTTCGGGTCCTTATTTGACAGAAAATTTATTTCGAGTCCTTATTCGAGACAATATGTTCACTTCGGGTTCTTATCTGACACAAAGTACACTTTGAATTCTTATTTAAAAAAATAAATTCACTCCGAGCCCTTATTTAGAATTTTCCCTCGTTACTTTGTTATGCCTAAGGGGAAACACAGCTGATCAGCTGCTTAAAGACATCAAAGATTAAAAAAAAAAAAAAAAAAACAAGTCAAAGATGCGACTCCTAGTCAAAACCCTAAACTTTTCCTCGATATTACTGTACCCGCCACTTTTAGGTATGAGAAGACATCGAGAGCTCTAGCTGACAGTTAGCTAGCCGACCCCTACTTCACGACGATACGTACGCAAACACCTGTATCTACTTCATACATGCTCGTATTCAAGCGATAGCATGGGGCCCACAGCCGAACCTCAAAAGAGAATAACGCCAGGCTTTACATGCGCATCTGTGCGTGCTTGTCTTCCCACCTCATAATTGAATAAGAAGTCAGTACCTCCATAAAGTGACTGAGTACTGAGTAGGACCAATATCATCCCATTAAAATTATCGCATGTTGGCAATTCTGAAGGGGAGGCATCGATCCCTGGAGCTGCAAAATAGATACAGCGAAATCTCCATGACATACCCTCTCATTCCAAACCATAGCGCAGCCAGAAAAACATATGGTGAAGAGAATGCGTAACTTATATAAAACTATCAAAACAACAAGAAACAACAGTCTTCCACTCCTTAGTGACACTCCAAGAAAGACAATAAACCCTAATCGTGATTGTTGAACATGTATGATCAATAATGAAGTCAAGATTCGTGCCGCAAAATTTTATGGGGCATTGTGTTTCCTGAGAAGCAACAACAAAGATCCAAATAATGTTGATAGAGAGATTAGGTCATGAATATAGCTCACAATCGGGATGTATTTCGGAAAACACTTTATATTGATTTAATTGGTTCACTTAGCAATTATACCGTAGGTTAAATTTAAAGGGTTCATCGATAATTTCAAGATAAAAAATTATAATATTTATCCTTAAAAATCTAAAAATCAAAAGTCCAAAATCAATCGTGTATAAAAAAGTAAAAATAAAATGGAAAGGTCAGAGAGAGAGAGAGAGAGAGAGAGAGAGAGAGAGGATGGATGATTAATGCGAACACAACAAGAGATGTCAAGGTCCAAAGGGGGTAACTTCAGGTATGGCACTCTTGAAGTTTGTGATTTTAAAATCCTTTCCATAAAAAAGGAATTATTTCCTCAAATCTCTTCTAAAATCCAATGAGACACAACCTTTTAATAAATACTCGATGTCGCCAAAACTACAATGGCCCGCATAGTCAGTATGACGATTCTTTCTTCTTCTTCTTCTAAATAAATGACTTTCTAGGCTCTACTTTTTTGTCGAAGTTTCTATGCTTGACATTTAATTAATTTGTGCTGTCATATTTAACAGCTAGTGAGAGATTGCTATTTTCTTAATATACCGGTTTTATAATATATTAGCCTTAATATAGGGAAAATTCCAAATAAGGACTTGAAGTTAATCTATTTTCTCAAATAAAGACCCAAAGTAAACTTTGTATCAAATAAGGACCCAAAGTGGACCCATTATTTCAAATAAGGACCCGAAGTGATCGAGATAATCTCTATTTAGGACCTTAGCTCACCGGTAGACATTTTCCAGTGATTAAAATAGGGGCAATTTTGTCAGAATTTTGTGATTGTAAAAAAAGGGAAAATTCTAAATTAATTAACTTTAGGCTATTCATTTAGATGTTTACGTTTTCTTTTTTCTTCTCCTCCGCCGCTCCTCAACCAAATCGCTGCCGGTCATCGTCGTGACCCGATTCTTGTCGCTCCTCACCTTGCTCGATTGGTGGAGAATTTGGGTCTCCACAAACAAAGAAAAAAGCATATGGTTTTCTTCTTGTTTTTGAGTTCGTGCCTCAACCGGCAGAGAATTTGGGTCTTCGACTTTGCGGAGGACGGGTACAACGTATGGGGAGAACTTCGGTTTTTTGGCTTTGCAGAGGATGGGTACAAGGAATGGAGAGACCGCAAAAAACCTAGGGTTTTTTTTTTTTCTATTTTAAGATTTGTTAATTTTCCCTAGATTTTTTTTGGACAAAATTGCCCAAACTCCGGTCGTTGGAAATGTTACATGCTTGATAGCTGGCGAATATTTGGCTGACTAGCAAGCTCAGGTCTTTATTTGGAATTGATTCAACCACTTCGGGTCCTTACTTGAGACAATGAGTCCACTTTAGGTCTTTATCCGACACAAAATTTATTTCGGATCCTTATTTGAGAAAATTGATCCACTTTGGGTCCTTATTTGGAATTTTCCCCTTAATATATGATATTATTCCAATTACAATGAAATGGGTATGAAAGCGCCAATTACAATAAATTGAATTACTGCTTATCAGACCTATTTCGCTTTTTCCCCATACCTAGTGCTTGAATCTTAAAATTTGGAAATAAAATGGAGGTATTCTTCTATTCATACTTAAGAAGCCAGGGACCCAACTCAACTGCCTGGACAAATTTATGTTAATCAACCATCTAATAATCATGGGGAGGAGAGAATCTTATTGGATTTTAGAAATTTGTGATTTTAAACAAAGATACTTATAAATTTATCAGAACCATATCATGCAATCATGGTGCATATATCTTCACCGTTTTTATGTGTCTCAAATTGATAATTTTGCTTGAGATGGACACAACAATAGAGGGAAGAAAAGCCCACCAAATTTATCGAAAATAATCAAGATCGAAGCCCGTTATATTTTACAAGAATATTTACGAGATGGCTTTTAATTTAAAAAAGTAATTTTTCTCTTCAAAATATATTCACGATGAACTATCCATGCATTAGTGATTTCTCTTGTAAGAGACACTCGGAGAGAGCATCACATGTAAAATAAGTCGCGTGAGGCTCACTCCGTGCAAATCAGAAAACAAAACAAAAATTATTTTACAGGCAAATTTCTCATACGGCAACGAGAAGAAACCAAAATAGTCCCTAAGAGCGCGTTTGGTAACGATTATGTCCCCGTGAACGTTCGATTAGAAATGATTTTTTTTTATTCTGTTCCCGAGACAAATTTCTAAGCATTTTAAGCCGTTTGAATAGCCGTCCAAAATTTTTATTCTTGAATAAAATTGCGTTTGATACCGTGCTCATTGATTCTGTTCCAAATCAATTTCTTTTAATTTTTAAATAATTTTTTTACTTTTTTCCTTTTTTTTCATTTTTTCATTTTTTTCCTTTTTCTCCTATCTTCTTCTTCTTCTAGCCGACGACCACCGGGAGCGTCGTGGGCCCCCGGCGAGGCCAGCCCTCATCGGACGAGCCTCACCGGTGGCTAGGCCGGGTGAGCCTTGCCGGTGGCCGGCGAGCCTTGCCGGCCGGGCAAGGCCCGCTTGGCCACCGGCGAGGCTTGGCCTTGCTAGATCGGGCGAGCTCGCCGGACCTCACCTTGGCTTGGCGAGCCTCGGCAAGCTCGCCGAACTGATTGCCGACGACTAACGGCGGCGACGTACAACGGCTACGGCAATGGACGACAGTTGCGGGATGGCTATCGATGAAGAAGAAAAAGAAGAATAAAGGGAAGAAGAAGAATTAGTTTTGATTCTTAAATTTGTTCCCGAACAATAATCAACTTTTTTTATTCTTGATTTTGTTCCAAATCTACTTCCGGGAACAAAATAATAGAAATTTGTTCCCGGAAATTTTTTTTTTTTATCAAACGCGATTCTCGTTCCAAAACTACTCCCGAACAAAAATTAGAATTGGGTATTGTTTGGATGATTGCCAAACAACCCCTAAAAGTGGGGTCCGCTTTCCTCGGCGAGTCCTCCAAAGCAATGCCATGTAATTACCAAAAAGCCCCAATGCGCAAGGTTTGTTCACCTTCCTACTTCCATTCCCAATAATATAAGGATTTCTAAAACTTGTCCTAATGGTGTAATTAAATTTTCAAATTGGTAAAAAGTGAAATCAAGTCCTGAAATTTATTAAATTGATGTAATCAAGTTCTTCCATTAATAACATCAATTTAACTAATTAAAAAATACTAATGTGGTATTTTAAAATTAATTTTAATCTCCGACATGGCATTATTATTATTATTATTATTATTATTATTATTATTATTATTATTATTATTATTATTATTTTATTCAATTCTTTTTTAAATTAGATTAAACAAATAAAAAGAAAACTTAAAATTTTATTGCAAAACAAAACTAATAGAGAGAGAGAGAGAGAGAGAGAGAGAGAGAGAGAGAGAGAGAGAGAGAGAGAGAGAGAGAGAGAGAGAATGACAAACAGGTGAACGCTTTCACCAAGTAGACAAGAATACAACTCCAAAGTGTGTAAAAGCTAGATCAATCTCCTTAGCAAATAGCCTAACGAGCTTTCCTTTTTTTTGGTTTGTAATGGTAAAACAATATCATGTTTTGCAAATAGACAACAATCAATTGGTAAATACATAATCACGGGATGAGAAAAAGATAACAGCACCACGTGAACTACTCAACTTTTTTTAAATGATTTTTGTTGACCATCCTATTTTAATAGACAAATTTTAAAATGTATCGCATTCAAAGCACAGGTATGAAAACTAATTATAATGGAAGGTTAAGATTTGAGTTATTACAGAATACCCATAAAAATTTGTGGCACCCCCAATCTGGTAAGATTGCCACAGATCTCTATCGCTCTACCTATTGTAAACCAGTCTAATATCTTTCATTCGGATTTTTAAATTAAAGAGGAACCATAGTACAAAGGCATTTTTTTTTTTTTTTAGAAAATGATTCAGTGCAGCTCATAGCGAAATTATAAACGAGTCTCACCATCCCTTACTCCCATGACAATGATACAATGCACACCGACTACGCACCAAAAGAAAAGATAAAGCCGAGTCACTTTTATTCACATTTGATCGATGGACATCTTGGGTCGGTACAACAAAAAGCAAAGATTTTTAGCTAGACTTGGCTACGGCTCAAAAGAGAGATCTCGACCCCCTATACCAAACATGCATACCCCTCCATCTATAAGTGTTGGCTATTCCAAAAAGTGTCAGCTCCCACCAGTCAAACATGCCATCACACCCAACCCGGTGCATCGGGCGGTGGCGGCAACAACATTCCCAGCATCACCTCATCACGACGAACGTGGACAGACAGAAACTCCTGAATGACCGGACCCTCAGCCAGGCCTACATCATACATGACCAGCGCGCAGACTCAAATAAACACCAAACCAGGAATGGTGACACAAGTGTGCTCTGTGCACCCGACCTCCACGTCAGATGGTAGGCCGTAGAAGGTACCGCGCGCGACCAGTGGTAAC
The DNA here is from genome assembly GCA_014182565.1 of Eucalyptus marginata. Lineage (NCBI taxonomy): Eukaryota > Viridiplantae > Streptophyta > Magnoliopsida > Myrtales > Myrtaceae > Eucalyptus > Eucalyptus marginata. The sequence goes on along the minus strand of JABKBI010000015.1, from coordinate 377,330 downwards.
GGCATCTTCTCAATCTGAAGTGTTAGTCCCCGAGGGGTGAGTACAACCACTTAGCAGTAAAGATCCATTAAACTACTCAATGCATCAAGCAGAACAATCAAGATATTATCATAAGTACATGTCATTCATATGTTTGTGCATACCTCACCTTACACTCATGCATATGTAACCATGTAATGTGCATGCACCACCATGCGCGCGCGCGCGCACGCGCACACACACACACACACACACACACACACACACACACATATATATATATATATATAGATGTAATCCATCAAACAACCATGCATGCATCACTATGCAACGTGCATATACCACCATGCACTTGTACATATATCATCAAATGGCCATGCATGTATCACTATGCAACGTGCATATACCACCATGCACTTATACATATATCATCAAATAGCCATGCATGTACATGATTCAATTTCAAATTTTATCTTTCAATTAGATCACAATATCTTCCTTTCCCGGGACCAGTAATTGCATCCCACATTTTATCGCTCGCACCCAAACCGGCATCGCGAGGAACCTCCCACACACACCTCCGGCATCCAAGCACACACCTCGGGCATCTCGAAACTCCCGAGGGACATCCGGCACACACCTCCGAGCATCCGGTACTCACCTCCGGGCATCCCGACACTCCCGGGGCATCGTCGGCTCACACCTCCGACGGTATCCTCATTATCATATTTCATTTCACAATTGTGTCTCAATATCAACGTGTCATATGATGTGATGGTAACAAAGGTCAAATTCAGCTTTTGATAATATATATATATATATATATATATATATATATATAATGCCAAATGTCATCACATATGCAGCAAGATCAATCACTTAAAAAAACATTATATTTCATGGAGCAATTCAGGGATTTTTATTATTATTATAAAACGGAATGCATTCTTTTAGTTAATACTCCTTAAAATTTAGTAATTGACCCTAATAAATTCTAAGAATTTAATACATTATAGACAAGATCTAGATGCAATTGTCTTATAAAGAATACCACACCACTAGAACCTCACATAAATCAGCATGGTCCACGTATCACAGCATAAAAATTCTAACAATTTAGTTTGCACAGTTTCAGAAACAATTTCGATTAAATACCCAAATGACCTCCAAAAATTGTGAAATTCGAATATGTTATAGTCAAGACAATAAGGTAGATATTTCATAAAGAACACATCACCAAAAGAATTTCACATAAATCGGAATAGTCCACACATTGCATCTTTCAAAATCCTAACAAATCAGTTCACACGGTTTTAGAAACATTTTCAATTAAATATCCAAATGAACTTTAAAAATTGTGAAATTCGAATATGTTATAGTCAAGACAATAAGGTAGATATTTTATGAAGAACACATCACCAAAAGAATTTCACAGAAAGCGGAATAGTCCACGCATTGCAGCTTTCAAAAATCCTAACAAATCAGTTTGCACGGTTTTAGAAATATTTTTGATTAAATACCCACATGAACATAAAAAATTTTGAAATTCGAATAGGTTATATTCAAGACAATAAGGTAGATAATTCATGAAGAACACATTACCAAAAGAATTTCACATAAATCGGAATAGTCCACGCATTGCAGCTTTCAAAATCCTAACAAATCAGTTTGCACGGTTTTAGAAACATTTTCGATTAAATACCCAAATGAACTTCAAAAATTGTGAAATTTGAATATGTTATAGTCAAGACAATAAGGTGAATATTTATGGAGAACACATCACCAAAAGAATTTCACATAAATCGGAATAGTTCACACATTGCAGCTTTCAAAAATCCTAACAAATCAGTTCGCACGGTTTTAGAAACATTTTCGATTAAATACCCAAATGAACTTCAAAAATTGTGAAATTCGAATATGTTATATTCAAGACAATAAGGTAGATATTTTATGAAGAAATCGAGATTCAATTCGTGCTAGATAAATAGATATAAACGGTTAATACCCCCTGTTCTCAGTACCAATATTCCAGATTAGTTTCTTTCGAAACAATTTCACTTCACCAACCTACACATATCCATTTCTTCTAAATGTTCAGTATGTTATTCCTCAGAATGTTATCTATAACTTTCATTAAGGACACGAGCTCAGAATTTGACTAGATGATTTTATAAAAATCACAACACCGTACTAGATCGAAGTAACGTTTTCCAGATCTAGTTTTCTTCAAAGAATAACGATTTCACCTACCTATACTTGTTCATTTCTTCTAAATTTTTTATATGTTATACCTTATTATGTCCTTTACAACTTTCGTTAAGGAATCGAAGAGAAATTTTAACTAGAACATCGCATGCAAGTCACTAGAACATACAAGGTCGAACTGTTTTTCTCAAAATCAGCATACTAGACTTAGAACACCACTCTTGTAACTTTTAATTTCACTCATCCTACACATCCGAGATTTCACCACATAAAACACAGCAAGCAAGAGTAGATCAAAGGATCCCACTTGCCTCTAATTCCAGCAAACAACCGGCAGCTCAACGGCGGGACATGTCGGCTTGACGGCGGCGACGAACCTCCTCCTTCTTCCCTCTCGCACACGGTCTCCCTTCCTCTCTTCCTCTCTTCCTTTCCTTTCTCTCGTCCTCTCCTTTCTCTCCTCCATGTGACACCCCCACCCCTTCCTTGCTTAATCCGCCCCTCTCCCCCTCACTAATTTCCTCTCCTCATGATTAGCCATCATTAGATTTTGCATGGCTTCCTACACTTGGCTACTAAGGAGTAACACTTGGCCATCATGCAAGGGGAGGGGGTTCTATCCAACTGGGCTTGGGCCCTTTGGTCGACGGTAGCTCCTCCTCCTCCTTTGGGCTTCGCGGGCCAAGCCTAAATGGCCGAATGGTGGGGTTGTGGGTTGGGTTTTTGGGCCAGCTTGGCCTAAGAACTTCGACCCACTCTCCTTTTAAAAAAAATGTCTAACCTAAACCCCCCCCACTCATCAAAATACCCAATTGAAATTTATAAAACCATATAACTTGCAACATGAATTTATAAATCCAACCTATAAAACATATGGCCAAGAATAGAGTTTTCTCATCAAGTAATTATCCATTGAAAAGCTCGGTCTCAATCCATTGCAAATCATGGGTCCAATGGCTACTACATAATTCAACGCCACAACCATTCATATTTCCATAGGTTGTAACGTTTCTAAATATGGCCATGAAATTTTTTGGGATGCCACAAAATTCTCGAAATACCGTAAAGATAAAAGATAGGAGTTTGCTAATGCTAGCATACTCCACTTTCCATAAAAAAGTAACTACTTTTCCTTTTTAAAAAGATGTCATCTTGCGCTTTGAATAAAACATTATAAAGGGAAATATAAAATTTCTTGTCCTAACTACTATAATAGATTATTTGAGCTAATCTTCAAATATTGTCCACATAAAATTATATTGTATCAATTGTCACCCACACATGATGTACTTTAATAAATTATAAATAAGAAAAGGATCTAGGTAATTGATGATTCGATCATGATTTCATGGGATTCCGAAACGGTTAGAGGGCGTCGCACATATTTAGCTAATGCCTTTGCTTTCTCATAAGCTTTATAATTGTTAAATTATATATTGGCTTTGAGTCATAAGTTTATAAAAGCTGACCGGGGAGAGCTCTGCCACTAAAAGACGAAATAAGGGGCACACTTTCCTTCATAAAATCCGTTCACTGTGAGTGGCAAAAAGGTCATTGTGCGGGAAAGAAACAAAGCAAGAGATTTTTTGGCCTTCATTTTTATCTCCTGCAGAAGCACCAGACGGACATAAATGAACTCCTCCCGATGAAAGTGGGGTACAAAAGGAGGACTCTGCCGTACATATATTTTATATATTGCCGAACGGTAAAAGGGTTTTCTTCTTCCGGCCGCGCAAGGGAAAAAACCGCAGGCGTACGTTCCTTGAAAAATAAGAGCCGTGTTGCCAAGAAGGATGACGTCCTTATTTCTGCCGTTTGAGAAGACCTTAAACGCGCGCTTATGAGTTTACGTTTAAATTGGATTGTTTATTTGTAAATATCTTGGATTTAAACTTAAATTTATGTTTAAGAAACACTCGATTTGTGAGTGACTCCGTAACTCTGATTATTCAATTCTAATAGACTATTTGTAATCGACTTTCTGTATGGATGTGGATATCAATATTCAAATTAAATAACTTAAATTTTTTAAGTCTTTTATTATTTTTCGATTGATCTTTGATGTTTTCGCATTAACTTAATTTACGAGATCTTATCGTTCATGCGTCAAATGCTCTTATAAGCAATCCTTCCTTTTAATAGCTCAGTCCATTCAAATCAATGCCCCTGTATTTCATCTTTAGCATTTGGGCATTTTATCATCAGAATAAAGGAAGAGACGGGACAGTGCCAACGTCGGACTATATGTTGATTGCTTTAAACAAAAAATTTAGAAAAGGTTCTTGTAAGAAAAAAGGCAAAATTAACTAAAAAAATAATTATGACAAAAGAAAACTAAAAAAATAAAAATAGAAAGAGAGAATGTAAACATGGCAGAAACAAGACGCGGTGAATTATCCAAAAGAAAAGCATAAAATAAAGAGATGGTGAGCTAGGATTCCTCGCAGTCCGTTTTGAGGCATGTAACTAGGGATAGAATATCCTATGAGGAAACCGTAGTGGCACTCATCATTCCATTTTAATTTGTATGATCATCATAGTATTTAACGTGATTGTAAAATGATTTTATTTAAAATTATGCCAAATCTTGATAATTTTAACTTCAATATTATCATATCACATTCTGTCGAATTTAACATTTTTCTTAATGGATTCATATTATATTTGAATTTTGTGCTGTCGTGTATGTTGAAAATGATATTTTTTACTTGTGATTCTCCATCTCTCTTTTCATAGCTTTTTTGAGGGCTTTTCTTCAGTTTTTATTCTAAGGGTTTAATTGCAATTTCAGTCATTTTTTCATTTCCTTTGCGGTATCATTCACCTCTCAAGGAATTCTAGTCGGCGGAAGACGACTTACTTGATTCCAATGCGCAAACAGCAAATAGCCCCCGTCAATCGTTGAATTGCGAATCAATCACGAACAACACTTCCTCACGTTAGTCTGGATGCAATCACAAGGAAAACACCCGAGTTCCACAGCGTAAATGCCGATCGTTCGTGCTAAATCGAAGATGGAACGCCTTCTTCCTTGATGATGGAAATAGAGAGAGAATTTTGGTACAAATGATCTGACAACCTATACAACGGTTGTGTTCGGGAGGATTATATACGTCTCCCTTCGTACCCATCCATTAGCGTCTTTCCATCGTAACGTTTCAACTTGAAACGGTGCGTCCAATCGCACCCCATCATGGACGTACCAGCTGGAAGAACTACATCTCCCACTCGGACATGATGGGCCTGATAGCGCTCTATCAAGAATATAAGGCAAGGCATTCAACATTCATCAACTTTACAGAACAATTCATACTGGCAAGTAAGCCGTGCGACCAGTGAGTACACCCGCACTTGGGAGCTCAAATTATGCACCTGTTAGGGATGACATAATGGCTACAACCCCGAAAAGAAATAAACAACGATGTCTCACAATGCCCCAGACATATTTTTTGTTACATCAATTCAAGTATACCTATCCCTTAAAGGCTATACTTGATTATTCTCAAAACACCATGTATTTACAATTATATCCGCAACCACATAAGGCGATATAATTGGTCGACCGCAAATACATGTGACAGATGTAAAACAACAATAGTCTTCCTTCGCACTCATGTCTCTCTTAATTTCAGAACAACAGCTTTCCTAGACATGTCCCATAGGCCATATCTATTCATGACCGCCCGTAACATGCTAAAGTAGCAACATTGATCTTTCACTTCGAGAACATAGTCAGAAGTAACATAGGGCACAAATTAAGGTAAATTTTAAAATACCTCAAGGACTCACACAATGAGTAAATAGGGATAATTTTACTCACCTTCCATTGCCGTTCGAACAATGCACATGTAGTATGAATTACATGCTATAGTGGATTTCTCTTTCTATAAGAGCGTATGTCATTTCTTAGATATATCCACTATACGAATCTTAGCCTAAACATAGTCACGTGCTTTTCACGTACTCATGTTTAACTCGAGTGCTATATTAGCTCGCTTTCTATAGCACCCAATTAAGTACTCGCATCCGGCATCTTACGTGCATACATGATTGTGGGACTATCATGTTCGGTCTTAAACAAATCACAGACCTCATCTTGACTCCAATCAAGGCGACATATTTTATGTACCAGACTTGCTCTTCAGCATTTATTTGTACATAACGTCTCATCTCAACGTGCTAACTATAGCACTTGAGGCGATTGCTCGTGTGAGTGAGCCAATCATTACCTGCTGACATACTTTCCAATAATATATGTGTGCTTGTGCTAGTCTCATAATGGATTTGTACTTTTTGATAAAACATCAAGTCATTAATAAACAAACAAGTACAATACATATGTCCATAAATACATAAAAAACAATGATTCTCTACAATAACACATATCACATTCTATGCAAACCTAGTGACATCATGTGGGTCAAGAATATGTCTCTAGGAATGGCCTTTGTAAATGGATCAAAGAACCATTCTATTGGTTGAAATGTATTGTAGAATCACTTCTTTCGCGCTATAATATCTCTCGATGAAGTTATTCTTCATGTCAATGTGCTTCGTCCTTCCATGATACTTGGGATCTTTCACATAGGCAATGGCAGCTTGACTATCGCAATAAACCGTCACCGGTCTTGGAACCTCGGTGGACAAAGTGGCTAAATTTTCAAAGAAACGTTTTAGCCATACCGCTTTCTTGCACTGTGGTAGAACAGGCAATAAATTCAGCCTCCATAGTTGACAAGGCTGTGCATGTCTGCTTCTTGCTATTCCAAGAAATTGCACCTCCATTGAGCAAGAACGCATATCCGTAAGTCGATTTACGCTCATCCAGTCTCCACCCCAATCAGCATCCGAATAACCTAATAGGCGTAAATCATTCCCTTGGTAACAAAGTCGATAGTCCATGGTGCCCTTCAAGTATCTCGGATCATCTTCACTGCTTTCCAAAGTGTGCTTGACCGGGATTTGATTGAAATCGGCTCACCAATCCCACGGCATAACATATGTCGGGTCGAGTACACATCATAGCATACATCAAACTTCCGATCGCACTAGCGTAAGGAACAGTTTTCATCACTTTGATTTCTTCTAGAGTCTTAGGACACATCTCGGTTTCTTAGGCCTTCACCTTGCATGACAAAAAAGGGTATCAATGGGATTACAATGCTGCATATTGAAACGCTCAAGAATCTTCATAATATAAGATTCTTGTGATAAAGTAAGGAGTTTCCTTGATCGATCTCTTTCGATCTTAACTCCTAATATATAAGCAGCTTCTCCCATGTCCTTCATTTCAAAATTGAGGACAACCATTCTTTTATGGTGATTACCATAACCTTGTCATTTCCAGCCAACAGAATATCGTCCACATAAAGTGATAAAATCACAAATTTATCTTCAGACCGCTTGACATATACACAAAGTGATCTTCTTCGATCATCGTAAAACCAAAAGTTGTTATGGCTCGATGAAAACGAATATACCACTGTCTAGATGATTGCTTAAGGCCATATATTGAGCGATGAAGTTTGCAAACTTTATTCTCTTGACCTTTAGCTATGAAACCTATTGGTTGTTTCATATAAATTTCCTCATCTAGTTCTCCATTGAGAAATGCCGTCTTTACATCCATTTGATGTAATTCAAGGTCCAAATGTGCAACGATGGCTAGAATAAGGCGTATTGAGGCAAACCTTACAACCGGTGAAAAGGTTTCCTCGTAGTCTATACCCTCTTGTTGAGTATAACCTTTCGCCACAAGACGAGCCTTATACTTTTCAATGGATCCATCCGCCCTTTGCTTAATCTTAAAAACCCATTTGTTTCCAATGACCTTACGATTGGGTGGTAGATCAACCAAGTCCCGCACATGATTTGTCTTCATTGACTCCATTTCGTCTTCCAAAGCTTTTCTCCATTCTTCCTTATCGAGGATGAGAGAGCCTCTTGAACAGTCTTAGGCTCGGCATCATCTTTATGAGCAATCATAAATGCTTCCCCTTCAATCTCAAAACGACGACGAGGAATACTTTTACGATTACTTTTACGCAACTGAATTTCTCTTGAATTCAATTCGCGTACGATGCTACACTCCCACTAGGTCTTTCATGTTGAGGCAAATCTTCATTTCCCTCCATAACATTAGTGGGTGTATTATTAGGATCTTCCATCTCATATAATTGGAAATCCTTATCAATCTCACCTCTACTAGGAAAATCGTTCTCCAAGAACGTAACATCTCGTGACTCCTTTTCGGTCACACTTCCATCAGCTTGTTCACCTATGAACACATACCCTTTGGAGTGTTCGAATATCTTATAAAGATACATTTCTTCCCTCTAGGGCCTAATTTGCCATTTTTATGGGAAGATTCATGAACATAAGCTGCACATCCCCATGGACATAGACTACTTAAGTCTGGTTTTCTTCCAGTCCATAATTCATAAGGGGTGGAAGTGACCGATTTTGAGGGCACTCGGTTAAGTACATAGGCAGCAGTCAATATTGCATCTCCCCAAAAAGAGATAGGTAAATTTGCTTGCGCCATCATAGACCTAACCATTTCCAATAGGGTTCTATTCCTTCTCTCAAAGAACCCCATTTTGTTGTGGAGTATAAGGAATAGTCAATTGTCGTACAATTCCCTTTTCATTACAAAGAGCCTTGAATTGCTCCGATAGATACTCACGTCCGCGATCGGTTCTCAATGCCTTTATTGTTTTGTTCAACTGATTCTCTACCATCGTTATATATCGTCTAAAGCATTCTAATGCTTCGGACTTATGGGAGATCATAAAGACATAACCGAAACGCGTGAAGTCATCTATGAAAGTAATGAAATATGAGGCTCCATGCCTCGCCCTCACATTCAAAGGACCACAAATGTCGAATGTATGAGTTGCAATGGAAATTCAGCTCTAGTCCCTTTACCGAATGGTTTTCTAGTTGCTTTTCCCGCTAGACAATGTTCACATACGGGTAGATCAACATTAGTGAGTGACCCTAAAAGGCCTTCTCTAGCTAATCTTTGCATTCTTTACAACCCAATGTGACCTAATCTAGCATGCCAAGTATTTGCATCAATTTCAACATTACTAGAAGATGCAATTAAAGAAAAACAACCATTAACATTAACATTGTACTGATCATAGTCAATGTCTAACACCATAAAACCATTCAATACATGACCTGAACCATAATAAACCGTTCCATACAAAATATCAACACAATCACCATGGAAATTCAATACATAACCTAAGCTAAGAAGAACAACTACAGAGACCAAGTTTCGTCGAATATCTGGAGCATAAAGGACATCATGCAGGAATAGGTTTCGACCACCACGTAAGATTAATTTACATGTGCCGATACCCTTCACTTCAACTCTTGAGTTATTCCCAACATATATCCATCTTCTTCCAAGCGGTATCCGACGATACTCCACAAATGCTTCTCGGTCTCTAGCTACATGGTCTGTTGCTCCTCGCCTACAGTCCACATTGGATGAGATTCAGCAAGCATTACAAGACTAGAAACAAAAGCATTACTCAAAGTAATGGAGTAATAGGGTACCTTTTTTTCGGCTCAAAGGCATTCACGAGCAAAATGACCCAGCTTGCCACAATTGTGGCACTCCATCTTGGCCTTGTCCTTCTTCCCACCACGCTTCTTGCGTCGGAAGGTCTTAGCCCTCTTGGGTCCCCGATTAGTCATCTTCCCTTTGTTGTTGAACCGAAGATTCCTCTTGCGCTTGAAGCCCGAAGCTTTGCGCGAACTTGTTTCAAGAACATAAGCATGGGTAGAGGATCTCGCAGCCTCTAGGCGCTCATCCTCTAATTCCAAATGACGCGCAATATCATCAAAAGAGACGATGTTCTCACTATGCGTCATATTGATCTTCATATGTTCCCAATTATCGGAAGAGACCTTATAACAGCCCGAACTTGCTTTGTTCATCGCAAGGGAGTGACTCCGCCGACTTCACTCACGTGCTAAATCGGGTGTTTTCCTTGTGATTGCATCCGTTAACGTGAGCAAGTGTTGTTCGTGATTGATTCGCAATTCAACGATTGACCAGGGGCTATTTGCTGTTTGCGCATTGGAATCAAGTAAGTCGTCTTCCGCCGACTAGAATTCCTTCATTGGTATCAGAGCCCGATCGTGATTTCTGCCTTGTTTTTTCATTGAATTTTCTCGTTTAACTTTTGATATTGAGATCAAGAGTATCAATTCTACACTGTTTGAATGTCTAATGGTCGGAATTGCCATCTGAAAAACTCGAAATTTCAACCGAAGCGAAGAACGGACTCGGGCTCGCATAGACCCGTACGGTTTTGGCCATTTTTCGATATAATTTTTTGGCCAAAATTAATTTTTGAATACACAGGGTGATAGTACTCGTCGAGACGAGTCCAACGGCGGGTCGAACGCCGACAGAAGACGCCGGACGCGCCCACACGCGCGGCCGTAAGCCGCGGCGCGTGGCGCCACGCGCCGCACGTGCCGGGCACGCCAAAAACCGGCGCGTGACGTCACGCGCTGGTGGGCGAACCGGTGCATGACGCCACGCGCGTGCCGGCGAACCGACGCGAGCCGACGTCACCGATGACGTCACCGCCGGCGGTTGTTGGCCGACGGTCACCGGCCGGCGACCCGACCCGACCCGGCCAGCGACCCGTTGACCCGACCCGAGACCCGAACCGTTGACCCGACCCGACACGTTGACCGTTGACCCGACCGCTGACCGCTGGGACAGTCAACGGCTGGACCGGCCAACGGTCGGACGGGTCAACGGCCGGACCGGTCAACGGCCGAACCGGTCAACGGTCCGACCGGTCCGACCGGCCAGAGCCTTTTGCTCGCTGGCGCGTGCGCCCACGCGCCGCGCACTCAGCGGCGCGTAGGGGCGCGTGCGCTCCGATTGGAGCGTGGTTGGTGGCGTTGGGTTCGTATGGATGTCCCCTACACCGTGGTACAATTATTTTTCATTTTTGGATTTTATAAATGTATGAAAATGTGTAGGGAACCCTATGTACGCGTATTTTTGGCGTTTAATGCATAGTTTATTCATTTGTAGCTTGTATTTTCTTGTGGTTTAGGAAATACAGTGACTAACTTGTGTGCAAATGATGTTATATATGCTGTGTAAAGTTTGGTTCAATGATATGATGTATATGGTTTCAATATACTTGCAATTTTCTAGTTGCTAGAAAATTAGAACAATGGTAGGAAATCCATTACATGTTGAATTGCAATTTTAATTATAGTTGAAGCATGATTGTTATTTATACGTTGGTTATTATCATGCTATGGTTTTGTGTTAAGGAAAGATGTAGAAATTACATGAGGTCATGTAATTATTTTTTCCTAGTGGGAGTTCGTAGGTTGGTAGAATTCGAAGCAGTCCTCACCTAGAACTCAAAATTTGTGCAAATTAAACTAATTAATGATAATAGAACAATTGTACATAGAAGTTGATTGGGAACATAGTGAACTTTTGTTTCGTGTCTTTTGTTGAATTATTATTATTTTAGTTTGTTTTTGCTGCAAATTAAATATGTGTGTTACTCTGAAAAATGTGCTAGTATTAATTCTGCGACTATTATGTCAATGTGTTATAGCAATTGATTATGGCATCGGCATCCAAGAAGACCATTGTGGCTGACCTCAATAAGGGTGAGAAGCTGAACGGTGACAATTATGATATTTGGCACCGAAAGGTTCGACATCCTTGAGGAGCAAGAGGTTTTGGAAACCCTCAACCACACCATGGATGAACCCGAGCATGGAACTTCAGCTCAACACAGAGAGATCTAGAAGCTTATCAAGCTTGGAAAAAGAAGAATAGCATTGCTCGCATCACGTTGCTTTGAGCCGTATGCAAGATGATCTCATGTGTGAGTTTGAAAGTTATGATAAAGCTCAAGCTATGTGGGTTGCCTTGAAGGATAAGTTTGGGGGTACATCTCGCCACTAAGCCGAGGAGACTCACCGTCAAGTTTGACACATTCCGAAAGCGCTCAAATGTAACCATGAGGCAACATCTTCGGGAGATGTCAAACATGATCCGTGAGCTGAAGTCGGCGAGTCACTCCCTTTACCGATGAACAGCAAGTTCGGGCTGTTATAAGGTCTCTTCCCCGATAATTGGGAACATATGAAGATCAATATGACGCATAGTGAGAACATCGTCTCTTTTGATGATATTGCGCGTCATTTGGAATTAGAGGATGAGCGCCTAGAGGCTGCGAGATCCTTTACCCATGCTTATGTTGCTGAAACAAGTTCGCGCAAAGCTTCGGGCTTCAAGCGCAAGAGGAATCTTCGTTCAACAACAAAGGGAAGATGACTAATCGGGGACCCAAGAGGGCTAAGACCTTCCGACGCAAGAAGCGTGGTGGGAAGAAGGACAAGGCCAAGATGGAGTGCCACAATTGTGGCAAGCTAGGTCATTTTGCTCGTGAATGCACTGAGCCGAAAAGGTACCCTATTACTCCATTACTTTGAGTAATGCTTTTGTTTCTAGTACTGTAATGCTTGCTGAATCTCATCCAATGTGGACTGTAGACTCAGGAGCAACAGACCATGTAGCTAGAGACCGAGAAGCATTTGTGGAGTATCGTCGGATACCGCTTGGAAGAAGATGGATATATGTTGGGAATAACTCAAGAGTTGAAGTGAAGGGTCGAAACCTATTCCTGCATGATGTCCTTTATGCTCCAGATATTCGACGAAACTTGGTCTCTGTAGTTGTTCTTCTTAGCTTAGGTTATGTATTGAATTTCCATGGTGATTGTGTTGATATTTTGTATGGAACGGTTTATTATGGTTCAGGTCATGTATTGAATGGTTTCATGGTGTTAGACATTGACTATGATCAGTACAATGTTAATGTTAATGGTTGTTTTTCTTTAATTGCATCTTCTAGTAATGTTGAAATTGATGCAAATACTTGGCATGCTAGATTAGGTCACATTGGGTTGCAAAGAATGCAAAGATTAGCTAGAGAAGGCCTTTTAGGGTCACTCACTAATGTTGATCTACCCGTATGTGAACATTGTCTAGCGGGAAAAGCAACTAGAAAACCATTCGGTAAAGGGACTAGAGCTGAATTTCCATTGCAACTCATACATTCTGACATTTGTGGTCCTTTGAATGTGAGGGCGAGGCATGGAGCCTCATATTTCATTACTTTCATAGATGACTTCACGCGTTTGGTTATGTCTTTCGATCTCCCATAAGTCCGAAGCATTAGAATGCTTTAGACGATATATAACGATGGTAGAGAATCAGTTGAACAAAACAATAAAGGCATTGAGAACCGATCGCGGACGTGAGTATCTATCGGAGCAATTCAAGGCTCTTTGTGATGAAAAGGGAATTGTACGACAATTGACTATTCCTTATACTCCACAACAAAATGGGGTTGCTGAGAGAAGGAATAGAACCCTATTGGAAATGGTTAGGTCTATGATGGCGCAAGCAAATTTACCTATCTCTTTTTGGGGAGATGCAATATTGACTGCTGCCTATGTACTTAACCGAGTGCCCTCAAAATCGATCACTTCCACCCTTATGAATTATGGACTGGAAGAAAACCAGACTTAAGTAGTCTACGTCCATGGGGATGTGCAGCTTATGTTCATGAATCTTCCCATAAAAATGGCAAATTAGGCCCTAGAGGGAAGAAATGTATCTTTATAAGATATTCTGAACACTCCAAAGGGTATGTGTTCATAGGTGAACAAGCTGATGGAAGTGTGACCGAAAAGGAGTCACGAGATGTTACGTTCTTGGAGAACGATTTTCCTAGTAGAGGTGAGATTGATAAGGATTTCCAATTATATGAGATGGAAGATCCTAATAATACACCCACTAATGTTATGGAGGGAAATGAAGATTTGCCTCAACATGAAAGACCTAGTGGGAGTGTAGCATCGTCTGGCGAATTGAATTCAAGAGAAATTCAGTTGCGTAAAAGTAATCGTAAAAGTATTCCTCGTCGTCGTTTTGAGATTGAAGGGGAAGCATTTATGATTGCTCATAAAGATGATGCCAAGCCTAAGACTGTTCAAGAGGCTCTCTCATCCTCTGATAAGGAAGAATGGAGAAAAGCTTTGGAAGACGAAATGGAGTCAATGAAGACAAATCATGTCTGGGACTTGGTTGATCTACCACCCAATCGTAAGGTCATTGGAAACAAATGGGTTTTTAAGATTAAGCAAAGGGCGGATGGATCCATTGAAAAGTATAAGGCTCGTCTTGTGGCGAAAGGTTATACTCAACAAGAGGGTATAGACTACGAGGAAACCTTTTCACCCGCTTGTAAGGTTTGCCTCAATACGCCTTATTCTAGCCATCGTTGCACATTTGGACCTTGAATTACATCAAATGGATGTAAAGACGGCATTTCTCAGTGGAGAATTAGATGAGGAAATTTATATGAAACAACCAATAGGTTTCATAGCTAAAGGTCAAGAGAATAAAGTTTGCAAACTTCATCGCTCAATATATGGCCTTAAGCAATCATCTAGACAAAGGTATATTCGTTTTCATCGAGCCATAACAACTTTTGGTTTTACGATGATCGAAGAAGATCACCGTGTATATGTCAAGCGGTCTGAAGATAAATTTGTGATTTTATCACTTTATGTGGACGATATTCTGTTGGCTGGAAATGACAAGGTTATGGTAATCACCATAAAAGAATGGTTGTCCTCCAATTTTGAAATGAAGGACATGGGAGAAGCTGCTTATATATTAGGAGTTAAGATCGAAAGAGATCGATCAAGGAAACTCCTTACTTTATCACAAGAATCTTATATTATGAAGATTCTTGAGCGTTTCAATATGCAGCATTGTAATCCCATTGATACCCCTGTCATGCAAGGTGAAGGCCTAAGTACTGAGATGTGTCCTAAGACTCTAGAAGAAATCAAAGTGATGAAAACTGTTCCTTACGCTAGTGCGATCGGAAGTTTGATGTATGCTATGATGTGTACTCGACCCGACATATGTTATGCCGTGGGATTGGTGAGCCGATTTCAATCAAATCCCGGTCAAGCACACCGGAAAGCAAGAAGAGGATCCCGAGATACTTGAAGGGCACCATGGACTATCGACTTTGTTACCAAGGGAATGATTTACGCCTATTAGGTTATTCGATGCTGATTGGGGTGGAGACCGGATGAGCGTAAATCGACTGGATATGCGTTCTTGCTCAATGGAGGTGCAATTTCTTGGAATAGCAAGAAAAACAGACATGCACAGCCTTGTCAACTATGGAGGCTGAATTTATTGCCTGTTCTACCACAAGCAAAGAAGCAGTATGGCTAAAACGTTTCTTTGAAAATTTAGCCACCGCCACCGAGGTTCCAAGACCGGTGACAGCTTTATTGCGATAGTCAAGCTGCCATTGCCTATGTGAAAGATCCCAAGTATCATGGAAGGACGAAGCACATTAACATGAAGAATAACTTCATCGAGATATTATAGCGCGAAAGAAGTGATTCTACAATACATTTCAACCAATAGAATGGTTGCTGATCCATTTACAAAGGCCATTCCTAGAGACATATTCTTGACCCACATGATGTCACTAGGTTTGCATAGAATGTGATATGTGTTATTGTAGAGAATCATTGTTTTTTATGTATTTATGGACATATGTATTGTACTTGTTTGTTTATTAATGACTTGATGTTTTATCAAAAAGTACAAATCCATTATGAGACTAGCACAAGCACACATATATTATTGGAAAGTATGTCACAGGTAATGATTGGCTCACTCACACGAGCAATCGCCTCAAGTGCTATAGTTAGCACGTTGAGATGAGACGTTATGTACAAATAAATGCTGAAGAGCAAGTCTGGTACATAAAATATGTCGCCTTGATTGGAGTCAAGATGAGGTCTGTGATTTGTTTAAGACCGAACATGATAGTCCCACAATCATGTATGCCTGTAAGATGCCGGATGCGAGTACTTAATTGGGTGCTATAGAAAGCGAGCTAATATAGCACTCGAGTTAAACATGAGTACGTGAAAAAGCACGTGACTATGTTTAGGCTAAGATTCGTATAGTGGATATATCTAAGAAATGACATACGCTCTTATAGAAAGAGAAATCCACTATAGCATGTAATTCATACTACATGTGCATTGTTCGAACGGCAATGGAAGGTGAGTAAAATTATCCCTATTTACTCATTGTGTGAGTCCTTGAGGTATTTTAAAATTTACCTTAATTTGTGCCCTATGTTACTTCGACTATGTTCTCGAAGTGAAAGATCAATGTTGCTACTTTAGCATGTTACGGGCGGTCATGAATAGATATGGCCTATGGGACATGTCTAGGAAAGCTGTTGTTCTGAAATTAAGAGAGACATGAGTGCGAAGGAAGACTATTGTTGTTTTACATCTGTCACATGTATTTACGGTCGACCAATTATATCGCCTTATGTGGTTGCGGATATAATTGTAAATACATGGTGTTTTGAGAATAATCAAGTATAGCCTTTAAGGGATAGGTATACTTGAATTGATGTAACAAAATATGTCTGGGGCATTGTGAGACATCAGTTGTTTATTTCTTTTCGGGGTTGTAGCCATTATGTCATCCCTAACAGGTGCATAATTTGAGCTCCCAAGTGCGGGTGTACTCACCGGTCGCACGGCTTACTTGCCAAGCATGAATTGTTCTCAGTAAAGTTGATGAATGTTGAATGCCTTGCCTTATATTCTTGATAGAGCGCTATCGTGCCCATCATGTCCGAGTGGGAGATGTAGTTCTTCCAGCTGGTACGTCCATGATGGGGTGCGATTGGGACGCACCGTTTCAAGTTGAAACGTTACGATGGAAAGACGCTAATGGAGGGGTACGAAGGGAGACGTATATAATCCTCCCGAACACAACCGTTGTATAGGTTGTCAGATCATTTGTACCAAAATTCTCTCTCTATTTCCATCATCAAGGAAGAAGGCGTTCCATCTTCGATTTAGCACGAACGATCGGCATTTACGCTGTGGAACTCGGGTGTTTTCCTTGTGATTGCATCCGGACTAACGTGAGGAAGTGTTGTTCGTGATTGATTCGCAATTCAACGATTGACCAGGGCTATTTGCTGTTTGCGCATTGGAATCAGGTAAGTCGTCTTCCGCCGACTAGAATTCCTTCATTGGTATCAGAGCCAGATCGTGATTTCTGCCTTGTTTTTCATTGAATTTTCTCGTTTAACTTTTGATATTGAGATCAAGAGTATCAATTCTACACCGTTTGAATGTCTAATGATCGGAATTGCCATCTGAAAAACTCGAAATTTCAACCGAAGCGAAGAACGGACTCGGGCTCGCATAGACCCGTACGGTTTTGGCCATTTTTCGATATAATTTTTTGGCCAAAATTAATTTTTGAATACACAGGGTAATAGTACTCGTCGAGACGAGTCCAACGGCGGGTCGAACGCCGACAGAAGACGCCGGACGCGCCCACACGCGCGGCCAGAAGCCGCGGCGCGTGGGCGCCACGCGCTGCACGTGCTGGGCACGCCAGCGAACCAGCGCGTGACGTCACGCGCTGGTGGGCAAACCGGTGCGTGACGTCACGCGTTGGTTCGCCGAACCGGCGTGTGACGCCACGCGCGCGCGGCGAACCGACGCGAGCCGACGCCACCGATGACGTCACGGATGACGTCATCCAACGGTCATTAACCGTCGGGATGACGTCACCGCCGGCGGTTGTTGGCCGGCCGGCGACCCGACCCGACCCGGCCAGCGACCCGTTGACCCGACCCGAGACCCGAACCGTTGACCCGACCCGACACGTTGACCGTTGACCCGACCGTTGACCGTTGACCGGTCAACGGCTGGACCGGTCAACGGTCGGATCGGTCAACGGCCGGACCGGTCAACGGTCGGACCGGTCAACGGTCGAACCGGTCAACGGTCCGACCGGTCCGACCGGCCAGAGCCTTTGGCTCGCTGGCGCGCGTGCGCCCACGCGCCGCGTACTCGGGCGCGCGCGTGGGGCGCGTGCGCTCCGATTGGAGCGTGGTTGGTGGCGTTGGGTTCGTATGGATGTCCCCTACACTGTGGTACAATTATTTTTCATTTTTGGATTTTATAAATGTATGAAAATGTGTAGGGAACCCTATGTACGCGTATTTTTTGGCGTTTAATGCATAGTTTATTCATTTGTAGCTTGTATTTTCTTGTGGTTTAGGAAATACAGTGACTAACTTGTGTGCAAATGATGTTATATATGCTGTGTAAAGTTTGGTTCAATGATATGATGTATATGGTTTCAATATACTTGCAATTTTCTAGTTGCTAGAAAATTAGAACAATGGTAGGAAATCCATTACATGTTGAATTGCAATTTTAATTATAGTTGAAGCATGATTGTTGTTTATACGTTGGTTATTATCATGCTATGGTTTTGTGTTAAGGAAAGATGTAGAAATTACATGAGGTCATGTAATTATTTTTCCTAGTGGGAGTTCGTAGGTTGGTAGAATTCGAAGCAGTCCTCACCTAGAACTCAAAATTTGTGCAAATTAAACTAATTAATGATAATAGAACAATTGTACATAGAAGTTGATTGGGAACATAGTGAACTTTTGTTTCTGTGTCTTTTGTTGAATTATTATTATTTTAGTTTGTTTTTGCTGCAAATTAAATATGTGTGTTACTCTGAAAAATGTGCTAGTATTAATTCTGCGACTATTATGTCAATGTGTTATAGCAATTGATTATGGCATCGGCATCCAAGACCATTGTGGCTGACCTCAATAAGGGTGAGAAGCTGAACGGTGACAATTATGATATTTGGCACCGAAAGGTTCAGTACATCCTTGAGGAGCAAGAGGTTTTGGAAACCCTCAACCACACCATGGATGAACCCGAGCATGGAACTTCAGCTCAACACGGAGAGATCTAGAAGCTTATCAAGCTTGGAAAAAGAAGAATAGCATTGCTCGCATCACGTTGCTGAGCCGTATGCAAGATGATCTCATGTGTGAGTTTGAAAGTTATGATAAAGCTCAAGCTATGTGGGTTGCCTTGAAGGATAAGTTTGGGGGTACATCTCGCCACTAAGCCGAGGAGACTCACCATCAAGTTTGACACATTCCGAAAGCGCTCAAATGTAACCTGGCTCTGATACCAATGAAGGAATTCTAGTCGGCGGAAGACGACTTACTTGATTCCAATGCGCAAACAGCAAATAGCCCCTGGTCAATCGTTGAATTGCGAATCAATCACGAACAACACTTCCTCACGTTAGTCTGGATGCAATCACAAGGAAAACACCCGAGTTCCACAGCGTAAATGCCGATCGTTCGTGCGCATTGGAATCAAGTAAGTCGTCTTCCGCCGACTAGAATTCCTTCATTCGTAACGTTTCAACTTGAAACGGTGCGTCCAATCGCACCCCATCATGGACGTACCAGCTGGAAGAACTACAACCTCAAACAATGCCCCAGTGTTTATTACTATAGGGACATTCCCAGAAAAAGTGAGAGAAAACGAGTTTTGCGTAGATTGATAATCGAAAGGAAAAATAAAAGAAATGATAATGTGGTGAAATGATGCACTTTTTGAGGTGAACGATTTGTGCAATGACCTTTCAATGTGCTGGTCGCGGCCCTAATGGGTAGGTTTCTGAAGTTATCTTTGCGGTTCCCGTTCCCCATAAAGGGGGAAATAATCATCGCCCTGCTCTCTCTCTCTCGCTCTCTCTCTCTGACGGTCTTGGGTAAAGTTTTTGGAGCATCTTTTGGTTCCATAAAGAAGTATATAAAGGCCTTTGGGTGCGTTTTGAAAAAGCCTTTAAGGAAATGCAAAGACCTTTGGTCTAAAGGCCTTTGTTGAAATGCAAAAACTGTTTGGTAAACTATAATTGAAAAACGCCTTGAGAATCAACTTTGGATAAATGCTGTTTGGTAAACAAATATTTGGGGAAGTCCTTTAGCGTGACCAATTTAAGTTTTAAATTTTTATTTTTTAAATTGAAACCCAAAATAATGATTTTTTTATTATTATTTTTTTTTTGCACTAAGAGGTATATATAAAAGAGATATATTAACAAATTTAATGACTTTTTTATATATATTTTTGCACTAAGATGTATATATAAAAGAGATATATTAACAAAAAAGAAATAGTAATTTCATTATAATAAACATGATTACATATGCATCAAAGAAAGAAATAGGTTTTCATTGAAAATTACAAACATCCTCAAGTATTTACTAAACTCATTGCTATTTGATCACGTAAACGCGCCATGTCAGGAAATAAATTGTCATTTGAAGTACCGGCCCCCATTTGTATTATGAAGGTCAACTGAATATCCATAATTGGGATCCAAATCTGCTCTTGCAAAATGTCTATCATTGACGGCGTTTCATCGTATATAATTATGCAAAGTCATTGCTACTATAACAATTTTTACTTGTTTTTCAAAGGGGAAACTTGGCATATGCTTTAAGATCTTCCACTTCTTCTTTAACACACCAAAAGCTCGCTCAATTTCAGATCGTAGCGAGGAATGAGCACGATTGAATATCTCTCGATAGCCTTTAGAGACGGGACCTTGTTGAAATTCTGGCAAATGATATCTAACTTTTTTGTATGGTCCCAAATAACCCGTCATATTTGGATATCCAGCATCTACTAAATAATATTTACCTGCATAAATATAATATAAATTTGATCAACATATACCATATTTATACATATTAATGTACAAAAACCATTAATTAACAAACCTGGAGGAGGATGAGGAAATTGCATATCACGTCTCCTAAAAGCTTCATAGAAAATACGAGTATCATGGGCTTGGCCCTCCCAACCAGCCCAAACATAAGTTAATTCCATATTAAAATTACACACCACTAAGACATTTTTAGTCGTTGTACCTTTTCGACCAATAAAATGAATCTGATCTTTTACATGTATCACCGCTGGGATATGAGTGCCATTAATAGCTCCAATACAATCCTAAAACAAAAACGCAAATATTATTATATAATCTAAATTTGCATTTAGTTATTTCTTTCTATTGAATAATCAAAACATACCTTAAAATATGGATAAAACCTTCGATTATTTTTTATCTTCTCCGGAACATCCTTAAATTACCAATCAGCTGGTTGGATCAAATCTTTTCCCATTTCACATACTTTGTTTAATACTAAGCTAAAGTACCTGCTTTCAACGCTCTTGTGTTTAACCCGTTACCTATACCATGTCCTAAAATATGAAGAAATATTCCAAGTATTTCTCTAACATCAATATTTCTAGTTCCTTCAAGACCATAGCGTGTTACTAAATCGTGCATTAAATTATTAAATACAATCTTATCCATTCTAAACATTTAATAACACCTTATCGGATTAGCATCTTCGCCCATCAACTCTTCTAACCATGCATATCCTGTATATGATGATGTCCTACAAGGTTTTTTGTGATTGTATATTGCTTGATAAGCGATTGCGGCTTGAGTAATTTCCACAAGTTGATTGAATTCCTCGTCCTCGTTTTCATGGATTTCTCTTTCAAGAGAATCGTCCATATTTGTTTAAAGTAACAAAACAATAAGAAAAGTGATGCATAATCATCCATCAATGGAACAATTATTTTCCATAATATATGCAAATTCCACCAAATCGAAATAACATAAACTAAAAACACATGTCTCGCATTAGAACATAATTAGAAGAAGAGTTTACAAGTAGTGCAAATTAGCAACCGAAAATAAATCTCACATTACAATATAGATTAATATAAAAGAGCTCAAAGAAGTAACTAGCATCCTAGTGGCGACTATTATGCTCTTCCAACTTATACTTCAGCCACTCAACTTTTTCTTCATCTTCATTCAAGTTCATAAAAATCTGCCTATTGTCTTTCTTTTTAGAAAAATGAGAGAGTGCAAAAAAAAACAACTTTCTATCTTGCTTAATCTCAGATATGGCTTTTAATGTTTGCACAATTTCTTTGTAAGGATCAAACTCCCTTGCAACCGATGTTGCATTGCTCTTAATTTCAACAGCTGAACAAAGTCTGTCAATTTGTGATGCTAACTTATCAGGTCTGGTCAATTTTTTTCCTCTCTTTCCTTGAGCTTGCTTCATTGAACTTTCTACTGTTCTTTTATAGCTCTTACTTTGACTTGGTTGGACATTTATAGCTCTAAAGTATCATCAATATATCCTGCACAATCACCAATATCAGCTTGTGTGATCTTAACGTTCTCATTATTGCATAAAATTTGTGCAGGATTCCAGGTAACACTTCCAATAGCAACTGTACTCTGGAACATTTGATCCAACAAAGCTTCAACATTCGGATGTATGCCTTTCGTTCAAAAAACTCTAAGCTTAGGATTGGCCTGTTATAACAAAATATTTTTAGGAGTTATATTATAAAAGATGAACTTACAAAACAAAAAGTAACAAAGATTAGATAAACACCTAAATTTTTCTCTCCCACCATTCGTCACTCGCGTCAATGGTTTTCTTCCTTGGATCCCATCCTAGTCCCGTTTCCTTTTGAACCAATTGTTTCCATTTTTTCCATTCTTCCTTTAAATTATCCCACTTACTCTTCATTTTATTTTTATCATATTTTTTTCCCCTCATCTCCTCAAACTTGTTAATTATATTTGTCCATCCATCCCTTTTGTTGCTTGCAAGATGATTGCCTTTTTCAATTTATTCAATGCACAATCGACAAAAATTTTCTATATCTCCAGGGCTCCAATATGCTTTTTCCTTTGATGAACTTGCCATCTTTCAATAAAATGAATACAAACATATTTGAAAATGAAAAGAGATGATGTTAACTATGAACACAAAGCAAGGGACACTACCAATAAATTAAAATGCAATTCATATGAACCCATGAAAGAGCACACCAAGCTGGATATGTAAGTGGGAAAAAAAGAACAGAAACATAAGAAATAGAAGTGAAAGAACCTGGGTTCGAAGTGGGACAATTGACACCTTTTGAGTGAAGAGAGAGGCGAGCACTTCAGTTGTGAGCAAAAAGAGAGTTGAGCACCTAGATTCTGAGCTGAAAAATGATTTAATCTAGAATAATAAACACCGAAACAAGTGGAAAATTCAGCAATGTGAGAATGGGAACCACCCAAATTTTATGTAGAAGTAGGGCACTTAAATACAATAAATTACCAAATACTATTTATTCAACAATGGCATTTTAAAGAACTCAATAGACAATAGTGCACATAACGGGGAAAAAAGAAAGCTACAGTGCGGTTCCCGTTATTTTCTGCGCAATTTTTATTCTCAGGACTTGGTTTCGAAGGACTTGGTCCCAAAAAGGGGAGACGCCGCCTTGTCAAGGTTTGCCTCCTCAAAGTTAATGCAAAAGAGCAAATAACGGGCAAAAACTCTAGCTATACTGCCGTTCCTGTGATTTTCAGCATAGTTTTGATGCCAAGAATACTTGGTCTCGAAATATTATGCAGAGTCGTGGGAAATTTCGGGTCAAAAGCCCGCAGAAAAGGCGGGACGCCGCACCGTCAAGGTTTGCCTACACAAAGTAAATGCAAAAGTGCAGATAACGTAGAAAAAATGTAGCTACGGTGCCGTTCCTATTATTTTCTGCGTAGTTTTTATGCTCAGGGCTTGGTGCCGAAATATGATGTAGAGTCGTGGGAAATTTCGAGTGAAAAGCCCGCAGAAAAGGGGCGACGCCGCATCGTCTAGGTTTGCCACCTCAAAGTCAATGTAAAAGTTTATATAACATGAAAAATTTGTTGGCATAGTGCCGTTTCATTTATTTTCTGTGCAGTTCTTTTGCCCATTACTTATTTTGAAATATTATGTAGAGTCATAGGAAATATCGGGTGAAAAGACTGCTGAAATGGCGAGACGCCCCATCGTCAAAGTTTGCCTACTCAAAGTCAATGCAAAAGTGCACATACCAGGGAAAAAATGTTGCTAGAGTGGCGTTCCTGTTATTTTATGCGAAGTTTTTATGCTCGGGACTTGGTCTCAAAATATTATCCAGAGTATTTGGAATTTCCGGGTGAAAAGCCCGCAGAAAAATGGAGACGCCGCATCGTCAAGGTTTGCCTCCTCAAAGTCAATGCAAAAGTGCAACTAACGGGCAAAGACTGTAGCTATAGCGCCGTTCCTGTTATTTTCTGCGCAGTTTTGATGCCGAGATTACTTGGTCTCGAAATATTATGCAGAGTTGTGCGAAATTTTGGGTCTGATGGTTTTATTAGTGATGGGCTTCAGGCCCGTCCACCTATGTTGGGCTTAAGGTAGTGATGGGCTTAAGGCCCGTCCGCCCATGATGGGCCTAAGGGCCCGACCCACAAGAATTAGGCCCTTGGATGGAGGGACCTATAAAAGGGATGAGAGAGAGAGAGGAACATACCTTTTGGCATTATTACATTCTTCCTCCTTCTCTCTCTCAAGAACACTCCCAAAGAAGAAAGCATTCTTGCAAGAGGCGACACCATCTTCCTTCCAAGGCGAATTGACGTCATCAGAACGAACAGGATCATTTTCTCTTCCTCATATCGGCGTCGGTGTCTAATCTGTGGCTAACAAGGTACGCTCGAATCCGTGGTGTGCTTTACGATCGGTGATACGTGTTTATTCCCGGGCTTATCTTCCGCATTCGTTTTAGGGATTCGATTTAGTGTTGAATCCGGTTTTCGAGGATCTGTTATTCCCAACATTGGTATCAGAGCCCTAGTTCACGTTTTTCCCGACTTGTTTGATGTTTTTTGATTGATTTTTCGCGAAAGTAATTCGGTCGTACGGATCGGGGCAAGAAATCCCGACACCCGAGCACTGTTCGCCCATTTTTTCTATTTTTTGTAAGTCGAAATCGAAGTCTGATGGCATAGGGAGAAAGAGGACGTCGAGACGAGTCCGGCGATATGCCGCACGTCGCCGGAGGCTGCCAGACGCTCCGCCACGCACGGCCGGAACGCACGGGGGTCATCGGCGCGTGCAACGCAAAAGCGCGTCGATTCGTCCCCCGCGCAAAGCGCGTCGGACGCGCCGTTTCGCCCGGCGCGTGCGACGCACGTGCGTGCGAAACGGCGCGTCGGATGCGCCGTTCGCCCAGGCGCGTGCCATGCACGCGCGCGCGAAATGGCGCGTCGGTTGCGCCGTTCGGCCTTGGCGCGTGCCTCGCACGTGCCCGATGACGTCATCGTGACGTCATCCAGGCACGTGCGTGGCACGTGCCGGTCGGTTCGTCCGACCGGCCCGACCGGGCGACCGGTCTGACGACCGACCGTTGACCGTTGACCGACCGTTGACTTGATCGTTGACCGTTGACTCGACCGTTGACCGTTGACCTGACCGTTGACCGTTGACCAAAAAAAAAGAATGTGTTTCTTTTTTCAATTATGTCTATGTGGATTAAATGTAATCCATTTTTTGTTCTGCATTTGTTGCAGGAACAATGCCTCCCCGTAAGCCACGCGCATCTGTGCGCACAATGTCAGATGAACAAAAGGAAAGGCTTTGAGGTTGATAACCAATTTGAATGGTTATCGATGGGAGAGTGACGACATAATTGATCATGTCATAGATGTCAACAACAAAATTCAAGAGGTCATTTGGAACGGTTATCCCATGCCGTATATTCGATGGTGCGATTCTTTATGAACACTCTTCCACTAGAATGGCAAGGAGTGTTGAATCGCCTATGGGAGGTCAAAGGATTTACTAGCTATAAGGAGCTAGTAATGGAATTTGTGGATGAATATCATCGGGTTGGAGCCACAAAGACTGCGACCCAAGGAATGACTTCGATTAGACAGGGAATGAATGTGCGTAGGAGAAATCCTAAGGGATATCCGTCTGTTTTTCCATGGCTGTCGAGAATGCCTGAAAATTTTACAAAGAAAAAGAAAGAGAAGTTGAACCAAGTAGCAGCTTTCCCTATTAGTTGTATGATGCATTGTTTTTAGATGTTATGGCTGGTCTTTATTTAGTGTTCTTTGTGAACCTTTTTTTTATTTTATGTTTACTACCTGATTGTTGTTGATGTAGCAATCTATATATTAGTTGTATTATATGAAAGCATTATAATTATATTGTATGTCAATTATCTGTTGCTTTCTGTTATTGCTGGTTGCTGTGGGTAATTAGATGTGGGTAGTTATAGAAGTTTTTGTAGCTTCATAGAATTGATTTTGCATATGACAATCATATTAATGATAGTTTTAAGTTAGGATTTTTGGAGGATGATTGGAAACGTAGTGACCTTTTTGATTCTAAAACCTTACTTGAAATTATTCATTAATATGATGGGTCTGTGCAAAAGGGATGCATAAATAATAGGCATTAATAACTCGTGCATATATGTCTCCGATGTGTTCGATCAATGGCTTCACCACAAAGAGCATAGTTGCCGAGCCGAACAAAGGTGAAAAGCTCAATGGTGACAACAATGAAATTTGGCAAATGAGAATTCAAGATGTGCTGGAAAAGCAAAAAGCACTAAAAGCTCTTGACCATGTTATGGAAGATCTTGAGAATGCTGTGCGCCACCTTGAGCTAGCTGATGATTGCCTCAAGGCATTTGAGCGGGATACAGATATTTGCTGTGTTGCTTTAAGCTCAGAAGGGGCTTCAAGCTCTAAGCGCAAGCGCATTGATTCGTTCAATATGTGGGATAGCAAGGGATCAAGTCCTTCCTGCAAGAAGCCAAGAATTAACCAACAAAAGAGAGGAAAACGTCCTCGCGTGAAGAGAGGAAAACGTTCTCATGTAAAGAATATCTCAAGGGTGAAGTGTTACAACCGTGACCAGAGGGGGTCACTATGCCCGCAATTGTCGCGAGCCAAAGAAGGTACACACCCTTGTACAATTGGGAACTTTGCATATGTGTCAAGTTCTATATTCTTGACTGAATCTAATCCTCGTGGACCGTAGATTCGGGAGCGACAGACCATGTAACGAAGGATAGAGAATCCTTCGTAGAATTTCGACGAGTTCCAACCGGAACTAAGTGGATCTATGTGGGAAACAACTCCAGAGCTGAAGTAAAAGGAATAGGCACTCGCCAACCGAACATGCGTGGTGGACGCACGTTATTCCTACATGATGTGTTGTATGCTCCTGGAGATTCGTCGAAATTTAGTGTCTCGTTCTAGTGTTGGTTAAATTTGGTTTTAATGTGAACTTCCATAATAGAGGTGTAGATTTGTATTTGGATACAAACTACTATGGTCGTGGTTATTTTCTGGATGGTTTTATTGTATTAGATGTTGATTATGTTAATACAAATGTTTGTTATTCCCTTCTCACGTCTCCTAATACATATGATAATGATGTGAATGTATGGCATGCTAGACTTGGTCACATTGGCCAACAGCGTATGAATAGACTAGCCAAAGAGGGCTTGTTGGGCAACATTGAAAAAGTCGATTTGCCTATATGTAAGCATTGCCTAGAAGGGAAAACGACAAGGAAACCATTTGGAAAAGGTAAAAGAGCTGAATTTCCTCTGCATTTAATCCATACCGACGTCTCGTGGTCCAATGAATGTGAGAGGAAGGCATGGGGCTGTTTATTTCATCACTTTTATAGATGATTATACTCGATTCGGATATGTCTATTTGATTTCTCATAAATCTGAAGCAATAAGTTGTTTCAAAAGGTTTATGAACTTGGTAGAAAATCAATTAGACAAGAAAATAAAAGCATTGAGATCCGATCGAGGTTGAGAATATTTATCTGATGAGTTCAGAAAATTATGTGATGAAAAAGGAATAGAAAGACAGTTGTCTATTCCATATACTCCTCAACAAAATGGTGTTGCGGAGAGAAGAAACAGAACCCTACTGGAAATGGTTAGGTCCATGATGGCGCATGCTAACTTACCTATTACCTTTTGGAGTGATGCGTTGTTAACTCGCTGCCTATATACTTAACCGTGTGCCTTCCAAATCGCTTACTTCCACTCCATATGAGTTATGGACAGGTAGAAAACCGGACTTAAGTTTTCTTAAGCCATGGGGTTGTACCGCCTATACACATGAGTCCTCTCACAAGTTTGGGAAATTGGGTCCTAGAGGAAAGAAGAGTATTTTCATAAGATACTGGAACACTCAAAAGGGTATGTGTTCATAGGTGAGCAGGAAAGTGGGAGTATAACTGAATTTGAATCACGGGATGTCACATTCTTAGAGGATGAATTTCCTAAGAAGGGCGAAATAGGGGAAGATCACTCCCTATTTGAAACCTTGGATCAAGATAATGATCTTAGTGGAGTTCGTCCAAGTGGGAGTAATATGAGAAGTGATGAATTGAATTCAAGTCATTCTCAATTGCAACCACTTAATGAGACGACATCATCATTACCTAATCCAAGTGGGAGCATAATGGGGAATGATGTGCAAAGTGTACAATCTCCCATACGGCGAACAAGTCGCCAAAGTATTCCCCGTCGACGTTTTGACATTGAAGGGGAAACTTTTATGGTTGCTCCACAAGATGAGGATGAGCCAAGAAATATTAATAAGGCTCAATTGCCCTAGTAAGGAAAAATGGATTCATGCAATGGAAGAGGAAATGGAGTCAATGAAATCAAACCAAGTCTGGGAACTGGTTGATCTTCCAAAAGGACGCAGCTATTGGGAACAAGTGGGTTCTCAAAATAAAGCGAAAGGCTGATGGCTCGATAGAAAGACATAAGGCTCGCCTTGTGGCGAAGGGGTATAATCAACAGGAATGAATTGGTTATGAAAAAACATTTTCTCCTGTAGTGAGATTTACCTCGATTCGCATTATTCTGGCAATATGGATTTTGTTAATACTGTTAAGAGTTGGTTATCTTCCAACTTTGAGATGAAAGATATGGGTGAGGCTGCATACATTCTTGAAGTTAAGATTTCAAGAGATCGTTCGAAGGGATCGTTGTCTGTTTCGCAAGAAACATATATAAATAAGGTTCTTGAACAATTTCGTATGCAAGATTGTAAACCCATAGACACTCCTATTGCGAAAGGTGAAGGATTGAGCCATAGACTGTGTCCGAGGACTCCACAAGAGAAGGAACAAATGAAATATGTTCCTTATGCTAGTGCAGTTGGGAGCTTGATGTACGCTATGATGTGTACAAGACCCGACATATGTTTTGTAGTTGGAATGGTGAGTAGATACCAATCCAATCCAGGTCAAGCACATTGGAAAGCCGTGAAGAGAATACTGAGGTATCTAAAGGGAACTGCTGATTTCAAGTTGAATGACCAAGGAAAGGATCTGCGACTTGAAGGCTATTCAGATGCTGATTGGGGAGGAGATTTAGATGAAAGGAAATCTACCTCTGGGTTTGTTTTCTTATTGAATTATGGCACCATATGTTGGAGCAGTAAGAAACAAACGTGTATAGCCTTGTCCACGATGGAAGCTGAGTTCGTGGCATTATCAGCAGCGGTACAAGAAGGAGTTTGGCTTAAGAGATTTTTGGATCATTTAGGTGTTGATGAGAAAGCTGCAAATCCATTATTAGTTAATTGTGATAGCCAAGCAGCTATAGCGTACACCAAAGATCCAAAATATCATAGCAAGACTAAACATATAGATACCAAGTATAACTTTATCAAAGATATGGTTGCACGAAAGGATGTGAACTTACAGTACATATCTACGCATAGAATGGTAGCAGATCCTATGACAAAGCCAATACCTAGAGATGTGTTTTGTGGTCATGTAAAATCTCTAGGATTGCGTAGAGTCTGATGTACCGGATATTGTAATTTCCCCGAGTTGTTCACATTTAATGAATTTGTGTTTTCATCATTAATGCCTATGAATCTTTGTTTGATCTTTATGCATCTTAATGCTCAGTGCATTACATTAAGTTGAGAAAGTATGTCGGACGAGATAAGAGATTAGCCCACTCACACGGGTAATCGCCTCTATTTACTATGTGATAAATAGAGATGAGACGGTTTTTAAGCTTATTATCTAGGTGATAATCGAGAGCTCAAGCTTAAAATAAATATGTCGCCTTAACGAGTGTTAAGATGAGGACATGATATGTACTATGTCCGAAAGTAAAATACCCCACATATTTTACTTTATCCGTCTAAGATGCCGATGTGAGTTTTGATGAATTTTGTGAATGAGTAGATACGTGAACTCAAGTTAGACATTGGGTATGTCTGAACTATCATCTGTACGGTATTGATGGTGTAGACATACGCTCCGTGGGAAAGGAGTTAATACCATAATACGTATTTCATACTACGTATGCATGAGACGACCAATAAGAGTGGCAAAAGTTTGATCTCAACTTTTATGCCGTATGAGACTCTTGAGGAAAAGAGTTCCTCAATTTAGTGCCCTCATGACTTTTACTTATTCTCAAGATTTCTATTTAGTGTTTGCTATCTTAGAATGTTGCCAATGGTCATGAGTTGATTCGATCTAATGGGACATTACTAGAAAAGCAAGTTGAACTGAAGTTGAGAGTTTGAAGGAAAGAGGAAGATCGATTTTGGAGAATCACATTGTACTTTTGTATTCACTGGTCAACCAATTATGACTGTCTTTGGGATAATCATAATTGTGAATACAATATATATATCGTTGTTTAAAAGAGATCAAAAGATATATAAATGTGATCGATCGATCTAGGGTACTGCATACAAAATCTACTCAGAGTGTGACGCCCAATATGAGCTGCTATATATTCCTAACAGATGTATAGCAACGAGCTCTCAAAGTATGCTAGCCGCACGGATTATTCACCGGTATGAATGTTGAAGAGAGGTAAAGAGAATACTGTTCGGCCCACCATGTGCGAGTAGGAGATGATGGTTTTATTAGTGATGGGCTTAAGGCCCGTCCACCTATGTTGGGCTTAAGGTAGTGATGGGCTTAAGGCCCGTCCGCCCATGATGGGCCTAAGGGCCCGGCCCACAAGAATTAGGCCCTTGGATGGAGGGACCTATAAAAGGGATGAGAGAGAGAGAGGAACATACCTTTTGGCATTATTACATTCTTCCTCCTTCTCTCTCTCAAGAACACTCCCAAAGAAGAAAGCATTCTTGCAAGAGGCGACACCATCTTCCTTCCAAGGCGAATTGACGTCATCGGAACGAACAGGATCATTTTCTCTTCCTCATATCGGCGTCGATGTCTAATCTGTGGCTAACAAGGTACGCTCGAATCCGTGGTGTGCTTTACGATCGGTGATACGTGTTTATTCCCGGGCTTATCTTCCGCATTCGTTTTAGGAATTCGATTTAGTGTCGAATCCGGTTTTCGGGGATCTGTTATTCCCAACAGGGTCAAAAGCCCACAGAAAAGGTGGGACGCCGCACCGTCATGGTTTGCCTGCTCAAAGTAAAGGCAAAAGTGCAGATAACGTGGAAAAAATGTAGCTAGCCGTTACTATTATTTTCTATGTAGTTTTTATGCTCAGGGCTTGGTGCCGAAATATGATGCAGAGTCGTGGGAAATTTCGAGCGAAAAGCCCTCAGAAAAAGGGTGACGCCGCATCGTCTAGGTTTGCCTACTCAAAGTTATTGTAAAAATGCACATAACGGGGAAAATATGTAGCTGCAACGTTGTTCCTGTTATTTTCTGCACAGTTTTTATGCTAATTACTTGGTTTCGAAATATTATGCAGAGTCATTGGAAATATCGAGTGAAAAGCCCACAGAAAAGGCGAGACGCCTCATCGTCAAAGTTTGCCTCCTCAAAGTCAATGCAATAGTGCACATAACGGGGAAAAAATAAAGCTACAGTGCGATTCCCGTTATTTTCTACGCAGTTTTTATTCTCAAGACTTGGTCCCGAAAAGGGGAGACGCCGCATCGTCAAGGTTTGCCTCCTCACAGTCAATGCAAAAGTGCAAATAACGGGCAAACACGGTAGCTATAGTGCCGTTCCTTTTATTTTCTGCGCAGTGACTGGCTAAAACAGAGATATGCTGAAGTGAGGCGAAAGAACTCATGGAAACGACCGAAGCGCACCTGACCAAGAGTTATCAGAAGTAGCCTTCAAGTGGCGGCTCCAGGATGGCTGCCACCTGGAGTACGAGTGCACTGCTATATATCAGGTTCCATTGACCCTGAAGCTTCTCCAGATCAGCCAAAAGGTCCAGAAGTCCCACATCTTCAACCGCTTTCGCAGCAGCCTCTGCCTTCTACAGATCTTCTTCACTTGCAGCAAGCCCTCCATTCAGACCATAGACAGCACTCCGCTATTGTCGGCAAAAGTTGTGCTTAAATGGTACATGTTTTCGACATTTCAAATAGACATAGGAAAAGGGCTTGAAACTATCAGTAGCCCAAAGACCAGGTTGACTTTGCATGCATGTCGGCTTCTTTTGGCATCAACAATTTATTTTATATAAAGTTCTTTTCAGCCCAACAAATTGAAAACTAAACTTGATATTGACAAGTTAGGTTCATAAATTATCTAGAACAATGTATTCAGAGGAGAGGGGGACTAAATAATAATTGCAAGGGAAGATTACACTTGACAAATTGTGGACTAATTTCACGATAGCTCAAACATTTGGGGAGAAGAGCCTAAGTGATATCAAAGCTAAGACCATAATTTCAAATCCTCTCTCTCTCTCTTTTCTAGTTATTTGACATCAGACTCATGTCTTCCCATATTACCTCAAACTCTCTGCTGGCCTTCCCTAATGTGTTTACTTAACAACCTCTGATTTTCATATAAGGCTTGCCTTTTCACACAAACGAAACGAAAGAGATTTACTTATTAATTATTATATTATATGAACTCATTTGTGAAAGCTTAAGCTTTTCGACAAAATGTTATCTATGCCTATTAAGCTTCTTAAAAGCTCAAAAGTGAATTGCGATTGCTGTCTTTTGTATAAGACTATTTTAAGTATTTCAAGGCTTAGTACAATGACAAACAAAATCAAATTAGTGCACTTGTAGAAGATTTAATTGTGAATATCCACATGATGACTGGTGATCCCGCAAGTAGTTTGGTCACAAGCTAAGCACGTGAACTCTTTTTCATTTGCCATTTGGTTAAATATTAAGAACTTGGCCAAGACCAAAAATTCTAAACTGGAATATTTCCACCCGATTTCCCAGAAAGTAATAAATTTATGTATAAACTGATTGGCGTAGTGATTTCAGGATAGAGGTCCACGTAGCACACAGAAAGGAAAGTCTAAATTTCTTAGATATAGCTAGGAATCAACCAGAAGCAAACATGTAGATCAACTTCCTCTGAAAGATGACCTTAGGTGAATGTTTGGTGCAGCGAAGACAGAAGCAAACATGTGACATTTGTTTTGAGAAAAAGATCTAAATATTCTAGAGTGCTCTACTTACTTTCAGAGTTACTTACCATCAAACATTCTCCATACCCTCATCATTTCTCGGTTGTGATTGACATATCCTTTATATCCTAACTCCCAGTACTTAGCCTACATCACGAGGAGAAGCTTAGAAGAATTCAGTAGATCTCACTGGACATTGTGATTTTAGGAAGAGGATGTGAGAAATAGAACTGTATGGATAATAAAGTAAGAACGGGAGCATGGAGCTTTTACTGAAGTCATGTAATGGAAAGCAGAGATAGGTTACTGCACCAACAGAGTTAAATTTCACTCAAGGCAAACTGCACTTGCGTCTTGGGTGAACTGACACAAATTTGGCAAGTTGAGGCAAGGGAGACATAACTGGGTACAAGGCACATTTTGAGATTAAGTCTCCATGAGAGTGCAATTTCAGGATTAAAGATCGTGGCTGAATTGACATATGCTTGGCAACTCTAGGTAATCGAGACATAATTGTGTTTGGGGCACTTGGACATATAGTATCCATGAGAGTGCATTGCCGGTGATCTAGGATCAAAATTACATCTCCAGAAGAAATTGTCCGTCTTCATATTACAGTAAAAAAGATAAGATGCAGTTCAACCATCTATTATGGCGCAACCTTGCCAATAATATGTACTCTCGTTTCAGAAGCAAATTTACGAAAGTCCCTTCACATGCATCCATGAAACAGCAGACTAGCTTGACAAGTCATTATTGTCAAGATCACCTATGAATTAGAGAGGAAAGCGTTAAATGGTAGCTCAATTCTTCCCTTCACATCCTGGTCAAACGAGCACTCTCTATGGGGGAAATTTGTGATGAGACTTGAAGAAAGAGTGTAGGGAGGTATGTTTATAGATGATAATGGAAGGGAGTATTTGCTTATTTTAAAGGAAAAAAGAGGGAAAAGTCGTTCAAGATAAAATTCAAACTTTGAATTGCAATAGGGGGAAATGTCAGATTACGCCCTCTAGGGCTGCACTCAAAAATCATATTTGACAAATGCAATGTGCTAACCTGTGAGACGTGCTGTAAAGACACCTCGTCCTCCCACCGTATGCCCTCGTCCTGCATTTTTGAAGCCTAAACTTTAACTATCTTATACCTACAAGCCTTCATGCTCACAGAAATTGGCCTGAAATAATTATGTGGAGAGATTAGCTTAGAACAATCAAGCCAAAGTTTATGATCACGGAGATAAATTGCAGGAGAAAACATTTCTCCCCATGAAAAAACTGCAGCAACTGGACCAGGAAACAAAACGCAAATAACAGATATTAACTGCAAGAACCCGATTCAACTTCCAAAAGACTCAGGCGGTATGAGAGACACATAAGCTCAGCTTCGAGACGAATACCGAGGATCCTACAATTGAATAAGCTCATCATACTCCAAGTGGTGATCAATCCAATTAACTACTTCACTAGTGTCACGCCCCAAACCACGAGCGTGCGAACATCTCTCGACGGTTGATTAAAAATGCAACGTCTCAGGACGTGTCGTCGACCCATTCTTTTTATCTTTCGATTAAACGCATGCGGAAACGAATTAAATAAACACCCAATCAACCAACAAAATAGGGATAGTAAAACACAACAAACTATTTCCAAAAGTCATACATTTATTTATCCACTTGTTAACCCAATGAGTTTAACATTTACATGCCCACAATAAAATACAACTCCTACATGACCTATGAGCAAAGAGGGGTCAAAAGGTCAAGGTTAACTCTAGCTTCACTAACGGCAAGGCCAGCAAAAAAGTGTTGCATCTCGCGTCCACCACATCCGCACTTAGCAGATCTTCACGCTACAGCCCTGAAAATGATTAACAACAATATGGTGAGATAAAAATCTCAACGAATCAACTTCCTAAATCTCGATTAGGACGTAAATTCGTATGGGACAGCCTGATCATGCAACGGCATACAATCTTACCTCGCCTTAGCACACCCCTGCATATTAGTATGTCACATATGCCATTATCGATACAATAAGCATAATCAATATTCAAAACACATAACTCCCATACACCAAAAATCCACACGGGTCCCGATTATAAGATAAAACCTATTTTGGCACGTCCTATACCATGTCTAATAGTTTTACCCCACAATCAAGCACAATACATCACAATCATTCACATGTGTTTGGATTATTACGACCCCTTGGGCCACGGCCAACACACAAGTTGGTGGTCTTCTAACATGACCGAGTATCGTCCCACCCCATTGGGCACGGCAACGTTTAGAACCCCCGCCTAGACGGCATTCCATAAAAGAGTATCGATCTGGCCTCAACCGCAACTCGGCATCTGGATCCCTGTTGGGCATCTGATAAAAATCGGGCATCGCCCCCAAACTCCCGTTGGGTGACGGGTTCAACTAATGACCACACAAGCACGTTAGCACTCAAGCCAATTTTTATCTTCCGTCAATTAGCCTGTAAAAGAGTTCATGTTTAAATAACAAACCACGGAAAATCTTTACATTTAAATTCCAATAAAATAATCGCGTGTGGTCACATATTTAAAATCGACCCATCAAAATTTGCACACTTCTATTTTAAACCCCCATTGTTTTATTTAACACGTAAAACCCAACACCTCAAACTTTGCCATTTAATTGCCTATAAAACCTTCTTTAATAATAATAAGTGAACTTATCATAGAGCAATCAATAATATGGCATCGCACATGCAAACACTCGGAATTACGCACAATCTCACCCGGAAAAACAGCCATAAAATTCTACTTAACGGCTAATCCATCATTAACTACACTAATCACGATTAATTAATCTAATTGTAATTAATTAGACTAATTATGATTAATTAGGCTAATTATAAGTAATTAAACTAAACTCGATTAATTAGCCTAACTTAAATTAATTAAAAATTAATCAACGTTAATTAAAATAATTACGATTAATTAAATAAATGACGATTAAAATAAATAAATTATGATTAATTAAATAAATAACGATTAATTAATTGAGTTTAGTTTTATTAATCTAACCACGATTAATTAATCTAATCGTAATTACTTAAACTAATCGCCGTTAATATTAAACTAACCACTCCCTAAATGCAATTAATGCCCTAATCCACGATTAAGAGGTTAACTCACTGATTTCCGGCGATAACGAGCCCACGGCAATAGCGACGCGACGGCAATGAAGACACGAGTCTCACGACACCAACGGCGGCACCAACGGCAAGACGAAGACGGCGGCAGCCGCGGTTGTTGAAGCTCACAGCTAAAGGGGGGGCTCAGTTCGGATGGTGGTGGTGGCGGTTTGAAGCTGTTGGGAATAACGAATCCCCGAAAACCGGATTCGACACTAAATCGAACCCATAAAACGAATGCGGAAGACAAGCCTGGGAAAAATCACGTATCACCGATCGTAAAGCACACCACAGATTCGAGCGTACCTTGTTAGCCACAGATTAGACACCGACGCCGAAAAGAGGAAGAGAATTTAGCCCCGTTCGATCCGATGACGACAATTCGCTTGGTAGGAAGACGGCGTCGCTTCTTTTGCTTACTGTTCTTTTTGGAGAGAGAACCTTGGAAAGAGAGGGAGACGTACGTGCTGATTTCCAAAAAGGTGTGTTCTCCCTCTCTCTCATCCCTTTATACGTCCCTCCATCCACGGGCCTTATTCTGTGGGCCGGGCTTTTAGGCCCAACATGGGCGGACGGGCCTTAAGCCCATCACTAATAAAACCATCATCTCCCACTCGCACATGGTGGGCCGAACAGGATTCTTTTTACCTCTCTTCAACATTCATACCGGTGAATAATCCGTGTAACCAGCATACTTTGAGAGCTCGTTGCTATACATCTGTTAGGAATATATAGCAACTCATATTGGATGTCACACTCTGAGTAGATTTAGTATGCAGTACCCTAGATCGATCGATCACATTTATATCTCTCTTGATCTCTTTTAAACAATGATATATATATATATATATATATATATATATATATATATATTGTATTCATAATTATAGTTATCAAAAAGACAGTCATAATTGGTCCACCAAAGTGAATACAAAAGTACAATGTGATTCTCCAAAATCGATCTTCCTCTTTCCTTCAAACTCTCAATTTCAGTTCAGCTTGCTTTTCTAGAAATGTCCCATTAGATCGAATCAACTCATGACCATTGGCAACATCCTAAGATAGCAAACACTAAATAGAAATCTTGAGAATAAGT
Source organism: Eucalyptus marginata (assembly GCA_014182565.1). Classification (NCBI taxonomy): domain Eukaryota; kingdom Viridiplantae; phylum Streptophyta; class Magnoliopsida; order Myrtales; family Myrtaceae; genus Eucalyptus; species Eucalyptus marginata. The sequence goes on along the minus strand of JABKBI010000015.1, from coordinate 339,600 downwards.
AAAAGTCATGAGGGCACTAAAATTGAGGAACTCTATTCCTCAAGAGTCTCACACGTCATAAAAGTTGAGATCAAACTTTTGCCACTCTTATTGGTCGTCTCATGCATACGTAGTATGAAATACGTATTACGGTATTAACTCCTTTCCCATGGAGCGTATGTCTACATTTTTCAATACCGTACAGATGATAGTTCAGACATACACAATGTCTAACTTGAGTTCACGTATCTACTTATTTACAAAATTCATCAGAACTCACATCTGGCATCTTAGACAAATAAAGTAAAATATGTGGGTTATTTTACTTTCGGACATCGTAAGTATTATGTCCTCATCTTAACACTCAGTTAAGGCGACATACGTATTTTAAGCTTGAGCTCTCGATTATCACCTAGATAATAAGCTTAAAAAAAAAGTCTCATCTCTATTTATCACACATTAAATAGAGGCGATTACCCGTGTGAGTGGGCTAATCTTTTATCTGTCCGACATACTTCCTTAACCTAAAATAATGCACCGAGCATTAAGATGCATAAAGATCAAACAAAGATTCATAGGCATTAATAATGAAACAACACTAGTTCATAAATGTGAACAACTCGGGGAAATTACAATCCAAGTACATCAGACTCTACGCAATCCTAGAGATTTTACATGACCACAAAACACATCTCTAGGTATTGGCTTTGTCATAGGATCTGCTACCATTCTATGCGTAGATATGTACTGTAAGTTCACATCCTTTCGTGCAACCATATCCTTGACAAAGTTATACTTGGTATCTATATGTTTGGTCTTGCTATGATATTTTGGATTTTTGGTGTACGCTATAGCTGCTTGGCTATCACAGTTAACCAATAATGGATTTGCAGCTTTCTCATTAACACCTAAATGATCCAAAAATCTCTTAAGCCAAACTCCTTCTTGTACCGCTGCTGATAATGCCACGAACTCATCTTCCATCGTGGACAAGGCTATACACGTTTGCTTCTTACCGCTCCATGATATGGTGCCATTGTTCGCAAGAAAGCAAATCCCGATGTAGATTTTCTTTCATCTAAATCTCCTCCCCAATCAGCATCGAATAGCCTTCAAGTCGCGAGATCATTTCCTTGGTAATTCAACTTGAAATCAGCGCTTCCCTTCGGATACCTCGGTATTCTCTTAACGGCTTTCCAATGTGCTTTGGACCTGGATTGGATTGGTATCTACTCACCATCCCAACGCAAAACATATGTCGGGTCTTGTACACATCATAGCGTACATCAAGCTCCCAACTGCACTAGCATAAGGAACATGTTTCATTTGTTCCTTCTCTTGTGGAGTCCTCGGACACAGTCTATGGCTCAATCCTTCACCTTTCGCAATAGGAGTGTCTATGGATTTACAATCTTGCATACGAAATCGTTCAAGAACTTTATTTATATATGTTTCTTGCGAAAGAGACAACGATCTCTTCGAACGATCTCTTGAAATCTTAACTCCAAGAATGTATGCAGCCTCACCCATATCCTTCATCTCAAAGTTGGAAGACAACCAACTCTTGACAAGGTATTAACAAACTCCATATTGCTTCCGGCAATCAGTATATCATCAACATATAATGATATGATCACAAATTGATCCTTGGATCTTTTGATATATACACAATGATCCTCATCAATCATTGTAAAACCATATGCCATTATGGCATTATGAAAACGTATATACCATTGTCTCGATGACTGCTTAAGGCCGTATATCGATCTCAAAAGTCGACATACTTTTTCTTCTTGGCCTTTCACTATGAAACCAAAGAGGTTGTTCCATGTATATTTCTTCCTCTAATTCTCCATTGAGGAAAGCAGGTCTTTACATCCATCGATGTAACTCAAGATCCATACTAGCTACTATTACCGAATAATGCGAATCGAGATAAATCTCACTATAGGAGAAAACGTATCTTCATAATCAATTCCTTCCTGTTGATTATACCCCTTCGCCACAAGGCGAGCCTTATGCCTTTCTATCGAGCCATTAGCCTTTCGCTTTATTTTGAGAACCCACTTGTTCCCAATAGCTCTGCGTCCTTTTGGAAGATCAACCAGTTCCTAGACTTGGTTTGATTTCATTGACTCCATTTCCTCTTCCATTGCATGAATCTATTTTTCCTTACTAGGGCAATTCAGAGCCTCATTAATATTTCTTGGCTCATCCTCATCTTGTGGAGCAACCATAAAAGTTTCCCTTCAATGTCAAAACGTCGACGGGGGAATACTTTGGCGACTTGTTCGCCGTATGGGAGATTGTACACTTTGCACATCATTCCCCATTATGCTCCCACTTGGATTAGATAATGATGATGTCGTCTCATTATGTGGTTGCAATTGAGAATGAGTTGAATTCAATTCATCACTTCTCATATTACTCCCACTTGGACGAACTCCACTAAGATCATTATCTTGATCCAAGGTTTCAAATAGGGAGTAATCTTCCCCTATTTCGCTCTTCTTAGGAAATTCATCCTCTAAGAATGTGACATCCCGTGATTCAAATTCAGTTATACTCCCACTTTCCTGCTCACCTATGAACACATACCCTTTTGAGTGTTCCGAGTATCTTATGAAAATACTCTTCTTTCCTCTCGGGACCCAATTTCCCAAACTTGTGAGAGGACTCATGTGTATAGGCAGCACAACCCCATGGCTTAAGAAAACTTAAGTCCGATTTTCTACCTGTCCATAACTCATATGGAGTGGAAGTAACGATTTGGAAGGCACACGGTTAAGTATATAGGCGGCGATTAACAACGCATCACTCCAAAAGGTAATAGGTAAGTTAGCATGCGCCATCATGGACCTAACCATTTCCGGTAGGGTTCTGTTTCTTCTCTCCGCAACACCATTTTGTTGAGGAGTATATGGAATAGACAACTGTCTTTCTATTCCTTTTTCATCACATAATTTTCTGAACTCATCGGATAAATATTCTCGACCTCGATCGGATCTCAATGCTTTTATTTTCTTGTCTAATTGATTCTCTACCGGGTTCATAAACCTTTTGAAACAACTTATTGCTTCAGATTTATGAGAAATCAAATAGACATATCCGAATCGAGTATAATCATCTATAAAAGTGATGAAATAAACAGCCCCATGCCTTCCTCTCACATTCATTGGACCACGTACATCGAATGGATTAAATGCAGAGGAAATTCAGTTCTTTTACCTTTTCCAAATGGTTTCCTTGTCGTTTTCCCTTCTAGGCAATACTTACATATGGGCAAATCGACTTTTTCAATGTTGCCCAACAAGCCCTCTTTGGCTAGTCTATTCATACGCTGTTGGCCAATGTGACCAAGTCTAGCATGCCATACATTCACATCATTATCATATGTATTAGGAGACGTGAGAAGGGAATAACAAACATTTGCATTAACATAATCAATATCTAATACAATGAAACCATCCAGAAAATAACCACAACCATAATAATTTGTATTCAAAAACAAATCCACACCTCTATTATAGAAGTTCATATTAAAACCTGATTTAACCAACACTAAAATAGACACTAAATTCCGACGAATCTCCGGAGCATACAACACATCATGTAGGAACAAAGTGCGTCCACCACGCATATTCGGTTGGCATGTGCCAATTCCTTTCACTTCAGCTCTTGAGTTGTTTCCCACATAGATCCACTTAGTTCCGTTGGTACTCGTCGAAATTCCATTAAGGATCCTCTATCCTTCGCTACATGGTCCGTAAACTCCCGAATCCACAGTCCACAAAGGATTAGACTCGATTAAGAATACGTAACTCGACACAAAAGCAAAGTTCTGAAAAATACAAGGGGTGCATACCTTCTTTGGCTCACGACAGTCGCGAGCATAGTGACTCTTCTTGTCACGGTTGTAGCATTTCACCCTTGCAAGCTTTTCATGCGAGGACGCTTTCCTCTTTCATGTTGGTTAAACTTGGGTTTCTTCCCGAAGGACCTGCTTCCTTGCCTTTCCCTTTATCAAGCCAGTTAGGGCGCTTGCGCTTGGAGCTCGAAGCTCCATTTGAGCTAGAACTAGCATGATAGAGTTCAGTATCCGGCTTAGCCGCCAACAGGCGGTCCTCTTCTAGCTCAAGATGACGCATTGCATCCTCGAAGGTTTTGATATTTTCATTATGAGTCAGGTGCACCTTCATATGCTCCCAACTCTGAGGCAAGGAACGAATCACTGCTTGCACTTGCTGCTCATCTGTCAGGACATGGCCAGCATCTTTCAGCTCATTTATCATGTTTGACATCTTTCTAAGATGTTGCTTCATGGTCTGACCATGAGGCTTCTTATAAGAGTCAAACCTAATAGTGAGCTGTCTCAGTCTGGTCACCGAAGTATGACCAAATCTTGCCGCCAATGCTTCCCACATTTCTTTGGCATTGTCAAAACGCCTAAACTCTCGCATGACGTCATTTTCCATGCTGCTCAGCAACGTGATGCGAGCAAGAGAGTTCTTTCTTTTCCACGCAGCAAAAGCTTCCTTGTCTCTCTTGTGCTATGCAGTGTTTCCATCTTCAGGTTCTACCATGGTCAGGTTAAGAGCCTCAAGTGCTTCTTGCTCTTCCAGCACATACTGGATTTTCATTTGCCAAATTTCATAGTTGTCACCATTGAGCTTTTTCACCTTTGTTCAGCTTTCGGCAACTATGCTCTTTGTGGCTGAAGCCATTGATCTCGAACACATCGTACATATATGCACGAGTTATTAATGCCTATTATTTATGCATCCCTTTTTGCACCCCATCATATTAATGAGTAATTTCAAGTAAGGTTTTAGAATCAAAAGGTCACTACGTTTCCAATCATCCTCCAAAAATCCTAACTTAAAACTATCATTAATATGATTGTCATATGCAAAATCAATTCTATGAAGCTACAAAAACTTCTATAACTACCCACGCCTAACTACCCACAAAGAACCAAGCAATAACAAAGCAACGAGATAATTGACATACAATATAATAATAATGCTTTCACATAATACAACTAACATATAGGTTGCTACATCAACAACAATCGGGTAGTAAACATTACATAAGATGTCCACTAAGCACACTAAATAAAGACCAGCCAAAAACAACTAACACAACTTCATAAAGTGAACAGGAAAGATCCTTTTTTGTTCAATTTCTTGATCTTTTCCCTTGTAATAATGCAGTAATATTCTTTTACAAAATCCATCACAATTTTCTTATATGAAGCAGCTCCGTTGACATCCCAAATGCGATTCAACACATCTTGCCATTCGGGTGGAAGAGTGTTAATGAAAAATCGCACCATCTCGGATCAGGCATGGGACGACCATTCCATATGACCTTTTGTATCTTCCCGTTGACTTCAAGAACATAATCAATTAAGTCACCACTCTCCCATCGATAATCGCCGGGTCGCCTATCAACTCGAAAGCCTTTCCTTTTGTTTATCGGTAATTACGCGAATAGGCGTGCGTAATCGAAGGGGAGGCATTGTTCCCGCAACAAATGCAGAACAAATTAGGGATTACATATAATCCACATAAACTTAATTGAAAGAAAAGAAAAAAAGAAGAAACAAATCCTTTTTTTTTTTTTGGTCAACGGTCAACGGGTCAACGGTCAGGTCGTCGGTCGTCGGACCGGTCGGACGAACCGACCGCACGTGCCGCGCGCGTGCGCGGACTGACGTCACGCAGACGTTAGCCGGCACGAGCCGCGCGCGTGCTAGGCGTCCGCGGGTCGGGTCGCCGATCGGGTCGCCGGTCGGTGACCGCCCGGCCAACCGACGTCGGCGCTAACGTCATCGATGACGTCATCCCAGCGGTTACCGACCGTTGGGTGACGTCATGCTGACGTCAGCACGCGTCGGTCCGTCGACCGGCACGTGCCGATTCGCCGACCGGCGCGTGTGCCACACGCGCTGGGCGAGCCAGCGCTTCCGGGCGCGTCACGCCCACGCGCAGTGGCTTCTGGCCGCGCGTGTGGACGCGTGCGGCGTCTCCCGGCGACGTTCGACATATCGCCAGACTCGTCTCAACGACCCCTTTCTCCCTATGCCATCAGAATTCAATTTCGACTTACGAAAACTCGGAAAAATGGGCGAACAGCGCTCGGGTGTCGGGATTTCTCGCCCCGATCCGTACAACCGAATTACTTTCGCGAAAAATCAATCAAAAAACATCAATCATGTCGGGAAAAATGTGAACTAGGGCTCTGATACCAATGTTGGGAATAACGGATCCCCGAAAACCGGATTCGACACTAAATCGAACCCATAAAACGAATGCGGAAGACAAGCCCGGGAAAAATCACGTATCACCGATCGTAAAGCACACCACCACGATTCGAGCGTACCTTGTTAGCCACAGATTGACACCGACGCCGAAAAGAGGAAGAGAATTTAGCCCTGTTCGATCCGATGATGACAATTCGCTTGGTAGGAAGACGGCGTCGCTTCTTTTTGCTTACTTGTTCTTTTTGGAGAGAGAAACCTTGGAAAGAGAGGGAGACATACGTGCGATTTCCAAAAGGTGTGTCCTCCCTCTCTCTCATTCCTTTTATACGTCCCTCTATCCACGGGCCTTATTCCTGTGGGCCGGGCTTTTAGGCCCAACATGGGCGGACGGGCCTTAAGCCCATCACTAATAAAACCATCAGAAGCAACGGCGGCCCGGACGACCAAGTGAGTGGTGGCAAGAGGCGGTGACGGTTGCTTGGGGACGATGGTGAGGCGACTTACGGTGGTGAGCAGCAGCGTCGAGCGAGTGGCGACGCTTTGGAAACTCGGCGGTGGAGATGGCGGCGGCACGGCTCCAAGCGGCAGATGAAGGTGGCGTGGTAATGAGTTGGGCGGCCAAGAGATGGTCATGAGGATGGTGAGGAGAAGGTGCGGTGGTGCTGGTGGTGGTGAAGCAACCACGAGCAACCAGAAGAAGAAGAAGAAGAAGAAGAAGGGGGTTCGACCAAGAGAGTGGGGGAGAGAAAAGAGAGGAGGGAGAAGAAAAAGGGAAAAAAAAAAAAAAAAGGGTGTGGAGGGCGAGGGGTAGCGTGTGGGGAGGAGAAGAGAAAGACAGAGAGAGAGAAAGAAAGGGGAAAGGGGGGAAAGTGTGGGGAAAAGAGAAGGAGGAGAGAAAGGAGAAGAAGACAAAAGAGAGGGGAGAAGGGGGGATGCCACAACTCTTCCCCTCTTACAAAAATTTCGTCTTCGAAATTTGAACCATTACAACACTTCAACGAAAAGGTGAGGGTGTTGACGTCTCATCAACTCCTCGTTTTCCCACGTGGCTCCCTCTATTCCATGGTGTTACCAAACTACTTTGACTTAGGGAATCATCTTGCTACGTAGCACTTGTTCCTTTCGATCCACTATCTGAATTGGTCTCTCCACGTACGATACTCTCTCGTCCACGTCTATTTCCTCGAAATTCAACACATGGATTGGATCAGGTTCATACTTCTTCAATATCGACACGTGGAAGATGTCATGCACTTGAGCAAGTCTCGGTGGCAACGCAAGACGATATGCCAAAATCCCAATTTGCTCCAAAATCTCGAAGGGACCAATGTACCTCGAACTCAACTTCTCTTTCTTGCCAAAATGCGAAGTACCCCTCATCGGTGACAGTTTGAGGAATACGTGTTCACCTACTTGGAACTCCAAAGGCCTACACCGTTTATCTGCATAGCTTTTCTGACGGCTCTGGGCGGTCTTTAGCCTTTCTCGAATGACTTTAATGGCGTCCACGGACTGCTGAACCAACTAAGGGCCTGTAATCTTATGCTCTCCAACTTCATCCCAACAGACATGAGTTCTACAAGCCCTATCATACAACCCTTCAAATGGTGTCATCTTGATGCCTTGCTGATAGCTATTGTTGTAGGCGAACTCAACCAGATGAAGCTGTTCCTCCTAGCCTCCTTTGAAATCCAACACACAAGCTCGCAGCATATCCTCGAGCGTCTGAATGGTCCTCTCAGATTGGCCATCCGTCTTCGGATGATAAGCCGTGCTATATCGCAGCTTCGTTCCCATGACAGTTTGTAAACTTTTCCAAAAAGCTGCCGTAAACTTTTGTTCTCGATCTGACGTGATCTTCACTGGCACTCCATGAAGACGAACTATCTGTCATACGTACAATTCAGCATATCTGTCTAATGCAAAGTCCTTTCGTACGACGATGAAGTGTGCAAACTTCGTCAACCTATCAACCACAACCCAGATGGAATCATTACCTCATTGACTCTTTGGTAATCTCATCACAAAATCCATTGTAATATGTTCCTATTTCCACTTAGGAATTTCCAAGGGTTGCAAAAGTCTTCCAGGTTTGCAATGTTGTGCCTTCACTTGTTGGCATGTCAAACACTTGGCGACATACTTAGTGATATCTGCCTTCACACCATTCCATTAATAGTACTGTCGCAAATTCTGAGACATTTTTGTGCTGCTCGGATGAATGCTATAACGACTACGATGAGCTTCTGACAAATTTTTTTCTTTAAGCTCCAAATTGTTGGGCACACACCATCGTCCACGAAACTTCAATAATCCGTCCTTTGTAACTCGAAAATCAGTTTTTCTCTTTTTTGCATCAACCTGCAGAACTTTTTGGATTTAAGAGTCTGTCAACTGCAACGTTTTAATTTTTACCTGCATTTGCGGTTCAATTCTGAGGGTAGCCATGAGACTTGAAAGGTGGCATACCTCAAATTTGAAATCCAAATTTCAAACTCCTTCGAGTAGAATCCACTCTTGAACCATCATTTGCATAATCAATGACTTCCGACTTAATGCATCTGTGACCTTATTGACCTTTCCAAGATCATACAAGATGTCGCAGTCATAGTCCTTAAGAAATTCCATCCAACGACACTGCCTCATGTTCAACTCCTTTTGAGAGAACAAATACTTCAAGCTTTGATGGTCTGTAAAAATCTGGAACTTTTCTCCGCATAAGTAATGCCTCCAAATCTTTAGGGCAAAAATGATCGCTGCAAGTTCCAAGTCATGCGTCGGATAATTTAATTATTGAGACCTTAGCTGACGGGACGTGTATATAACAACTCTTCCATATTGCATTAAAATGTAGCCCAATCCTTTATACGACGCATTGCTATAAATCTCATATCCTCCAAGACTAGATATAATTGTCAACACGGGTGCGGTAGTCAACTTATGCTTAAGCTCTTGGAGTCTGTCCATTCAAACTTTTCTTCCTTCTTTAGCAATCGCGTTAGAGGCATGACTATCATAGAGAATCTTTCCACAAACCATCTATAATAGCCTACTAATCCCAAGAAACTTCGGATCTCCGTCACCGTTGTTGGTCTCAAACAATTCATAACAACTTCAATCTTGGTCGGGTCCACGGAAATCCCTTCGCCGGAAATCACATGACCCAAGAAAGCTACACAACTCACACTTACGGAAGTTGGCGTACAGCTCGTGTTCACGCAGAGTCTGAAGCACGTCCTTAAGTGTTGTTCATGTTCCTCTGGACTCTTCGAATACACCAAGATGCCATCCATGAACACGATCACGAACTGGTCTGGGTACTCCTTGAACACTCGATTCATCAAATCCATGAAAGCAGTTGGGTCATTAGTAAGACCAAACGGCATTACGGTGACTCATAATGGCCATAACGTGTACGAAAAGCCGTTTTCGGTATATCCTCATTCTTAATCCTCAGCTGATGGTAACCTGTCCTCGGGTTAATCTTGGAAAATATCGAAGCTCCCTGCAACTGATCAAACAAGTGATCTTTCCTTGGCAACAGATATTTGTTCTTAATTGTTACTTGATTGAGTTGCCGATAGTCGATGCAAAGACGCAACGAACCATCCTTCTTCCTTACAAACAAAACTGGCGCTTCCCAAGGCGATGCACTAGGACGAATAAGTCATTTGTCCAACAACTCCTGCATCTAAGCCTTTAGCTCTTTTAATTCTGATAGCGCCATACGATAAGGAGCCTTAGAAATTGGCTCCATCCTAGGGGCCAACTCAATCACGAACTCTATCTCCCTTTCTGGGGGCAAACTATGCAACTCCTTAGGAAAAAAAAACGTCGAAAATTCCCGCACTATGACGATGTCCTCTATCCTTGGCTCCTCAACTGACATATCAACCACGGTTGCCAAATAACCTTGGCAACCCATATCCAACGATCAAGTTGCCTCAAGTGACGAAATTAAAGTAATCGAGGGTCCTCCTCGATTTCCAACAAACTCGAAACTTCCACCCGCTAACGGGTTAAACTGAATCGCTTTACAATAACAATCCATGATAGCTCGTTGCTTGGTGAGCCAATCCATACCAATAATCACATCAAAATCAAACATTGCCAACACAATCAAATCTATTTTTTCCTCTCGATCATCAATTACTAACTTGCAATTAGGACACCCTATCACAGATGACACTTTATCATTTAACAGGGTGGATATGCTAATGACCGCTTCCAGCGGTTTTGGACTTAACCCCTATAACGTAACAAACTGCTCAACAATAAATGAATGCGTGGCTCCAGGATCAAATAAAGCGTAAGCAGCATGATCATTCAATGAGACCGTAGCTGTAACCACGCTTTGTGAGTTCTCTGTCTCCTTTCGGGTGACAGCGTACACCCTTCCTTGTACTAGAGGCCTACTCAAAATGCCTTGTTGTGCATTCTGTGACGCACTCCCTGCTGCCTGTCCAATCTGCGGTAGTGGTGCCTGTGCTCCCATGGGTTTGCGCGGGCAGTTCTTCACCTGATGGCCGTGCTGGCGCCATATATTTCAAGCTCCCGTTCTAGCAAGACACAAGGCTAATCTATGTTTCCTTCAACATAATTGGCACACGCCACTTGAGTTAGGTGCTGGCTTTCCAATTCCACCATTTCGGTTGGGAGGGATGGGATACTTTTCTCCCGTCATTGGCCTCCTCCCAAACCGATTGTTATCTCTGTTGGGCACAAACCGCGACCCAGATGTGGGTACCCACTCATTCAGATTCTTCTCAATCAGCTGGGCCCCCTCTCTTACAGTTCGTCATAATCCTTGAGGTTCAATGTCTGGTGTGACATTTTGAATTTTCGAGTTGTTTTTCGATTAAATAAATCGGGCTTTTCGTCGACGCATCTATAGTCTATTCTCCAGAGTTGGCCACTCACGAGATAACCTGCTAGTCATGCGGGAAGCAATTAAGGAATCAAAATGTAATGGACTTGAGAATTCGACTAGGAATCGACTACTTGACTGTGTCGATCTATAAGGGTCATTACGGCACTATCAGAATTGATCAGAGATCAGAAATAGGTCGATTTGGCTGAGATATGTGATCAGAATGTGGGTGATTCCACTTGATTTCAAAATTCTCACCGATCGGCACTTAATTGATTTTCTGATGTTTTGGGTACCCTGTGTCTGTATTTGAAACCTCGAGATTTTCACAACAACTGAGAGTCGTCAATGTGTCGAAGATGCACTATGTGACTCTAGATAAATCGATCACGGGTCAATTGCACCAAAAATTCCTAAAAACTACCCAGTAGACTAGGTCACGCTAAAAGCGCGCCAGATTGAAATTAACCGTGTATTTGAACCCGATTTCAGAAATTGAAAGTTCTGTGGTGTCACAAGCTATTTTAGGGACGTCGACTCATCCTCTGAAGAATTTTTAGAGATTCCGAGATTTTTACGGAAATCCGATTCGGATGCCGCGGAAAATTAGCGGAAATTCGGATGGACCAAATTAAAGGAAATTTGGACTTCCAAGCCGAGCCTTTGAGTGTCGGGGATTTAAAGAAAATTGCTTTGGATTTTCTTCAGCAAAATCGGACGATTTGGATAATCGGAGAGGAAATTGGAGTTCAAATTGAGTAAAATTCGGAATTGGCATGGGGCTGAAAAATGGGACTTCAATTTGGATTGATTGTGCATTATTTATTCAAGAAAGTAATATAGGGGACAAAGCATTTAATGGGGAAGATAGATTTTTGGACTTTAATCTCTTTCTCCCTCTTTGCCAGCTGCTCAGCCCATTTCACACGCCTCTCTTCCCTTATCTGATCATCATCTGCTCCTGCTTTGTTTTTATTTTCCATTCCTTCAAAGCTCCGTCCAATTCCTTCACCCAATTCTCTCTCTTTGCCAGCGTCCCTCGCGATTTCCACCACCCCCAACTTCGGCCATTTGTTCCTCAAACAACCAACGAAGCCCACGTCTTCTCCCTACATCGTCAACCATCCAACAATGAAGACCAACCTGCCACCTTCTGCTTGTTCGTGACTCCACGAAGCAGCTGCCAACGAAGCCCCAATCATCGGTCAACAAACCAGCATCGAAGCCCACAAAGCTGACCGAAATCTCTACTCCTTGAAGCTCACACCCTCCACTCACAAAGACCTGCCACGTTCGACTCTTCACTTCGCTCGGTCAACAATCAGCAGACACCCTCGACGCTGGCTTTGAAGACTTCGACTCCTCTCGTTGCCACGCGTCCACCGAGCTCTCTCTGCTCCCGAAGACATCCATCTCATCATCCCACTCACCGAAGCCACAAGCCACCGAAGCAGCTTCATCCTCGTGCGTCTTCAGTTCATCCCGGCCGCGTGAAGTCAAGCCCATCGTCCACGCAAACCAGCAATTTCCGCAGCCCAAGCCCCGCATTCGAGCAGCTTAATTCGATAGCCCATCTCGCGGGCCCAGCATCCACGCAAAGTGTTCAGCCCAGCTCGTATTGGAACAGGCCGTTCTCAGCACTTGAAGCCCACCTCCAGCAGAATTTAAAGCCCAAGCTCCGGCCCAACAGTTTCTTCAAAGCAAGATCAGCCCAGTAATTTGAAGCCCATTTTCAGTCAAGCCTAGTCTCGAAAGCCCAACGAATTCAGCCCGCGAATCAAGTGAAGCCCAGCCCAAGTTGAAAACAAATCTCAGTTGGGCTGAGATTTGTTGGGCCGCTTTAGGCTTGGTCCAAGTCCGACGCCGCTTTGCTTAGAAAATTAAGATTTCGGCCGGCCGCGCGCGTCATCGCGGTGAACCGGTTTTCATGATACACCGGTGAGTTTATACTCTAAACTCTTCTTAGTAGGTTATTGATGCTAAGGGGTGTTTAGATTTATTTAATTAGGAATTAGGTGGTTAGTTAGATTAAATTAATGATTTAATTATTTAATCGAGCATGTTAGGTGGTTAGCATGGTTTAGCTAAGGCCTAATTAAATTGTATTATTTATCTAGAAGGGTTTGGGAATTTTTGGGTCCATATTGGTATTTAATTTAATAATTTTCACCTAGGTTAGTATGTTTAGAAATTATATTGAATTAATTAATTAATTTTCGAAATTAATTATTTTTTAAGAAATTAGGCCGGGATAGCCGATGGCCGAATTTCGTGTTGATTGCAATGGTGTGGTTAATTTCTACAATTGAGTGTTAAATTATGCAAATTGAGTGATGATTAGATTTTTGGTATTTAATTCCAAAAATTGTGGATTTCCAATATTTATTCAGAAAATCCCGGGTGTCGGATTTTAACACCGAAAATGATTTTATATACTATATAAAATAATGGGATTTTAAAAAGGAAAAATGTCAATTTTTCTAGGTCGAGTAGATCGTGTACCCACACACGACTATTTTCATACGTATTTCTAATACGAAGAAAAAGATCAGGTTCATCATTTTAATTGAAGCATTTGAGTGCAATGCACGGTGCCCTGGGCCATATTTGAGTGATTGTGTGATGATTAAGAGAAATCGTCCCAGGCTGTTGAGCTGGACGTTATCCCTATTTGGGATACCCTTGACAGCGGGAAGCCGGTCGCATGATGGGTCACGGACCCTATGCTCATTCGGGGAAAGCCGTCGACGAAGTGACGTGCTATGCTCAATGGGGTGAGACGAAGCCGCTGCAATGCCAAAAGACCGCCGAACTGAGAGTAGGCCGTGCTATATACCGAGATCAAAACTAGGAACACGTGATGAATTGAGTTGAATGTGTCTGATTATGGGACAAAATTGTGTGACACGATATGGGACTTGTCATAACGATTTGGCTCTATAATCAGGACCCCTGTATTGATTTAAGAATTGAGTGTTGCATTCCCATTTAATTGATCTTAAGTACTGCTCTGGTTTGTGATATGAACTATGCTGACCTGCAGGGTGGAACTGAGGCGAGGTAAGTCTCCTTGATTGTGTGATTGCGTGCTTAGGACGCTTCTTAGCGTCTTTTCCTCCTAGTTGAAGTTTAGAGCATGAACTTGCTGAGACATTGTCTCACTAGTTATTGAATAACCATTTCAGGGTCATCAAGTGGAGGACTTGGAGCAGAGAGGAGGTGATCTGAAGTATGGGTCGGATAGGAGCGCTTCTTTTGGAGAACAGTCTTTTGTAATCTTTTGACCATAGGCTCTTGTACTTGACTCAGTATATGTTTATAAAGGCATGTTTGTTTGTGAAATTATTGTTCTGCTTTTCTATCCCGAGATGGTTACTGTCAGGGGATTTTTAATCTGCTTCCGCATGTGTAATAAAGTAAAAAGGGTCAGCGACTAGTCCTAGGAAGTTGCAAAATTTTATCGACCAGAGAAGGATGGGCACGCGCTCGAGGATCGGGGCGTGACAACCAGCGGGTCCTTAATCTTCGGCTTCAAGCCATCTCTAAACCTTCTTGCTCTGTCCACCAAATCCTCGATCAATCTCGGTGCGTATTTCGATAGCTTGGCGAACTTCGCCTCATACTGATCCACAGTCATCCGGTTCTAGCAAAGGCGCTGGAACTTAGTCATATTCTGTTCTTGAGCACAATCCGAGAAATATTTCCGTAAAACTCCTCGACAAATGCATCCCACTCTGGGACCATACCCTCGGGAAACACTCTTCCTTTATTTGCCTCCCACCACGTGCTGGCGTTACCCTGTAGCTGATATATGGCCAAGGTCATCTTGTCTTCCTTTGAGCACCTCCATAGTGCAAAAACCTTTTCCAACTCTCGGACCGAAAGGGTTGCAACCTCGAGGTCACTTGCTCTAGAAAACTTTAGCAGCTTCAATCTCAGAAAATGCTCCACCAACTTGTGCATAGATCGCTCGCCATTCCCATTTCTAGGTGGGACTTCAGCAGGTGCAGCAATGGCAGCAACAGCATTGGCGGCAGCAGTGGTGGTGATGGCAGCGACAACAGCTTGATTTTGAGCTTGCTGCCCAGCCACGTTCCCCAAGGTCTCTAGGGCTTGCAAAATCCGGTCAACCCTAGGATCAATTGGTGTCCTCTCTCTAGCACCCACTTGCACTGGTGCTCTCTCTCTAGCACCAGCCCGTCTCAGGGCCCTTTCTTTAACACCAGCTTGAGTCGATGCCCTTTCCCCGGCACTTGTGAAAGCCGCTATGGCCTTTCTCAGAGGGGCCCTCTGTTCAAGATCGCTCATCACGCAGGGTCCTTTCAGAAACCTGCTTTCCAACTCCAACAAGGAATTAGAAATCTGAGCAACTCGTACAAAACAATCAATCAATCACAAGCATAAGCATAAGGAAAATGTTTTTCCTAGCTAACTATCCTAGAACCCATCGCACATTATCACTCCAGACCTTGACTAGGCTATAATACAACTTAAACGGGGATGTCACGCCCCGAACTCCGAGCGCGCGAACATCCCTCGACGGTCAATTAAAAATGCGACATCCCAGGATGTGTCACCAACCCATTCTTTTTATCTTTCGATTAAACGCATGCATAAGCAAATTAAATAAACACCCAATCAACCAACAAAACAGGGATAGTAAAACACAACAAACGATTTCCAAAAGTCATACATTTATTTATCCACTTGTTAACCCAAGGAGTTTAACATTTACATGCCCACAATAATATACAACACCTACACGACCTATGAGCAAAAAGGGGATAGAAAGGTCAAGGTTAACTTTAGCTTCACTAATGGCAAGGCCGCCAAAAAGTGTTGCATCTCGCGCCCACCACATCCGCACTTAGCGGATCTCCACGCTATGGCCCTAAAAATGGTTAACAACAACGGGGTGAGATAAATTATCAGCGAGTCAACTTCATAAACCTCGATTAGGATGCAAATTCGTACGGAGGCAACCTAATCATGCAACGACATACAATGTTACCTCGCCTTGACACACCCCTGCATATTAGTACGTCACATCTGCCATTATTGATACAATAAGCATAATCAATATTTAGAACACATAACTCTCATACACCAAGCATCCACACGGGTCCCGATTATAAGGTAAAACCTATTTTGGCACATCTCATACCATGTCTAACAATTTTACCTCATAATCAAGCGCAATACATCACAATTATTCACATGTGTTCCGATTATTACGACCCCTTGAGCCATGGCCAACACACGAGTTGGCGGTCTTCTGGCATGACCGAGCATCGTCCCGCCCCATTGGGCACGGCAATGTCTAAAATCCCGGCCTAGACGGCATTCCATAAAAGAGTATCGGTCCAGCCTCAACTGCGACTCGGCATGCAGACCCCTGCCGGACATCCGATAAAAATCGGGCATCGCCCCCAAACTCCTTTTGGGTGACGGATTCAATTAATGACACATATGCACGCCAACACTCAAGCCAATTTTTATCTTCCGTCAATTAGCCTAAAAGAGTTCGTGCTTAAATAACAAATCTCGGAAAATCTTTACATTTAAAATTCCAATAAAATAATCGCACGTGGTCACGTATTTAAATTCAACCCATCAAACCTTGCACACTTCTATTTTAAAACCTCATTGTTTTATTTAGCACGTAAAACCCGACACCTTAAACTTTGCCATTTAATTGCCTATAAAACCTTCTTTAATAATAATAAGTGAACTTATCATAGAGCAATCAATAATATGGCATCGTACATGCAAACAATCGGAATTACACACAATCTCACCCGAAAAAAAAAACGGCCATAAAATTCTACTTAATGGCTAATCCATCATTAACTATACTAATCGCGATTAATTAAGCTAATTGTGATTAATTAGGCTAATTACAATTAATTAAACTAAATTCAATTAATTAGACTAACTTAAATTAATTAAAAATTAGTGGACGTTAATTAAAATAATTACGATTAATTAAATAAATGACGATTAAAATAAATAAATTATGATTAATTAATTAACGATTAATTAATTTAGTTTATTTTAATTAATCTAACCATGATTAATTAATTTAATCGTAATTACTTAAACTAATCGCCATTAATATTAAACTAACCACTCCCTAAATGCAATTAATGCCATAATCCACTAACTCACCGATTTCCGGCGGCGAGCTGCGGTGGCGGCGGTGCGGCGACGGCGAAGACACGAGTCTCACGGCACCAACAGCACGGCGAAGACAATGGCAGTCGCGGCTGTTGAAGCTCATGGCCAAGGGGGGCTCAGTTCAGGCGGTGGTGGTGGCGGTTCGAAGCAACGGCGGCCCGAACAACCAAGCGAGTGGTGGCAAGAGGCGGTGACGGTGGCTTGGGGACGACGGTGGCGACTTACAATGGCGGCGGTGGCGTCAAGCGGCGGTGACGCTTTGGGAACTCGGCGGTGGAGATGGCCGCGGCACGGCTCCAAGCGGCGGACAGAGGTGGCGTGGTGGTGAGTTGGGTGGCCAAGAGATGGTGGTGAGGATGGTGAGGAGAAGGTGCGGTGGTGCTGGTGGTGGTGAAGCGACCGCGAGCAACCAGAAGAAGAAAGGGGGGTTCGGCCGAGAGAGGGGGGAGAGAAAAGAGAGAAGAGGGAGAAGAAAAAGGGAAAAAAAAAGAAGAAGAAAAGGGTGTGGAGGGCAAAGGGGTAGCATGTGGGGAGGAGAAGAGAGAGAGAGAAAGAAAGGGGAAAGGGGGGAAGAATTGCCGGAAGGAGAAAATATTGGGTGCGCCGGGCGCTCCACGTTACCGTGCGCCCGCCCAATCAGGATGCGACACGTGTCGCAACGTGGCTCAAGCCGAGGCCCACCATTAGTTTTCAGTTAAATTTTTGCTACTTCTCTCTCTTATTTAATGCTTCGTCCTTTTCTCCGCACGATTTCTCCCCGTTTGCACGCAAGCGTGCGTCCCTTCCCCTCCCATTCTCTTTCAAAAATTTTTGTCCCTGCATTTTTTCTCCATGAAGGCTGCAACGCCATCTCTCTCAACCAAACGCTCGCCGGTTGCCTCCAAGCTTGGCCGCCTCTACTGTCGCCGTCAAGAGCCACTCGCTCCCAAGAACCCCGCCAATCGTGACTGGGTCCCGAACTCTGGCCATCTCCGTCTCAGCCTCTTCGGCGAGCGCGGACACCCAAAAGCCCACCGATTGCCTCCGAACTCGGCCGCCTCCACCATTGCCGCCAGGAGACACTCACTCCGAAGAGCCTCGCCGGTCGTGGTTGGATCCCGAGCTCTGACCGTTTTCGCCTCGGCCTCTTCGACGATCGCGTACACCAAAAGCCCAACTAGTCACCTCCGAGCTCAGGCACCTTTGCCAGTCGCCTCCAAGCTTGGCCGCCTTTAGCGTTGCCGTCGGAAGCCACTCGCTCCCAAGAACCCTTCCGGTCGTGGCTGGGTCCCGAACTCTAACCATCTTCGCCTCGGCCTCTTCGGTGAGCGCAGACACCCGCTGGTCGCCTCTGAGCTCGGCCGCCTCCACCGTCGTCGCCAGGAGCCACTCGCTCCGAAGGAGCCTCGCCGGTCGCCTTCGAGCTTGGCCACCTCTGCCGGTCGCCTCCAAGCTTGGCCACCTCTGCCGTTGCCGTCAAGAGCCACTCGCTCCCAAGAACCCCGCCGGTCGTGGTTGGGTCCCGACAATCTCCGCCTCGGCCTCTTCAGTGAGCGTGGACACCCAAAAGCCTGCTGCTTGCCTCCAAGCTCGATCACCTCTGCTGTCACCGCCAGGAGCTACTCGCTCCGAAGAGCCCTGCCGGTCGTGGCTGCATCCCAAGCTCTGACCTTCTCCGCCTGTGCCTCCTCGGTGATCGCGGACACCCAAAAGCTCACCGGGCGCGTCCGAGCTCGGCCACCTCCGCCATTGCCACTTTCTCCCAAGAGCACCTTCTTATGAATCTTACCTGTTGGTATGGATTTTGTGATGACTCAACAAAATTTTGTTGTTTAAGCATATGGCAATTTGTATTTCACACCCTGCACTCGTCTTCGTAAATCATATTTTCAGTTTTAAGGCAATCTTTTTAGTTTGATGCTTGCTGTCTTAGGAGATAGTGAAGTTCTTGTTAGGATGGCGAGTAGTTCATTTCTTGGGATGTATGACTAGAACTTAACTGCCTAGGATTCCTGAGTTAGCATTGGTGCCGTCTTAAAAAATTTAGCCACCGAGTTTTTGCTCGGTGTTTCATGCCTCTGTTGGGAAAGCTAGTGTTAGTAGCTCCATTTGCCGGTGCCATCATATTTAATTTTTATAGATGTTTGAAGGAAGATAAGAACTCCCTTTTCTCAAAATGTGGATTCTTCACGATAAATATGTAGTATATGTGTCAATTAATTCCGTTAGCTTGAAGGATGTTTCTGGGTTGTGTCTTTACTTTGACCATGTAATTTTCCAGAGCCAGTTACCTATGCACGTCCTATTTTCTGAGCTCATGATGAGATACCGAGTGATCTGTGATGGTTGCAACATTATCATTTTCTTTTCCTGGTTTACTTAAGTAGAACCAGGTCATCCAATTGCCTAGCTTTATGTCTTTTAACTCATAATTTGTTCTGGTTTCTTTCTCTCTTTGTAAGGATGCATTGATAGGCTTCCTCTTTTCTGACAATCTAATTGTTGGGATGTTATGCTCATTATTTGTCTGTAGTTTCCTCCATTTTTGGTAAATGTGCCGTGGCATATGTTACTTTTTGCTTCTTGAGTATTTGCTTTTATCTAACTTTACAACTGCACACACAACACATGGGCATGCTCAGTGAACTAGGGAGAATGTTGTGGATCAAAATCATCAAATCCAAGCCAAATTCGAGGAAGGACTGTCCGTTCTGCTGGGTTAACCTTTGTCGTTAACATTTTCCAAGCTGAATCCCTCAGTGTCATGTTGTAGATTGAATGCTTGAGCAATAAGCATGGAAAACTTAGGCCTTACCTCTTCCTTTGCAATTATCATGCTGAAAACAATTGGAAAAGTCTCTTGCATATATTGTGTATGACACGATATCTGCAAGATTAATATTTAAACCCTTTGAATCAACCTCTCTAGCCCTGTGTAGAGATCATTTATCTCTTGTGCACAACATAATTCACGAGCTTGAATGAAATTCTAACATATTGACATTATCTTTGTATGTTTAATAGATCTAAGATTGGAAATTGGTGTTAGTGTTCCTTTACTTACGATTAATCCAACTCATCCTTTTTTGCAGATGTGTGGGAACTCAAGTTACTTTAACAGTTGGTCGTCCAAATTTATTTTGGTGGACTCCAGAATTTACTCTTAAAGCCTTATCCTCCCAATCAAGAATCTACAAATGAAAATCCTATCCAAATTACAATGCATCACTATAGATGTCACTAGCACGCTCATGGCCTACAAAGGGGAGCTTGGTGACTATTACTGCATGGCTGCCAAATCAGTCGGTCTTCCATGTCCCGACTATAAGCGCGTCCATGAGGGCTTTAAACTTGCATATACAGAAATGGCAAAAAAATATCCGTGCTTCGGATATGCCGCCAAAATGCCAAACATTGTATGGTGGAAAACTTGCGTGAGAAATTCATTTGTCCAGGTAAGATAGCCAAGTCTATAAAATGGAGCTCTGTGATTTGCTTGCTTAATGCAGCTAGAATACTATTTTCTTTTGCATGTCTGACTATGTAATCCTGGTTCCAGGTTTATCTTATTAAATTTATGAAGCTGTACAGTTATTTGTTGATAACTTAATGGTTTAATATATCAAGTGCTGTAATTGTCATTCTGATTGCAACATTTTGTGATTTTAGTACTGCAAGTTGAGAATTCTGCTAATAGCTTGAGAGTTCTATTTACTTCTCAAAATCCTATGTCTGGATGTGTTACTAATCTTAATTTTTTTTCTAACAGGCAGGTTATGAGTATGATGAAGAGACATTTGAGAGATATTTAGACGCATATATGCATCTTTCGGTTCAGCTGCACCTTACACCGTCTTTCCAGACTCCTAACCATTCTAGAGATGGGTTAGAGATGGGTTCAGTTAAATTTTTGCTGCTTCTCTCTCTCATTTAATGCTTCGTCCTTTTCTCTGCACAATCACTTCATTATCGTGTTCTGTTTTTTTTAAAATCATAAAATCTTTTATCTTTTATTGGTAGGGATTTGTCCTATAATCGGTTAACAGGGAAAATTCCATTCAACATTGGTTTCCTGTAAGTGGTCACCTTGTATGTGTTTGCAACTTCTGCAGAGTGTTTCAAATATATAGCATTTGATCTGTATCAGCTTTCCCTAATTCCTTTCGTAATCTGTCTGCGTACTAGGTCATTGCAAGGTAATCAACTGTCGGAGCAAATTCCATCTGTGATTGGTCTCATGCAGGCCCTTGCAGTCTTGTGAGTTCTCATTCTCCTATTTTAAGGTCAGAATAGTTGTTTTTCAAACAGTTGCTTAACATCTTGTTTCTCTTTAATCGCCTAGAGATCTGAGCTGTAACATGTTAACTGGACCCATCCCTCCTATTTTGGGAAATTTCACCTACATGGAAAAACTGTGCGTTATCCTCGATACTTGCTATCATTTTTTTACACTTGTACTTAATTCTAGGGGTCACGTTGGCATCTTTCTTGTGCTGGTTTAAGCTTGACCTGGGTATGAAACATGTTGTAGGTACTTGCATGGCAACAAACTAACCGGACAAATCCCTCCGGAGCTTGGAAATATGTCAAAGCTTCATTATGTGTATGCTTAGTTTCTCATATATTGGATTGTTTTGAAGCTATGCATGTGATTTCATCTGCATGGGGAGTCCATTTCTGCAACCTTTTTACTGATTGAGGATCTTTATAACTATTTCATTCTCCTGTTCTATGTAATTTTTCCAAGTCTACTCTCATGATAATTCTGGCATCCTTCATAAGCTTTAATAAACATCAATTAGAATACGTTCTGCATGTTTCAGGCCACTTAGAACATCTTCTCACCCCTAGCCTGACTATTCTGTAAGTTTATTGTTGTCCCATTGTTGTCCCCAATGCTGCATAGATTATAATGGTACTATATTTTCTTTGGAAAATGGCAGCCTCTGGGATCTTCTCCATGGTGAGTGAAGTTTCTTTTTAATGACTTGGATGTCCTGCTCAAGAGCCTCTTAGGTGAATATGCGTGTCAAAACTTTTTCCCATCATACGTGAGAACTAGATTGAGCGAGCGTGAAAGAGTGAAAATCTGGAGTGGCTTTTATTAGTACTCATTTCACTCCTGCTAAATTTTCTTCTGTTCATGTATTGAAATCATCTAAAATAAACTGGTCCTAGTTTTTAATTATGTCAGGATTCTTCCGACCAAAGATCTTTACAAATTAATGATTTCTGTAGGCCCTGCGAAGAAAAAGAAGCTTGACTGGGATACTTGTCTCAAGATAGCACTTGGTGCCGCTGAGGGGCTTTCATATCTTCACCATGATTGTAGTCCGCTATTCATCCACAGGACGTGAAATCGTCAAACATTCTACTCGATAAGGAATTTGAGGCGCATCTCACTGATTTTGGGATTGCAAAGAACCTATGCACAACGAAGTCCCATACTTCTACATACATAATGGGGACCATTGGCTACATAGACCCAGAATATGCCTGCACTTTTCGCCTCACAGAGAAGTCAGATGTCAACAGCTGTGGAATTGTTTTACTGGAGTTGCTAACCGGCAGGAAAGCAGTGGATAATGAATCCAATCTCAATGCAAAATTAAAGCAAGATTTGGCAAAATAGAAGACAATTCTAGATTGAAAATGTTGGTTGTGCTGTTGTTTATGGTAATTTTAGCTTTAAAACTTGACATATTGTGAGATTTGGCAAACCTAAAGATGTTGGTTGGGTTGTTCATGAGTTTTAGTTGTTTGTAAATGTATGTGCATTTTGTTTGTAGGATGAATAAAGTGAACTTTTATGTTGGCATATCATTAAATTTGTTTTGCTATTGCATATTTTCCCATGCCACTACTTCCCCGAAATCTCGACCAAATTCTTGCTTGAGATTATAAATGTTTGATTGAGGATTCTTAAATTCAAATTATAAATATATTGAGGATCTTTAACATTGTACATTCTGGTTTCTGCAAAAACTAGCCTACGGGGCAAATGAACTGCACACTAAAGAACAAGATTGATGTTTTCGTAGGTTATTTGAGATTTACCATTTTTCAGTTCAGGAGTTGTTGAGTTCGAGCATCACTTTAGCGACCATTATCGAAGAAGTTTCGACAATTTGAATGAGAGAATTCAAAGGTGAGGATTTGGATATTGATGCTAACTTGACAAAGGTTCATCTTGTGAGATTTCTTGGTCATCTCCGAGAGCGACCTTTCTCTCTTCTAAATTATCTTGAATCGAATAAGTTCCTCTTTTTTGACATCCAATGCGGAAGTTATGGAGGATGACTCAGCCAAAGGTTTGTGCGGTTTGAAATGAGCTTTTGCGCCCGAAGACCACCCAACTTGTTCCATATGATTTATAACGGTTTTGACCTCGTCCTAACGAATGATCCTCACACCAAAAACAATCACAAAGGCCAAAGTCGGTGAAGAGCCAATTTGGTTGCAAATTGCAGGCTCCTCCTATCATAGAGGAACAATTGCCTGTTCACATGCATCCGAAGCAAAAAATATTATATAGACCATTTCTATATATGAGCCACAAATAAACCACATTTAAACATCTTGTTTTAAAGCACCACATAGATAAAGAAAATGACTGGCTAATGATTTTACAAAACTCTCTAGCCTTTGAACATGGAGGGGAAAGAGAACTTAGTGGACAGTGCAACATCATTGGTCACATTCATAACTCATAATGACCTTGTGTCTATGTACAGCAAGATAATAGTGAGCAGGCAAACATCTAACATCAAATTTGTGCCCATTAAATTTGAGCACGCAACCATTTAACAATCTCTAAAGCTACATTCATGTACACACTATGAGGGTCTAGTCTACAGATATACACCTATGTCGAAGAGATTCCTGCACCATTTCCAAGCAGCCATCGATCCAGAGTTCAATTGGCGAACTTCAGATTGCCTAATTACCAACCATCATCTTGCAAACGGTTCAGATCAGCTGTAGAAAAAATAATTGAAGTGGTTTTGAACCAATATGCCACTCATAGGGAAATCAATGAAAATTCAACTCTAGCAGGTGACCTTAGCTTCTTTATGTATATGCTCCCGCGAAAAGACACCGGAGAAATCCAAAAATGCGCAAGAAATCAACAGAAGGTGTCTGAAGATGAGCCAAAGTAGCATGGCCACCTTTTACCTACAAGACATATAATCCAGAAGAACATTCTCTCTTACTGAAGAACAAAAGGCAAACTAAAATAACAATCTTGACAAGGACAATCAACTCCATCACAATATTAAAGAACAAGAGGAGATTAGCACAGATTCCAAACCTCACTAAACACCACTAAATTTCACTTTGTTCTTCATTGACATTTATTCCAACACCAAACAATTATGCAGTGACCTTGGTAGAAAAGAATTTCCTAGAATGTACATAGTTTGCCAGTCAACCAGTAAAAAACATTGGCAACTAAGACCAAAGCAATAAAACCAACTTCAGCTAGACTCTTCCATAAAACAAAGATCATATAATACCTAGTAAGTATAAAAATGAGACGATCCACCTTGCTTAAGATTGACACCTCATCCAGTCATAAATTTATAGAATGAACACTAAGGCTAAAGTTGTTTTAATTGCTGCAATTTGTTTTCTACATGCTTTATTTGATACCTCATCCAGTCTCTTTGTTAATTGACTAAGCAAGTCTTGTATCTGACAATACCTTTTTCGCTGAAGAACTTGTTTCACTAGAGAAAGATCTTTGCTGGAGCACCTTACTCCTTTGAGTCACCTCACCATTGTATTTATCGACAGTGAGCAGCAAGTCACTTAACTCTGCTTATGTATGACGGTAAAGGAGGCAATGTTTGCTGGGTTTGCATTCACAGATGTGTTGCCAGTGCTGCACAAAAGGGGTCTGATGATGAGATCGAGAATTACCAATTCTGGCTTTAAGCCCAAAAATGATGATGAAGAAGAAACACTTCATATGATTGGATGATCCATTTCTTTGAATATGAACCCAACCAAAGAAGATGTTATTTACGGTGCCATGTCAGATCAAAGACAGGAAAGTATATGCCACCAGCAGCAATGTGACAAATCAAAATTAGAACCAGAACCATTAATGTAATCAGATTTTTCCTTGCAAAGTCAATTGTATCATACGCTTTTTAACATTATGACTTCAAGGATGTATTTCATTATGACAGAGGCCCTTGTCATGAATGCTTTCACTCATTGTGCCCGGCTAAGTGGAATAATCCAAGTTCCATGAGTTCAAGATCCCCCTTCAGGGGCAAATGTTTTTGACATTGCAGTATGGCACATGTACTAGGCTTGTATTTGCACTACAAATCAACTAATTTGACAGGATAATAAACCAGAACACAGTTTCCACATACCTCAAGACAAACAAAAGCAGATGGCCTACAATCACATACAACTGCAGAAAGATAAAGATATTGCTGACATATAATGCACTTAGGATCCTACAAAAAAACCAAAACAAATTCATCAACTAGCATCATATTGACAAAGTCATCAGAAAGCAAGAGTTAAACATGAAAGGTCGAGTACCTCCTCAGTCCCCACGCATTCAGGACGTGTCCGTGGTGGCATTGGAGATGATTTTACAATGCCATTTTTCCAGAGTTGCTCCCTCCAACTTTTCTCCTTTGTATAAATTCTTAGTAATTCTTTCGCCAAAAAAGTTGATGCTTTTCTATCATAATTACTCTGCATATTGCACAAGAAGGCAATTAGGGACATTTCTGTAATATGGAAAGGCCTCCTAGTAAGCAAAACTTAACTTTAGAAAAACAACTGTTATCAAAAGGAAATAGCAATTATTAATCCTTCCCATCAAACTAATGAAAGAGGCAAACACGGAAACTATGTTGATGATGATCATGAGTCCATCACAAAATACCAAAAACCAAAGAAAATAGTCCCAGGTAAAGATAGTCAAACGCACAATAGGCAAGAGCATTGAGCCATGAGTTCTCAATAGAATAACCCACAATTTTGATACTTGTAGTTATAATCCAGAATCCATGGAACCATGAAGAAATGGCCTACAAGCAACCACCATAAATATATAAATGACAACTACAAACTACGCCCAATAATTCGATCACAGATACTCCAGAAGCACATGTGGGTATTGACATTTATATTGAAAGATCAAATGGGCAAGTACTTTGCTAAAGCCTAGACATATCGCAATGTAGACTAATCCAATCTTTGCTCAAGCTACATATCACTCCTAAAGACTAGAAAATGCTGAACCAACTGCTCCTCCAGAATGGCTGGCAATACCACTTTAGAGTGGATAGCCTGTCCACTGAGTGCCGGTACTCACTTTTACTAAGGCTGGGCTTAAAAGGAACAAGAGACTTGGTGACAACAACACAGAGAGAGAGAGAGAGAGGAGGGGGAGGGAGGGAGGGAGGGAAATGGTGGCCGAGCAAAGGCTGCTGGAGCTCAGCATCCTCACTATTTAGCAACTCTGCGGAAAGACAACTCTTCTCTTGTTTTCTAACTAAAATGAGGTCCATTGAGGATGGGCCAACAAATAGACCCATCGAGCCCAAATGCTTTAAACTATATGGAGTTATGTTCACAATTTTCATGAAATCTGTAAACTAAGAGTGTCGAAACAGAGCTGCCATACAAAGAAGGAGAAGCAAAGATGGAACTCCTTTCAGGCATCAATCATGTGCTCCTATTGTTGTATGCCAAATAGTCAAAGAGAAGAATTATCGTTCAACTATTCGACATCTCTTCATCTTTGCACAGGAGCAATTCCAGAGGTGGAAGTGCTATCATCATCACCCAATATCAAGATAAGATTCTTATTCAAAACAAAGTGCAATCCCTCCACACAGCCGGTTCGTCCACAGAATCATAAAGTATGAGGTGTTAGGCATCACCATTGCCTCCCACAAATGTATGGTGGCAGTTACAACTGCAGAGAATTAAGAGAGATACATTCATAATTTGTTCAATAGCAAGCACAAAGAATTTCCAATTGAGTATACTACTGACTGGCTGACTCCATTTATCTCACATCTTTTGCAAAAGAGTCACGTACACGCCAAAAAGAATAACATAAAAATGCAATGTCAGCATGACATATTCTTGTCCATTAGATCTGCTATAAAATGTAACTGACAAGCATTCCTTTAGGACAGAAACGTAGCATGAAGTTTAAACACTATTAGTATAACTTAGGTTGACCAATCTAGTGATTGGGCAATCAATGGTGAATTGATGATGTGAAAGGAGTCCAAATGGAAATTATATCACAGGTGACTGGACTCTTGTCTAAAAATCATATTTCTTGGGAGTTATTCCATTAGTTTAATCCAAGAGATTCAATTTCTATGTAACCATCAATCAAAGTATCAGACGGATCCTAACGGAGGAGGAAGAAGATACACAGAGTAAAAAATCATTTCTGTTCTTGATATCTAGTATCTCTGAGGCATAATCAGTCCTGAACTAACAAACAGCTCAATTTTTCAGACTAACAATGATCAGAAAAATGCATCACAACTGGCAGCTGTTATCTCAAGTTAATCTGCACTTCATCGCTAAAACTCTATCAGCCATATTCCAACTCAATCTTACTCATTAAACTCAAGTTTTGTCCTCCTACTACACACTGCAAAATTGCCATACAAACAAGCTATCTCTACCCATCCATCCAACAGGAACATCATTCCGAAAATGAATTGCAATTCAAACTAGAAATTTTCTGAATTATCGGCTCATGTATCCAAGTACTTCCGCTCCACGTGCTTCGTGTGGAAAGTGGGAGAACTCAATTATGAAACCAAAGACTGACCTTTGGATGTCAACAACTCATTGAACAACTTCCTCTTCTCACTGACGAGCGGTGCTAACCTAGCCTCACCTTCAAGGGCGACTTGATCTGACACAAAGCACAGAACCTGTCAAAAACCGAAATGAGAAAGCAAACGTGCATCGACACACAACAGACGCCGCACCGCCTCACCTAGTTTCCGCGTCTTGTCGGCGAGAACACCGAGGTAGCGCGTGACTCGATCGAGCTTCGCGTTGGAATACTCCTGCAGCTCGCCTCTTGTCTCAGCTCCAAGTAATCCTGCCTCGCAAGAAGCAAAAATTCGAAACCGGCAAATCCCCCAACTCAATCGGGAGCCAAAACAAAGCGCGAGACGATCGGAGCGTTTCAGAAAAACCTGGACATTGTCCACGAGCCACTGGACCTCGGAGGCCAGCAGGAGCTGCGAGGGCGGCGAGGAGGCGGCGGTGGCGGCGGAGATCGAGTACCGCCGGACGAAGGGGGCGCTTGGCCGGTGCTGGTCGTCAGCGTCGAAGGAGGCGGAGGTCGACGACTACTTCCGCGGCTCGAAGCCGCTCACCTCCCACTTCCACCGGTTGCTCCTCGGCTCCGACTGAAATTTTTTCAAAATGGCGCCTCTTTGTGCAGAGGAGTGTCTCGAGGACAGCGGAGGCGTCGTGCCGGAGGCCGTGGAGGCGTCGTGACTTTGTGCGGGAGAAGACAG
This sequence comes from Eucalyptus marginata, assembly GCA_014182565.1. Lineage (NCBI taxonomy): Eukaryota > Viridiplantae > Streptophyta > Magnoliopsida > Myrtales > Myrtaceae > Eucalyptus > Eucalyptus marginata. The sequence goes on along the minus strand of JABKBI010000015.1, from coordinate 310,793 downwards.
AAGAGAGATTTTTGTGAGAGAGAGACTTCGTGCAGGAGAAGCTTCAAATGCGAAGGGCAGGAGAAGGACACAGCCATTAATGAAGAGAGAGAAGGAATCGGCAAAAATTTGGCTAAAAATAAAAGCGGGACCCGGCTCAGGTGGCGACACGTGTCGCATCCTTATTGGGCGGGCGCATGGTGACGTGGAGCGCCCGGCGCAAGCATATTATCATCCATGGTCGCCCTAAAGATACGACAGCAAATTTTTATGTATTTGATACGAGTAGGAGCGAGCCACAACAGATAACCAAATTTAAATACAACTAAAATATGAGCTCTACACCCGTTTTGCCACCTCGTCTACATTATGTTCATATGAGCTCATTCAAATATCTAAGTGGTGCGTTACCAAAGGTTTGTGGTCTTTTAGGATGCATCGAAATTAGGGGTCTTACACACAGGCCTCCAATTCCTTTTATTTGCTTCATTAACTATCGCTAAACAAAAAATAAAGAATAAAAAAAATTATAGCAAAGGGGGACTTTAAAATTTCATCGCGATACCCTATCCTATTTCCGCAAAATTTACGTCATCAATTCTCGAATTAATCGATAATGATCCCGTAATGCTCCATGCGGGCAAATGTTATCAGTAAAACAATTTATTAGGTAAGGGCAAAAGCTACAAAAAATTTTAAACTTTACCCGCCAAGTCATCAATATGAAAAACCACTGAACTCATAAATGCGATACATTTACCCTCTCGTTAAAATTACATTTTTGTCTACATGACGCCAAAAAAAGGAATCGGTGTTGACATGATGCCCACGTACGGCGTTGTTTTGACTGAAAAATCATCTAATGGGATCTCTGCATAGGTACAAAAGGAATTTCGGGGTGAATGCAGTGGGCATAATTTGGAGTCTTCTTTCTTGGGGTCACCTGTTGTTCCCTGTATGTATCAAATGTGTCAAGAGAAAACCATCCCCTTTAGTCTTCTTTTTAATTTAGAAGGGAAAAGTCAGTTTTGCCCCTGCATTGATTAGTCTGGATTCGGCTTTTGGCAGCTGATTCATCGCTCTATTTCCTCGCGGAATAAAATAAAAGATTTAAGCGAAACGTTGGTGGTGAATGAGATTATATCGAGAAGCATTGGGGAGGGGGCCGGACGAAGGAAAATGGTGAGGATGCGGTGCGGAGGGCCCCACATCGGGACATACACGGCAATTTTTACTTTTTGGTTTTGTCGGTCTTAAGGCCGATGATTGATTATAAGACGAATTCGGGAAAATGAAAAGCAAAGGGACGACGTGAAATCAGGTGGGCCCCAATGCAGGCCCCATGTTTGTCGCTCGTTCATCGTAGCCGAATACTAGAACGAGCCAGGACAGGACCAGTCGATTCTTCTCTTCAGATGGGTTTCCTAAGTTTGCAAAACTTGCTCTAGCTTATAATTGCTAGATTAAGTACCAACACCTGAAATTGGTTAAATAGACTCAACTAGTAAAACGTGAAAGATTTGTGATTTAATTGACATAATAAAAAGGTGTGGGACTAAATTAAAAAAAGTGCGATGAGTTTATGATTTCTTTGAATATATATATGTAAATGCAATTGAATAAAATTTTCCTTACAAAAAGTGTAATCAAATCTTAAAACACATCAATTCGATGTAATCGAGCCCATTCGTAATTCCTTCCAATATGGCTAATACGTAGCTTTTTTTAAATATTTTATCTCTCTTGATGCTATGTTTTTGTCCCGTCTGACTTTCGGCTTCTTTTTCTCCGAATTAATGCCATTTCGATTCAAATCTAAATTTTTAAAATACAAAGTTTACTAAATCAAAGTTAAAATAAGCAAAATTCACAAAAGAAGAATATAACATTAATTCGGAGAAAAAGAAGTCGAAAGTCAGACGGGACAAAAACATAGGCTGCAAATTTCAACCCCCACACCCTGGTAGCACCGACACGCGACACGACACGAGTGTCCGACACGACACGACACGTCGACACGTCATTTCTAAAAATAGAGAATTCCGACACGTTGCGACACGTTGAATATTAAATAAATATTTTTATTTTTAATTAATTTAATTCAAAATTTTAAGCCTATAATAAATTTATACTAATAATATTAATAAATCAATTCATTTGAAATTCGAAAGATATATTCATAATTAATGCGAAACATATTTTTAATTTTAACAAAGTTATTGATAAAATTAATAATTAATAAGAAATTAGAATCAATTTATTTAAATAAATTCATGATTTTTAGAATGATCAAAGTTTATCATTATTCAAAATTCAATACTTTTACTTTTCAAAATTAGTTTTCAATTTCATTTATTTAATTTTTCTATAAAAAAATCCCCAAATCCACTTTTTTTCTTTTCTTTGTCCATTTCCCTCCACCCAAACTTATTTTACATTTTTTCCCTCCCAAAACCACTGCAGCTGTCAGCCACCCCCACAACAAAACTCAAAATACACGCCATTGTCCCCTCTTTTTATTATTTTTTATTCCCTTATCACAAACCCTAGCGACCCTCTTCTTCCTCCTTCTACCGCTCGCGCAAAGAAAGCCCGGACCAAGACAAACACGCAGACAGCAGACCTCGCTCCCCTCTTTCGCACCTCGTATCGTTTCTCGGCTTCCGACGATGGAGCGGACGCGACGCCGAGGAGGAGGAGATAACGTCGCCGCCGCCGCCGCCGCTCGGCGCCTCGGCCCGATCCCTTCCTCTTCTCTTCCTCTCTCTGGCCGTCTCTTGCCGTCGCTCGTGACCTCTGCTCCTCCCCTCCCTCGCCTCCACCCGGAGTCTTGGACACGCGTCGACACGCGTGTCGAGAAAAGTTGACCGCGTGTCGGAAAATCCGACACGCGTTGACCGCGTGTCCGACCGTGTCAGAGCGTGTCGACGTGTCGACACGCTCCGACACGTGTCGGACACGACACGGAAGCACGGGCAACGTGTCCGTGCTTCCAGCTACACCACATCGACAAGAAAGAAAAGAAATAAACCCCACAACATTACGGTGCCACCGCCGTTACCATTCTGAGACTCGAGCCCTAAGAATCGTGCGCAGGGATCTAATCTAGGAGAAGCAGCAGGGGTAGGCACTATTTAAATTACTATTTTGCCCATTGCCCACCAGAGATTCCCCAATTCGGAGAATCCTGCCTTGGTACCCCATGCACTAACAGACGGGGCGGGCCTTTTGGGGCTTTCCATGCGACGACTTTTCGTCTGCTCCTTTTTTTATTTTTTATATAATAATAATAAAAGTGAATCAAAAGCAATAGAGAGAGAGAGAAGGAATAAAAAGGTTCATGATTGCGTGGGGACCCAACATGAAAAGTTCATGTTTGGGTCCTGGCGAATCTCGAAGGATCACGAAAAGTGTACCCTCGTCGTCCTCCTCCTCCTCGCCCTCGCTCTCCTCACACCTCGACCACCTCGCCCTCCCCTCACCTCAGACTTCGTCGATCTCGCCCTCCCCTCACCTCAGATTTCGTCGACCTCCTCGCCCTCCTCACTTCGCACTTCGCCCTCCTCGCCCTCCTCGTCCTCCTCACCTCAGACTTTGAGGATCTGTTTGGAAAGATATGCGAATTATTCTTGTAATATATCCCACCTTGGGATTGATACATATTCGATTATAAAATCACTAGATATTAGATTGATTTGTAGAATATTACATTGCCTTTCTTTGTGTATACACTCACGTATTATAAACGGAAGACTTGTACATTTCAATATACATAATACAAGAAAATCTTCCATCTATCATTCTTCTCTTCCACGATCCGTTTCTTGCTTGCCTTCACCTCCCCGACATGGTATCGGGCCGATGCTTTAAGCTCCATCTTCCGCGATCGATTGCTTTCGAAGCTCGCAAGACATCAAAGTCTTGATTAACGAAAGAATCAAATTCCAAGGAAGAAGAAATGTATCTTACCATGAATCCAGAGAATTTGCTCTCCTCTGAATATCTCGCTCCTCCTCCTCATACAAAGGGCCACGCCAACAAAGAGACACAAGGTCACAACGCCCCCGCAATACCTACAATTTCCACAACCCAAGAACCAATCCGACTCAATGGCGGATATTACCTGCCAAAGAATATGGGGCGCCCATTCCTCGCCATCCTTACCAATGGGTACCTTATCCATGGTAATGCGTCGGGCAAGGCCCGAATCCATCATTGCGGGGTAACGAGTTACAAAGCAACGTTCAACCCGACGGGAGTCTACCAGCCCGCAAGCGGGCAAACTCACCCGCCGAGGCGAACGAGCAAACGGGTCCGGAGAAGCGGGTTCCGAACAAACCCCATCCGGATTTTTCAATGCGGGTCTTGGGACCTGGATTCAATGGGTCGGGCACAGGGACGAATCCCTACCCGAATCTATCACCCGATTCTTACCGTTTCCAATTGCGGCCATCACCGCCGACGAGCTGCGATCCCTTGCACGTATCAACCGGCCGACGGTCCGTAGTTGCGACCGATCGCCCGCAACTAACTAGGCCGAGAAAATACAACAAATGGTCGCAAGACTTCCGGCGAGCCTTGGTGACCAAAGATAAAGACGGTTTTCTTGACTTTAACGATACCCATTCCGTCGGATGAGAGGGCGGCAAGGCACCGCGAAAGTGCAATCACCTCGATCCGCACATGGATCGGCAACCGCGTCTCACCGGACGTCGCAAAGCGAGCCTCCCACCAACGGAAGATTCAAAAACCATGTGGGACAACATAAAAGAAATGTATGGAAAGCTCGATAGAGCGAAAATTTTTGTCTCATGCAGAACTCACGGATCTCAAGCAAAGGAATCTATCCGTCACAAAGGTATACAATAAACTGTCATCGCTCTGGAATGAGCTCGAGGCTACAGAAGAGAAACTCGAGGGAACCCCAGAAACCCTCAGGCAGTACAGATCCATGAAGGAGAGGGAGAAATCCACTCGATTTCTCTTGATTTTAAACGAAACCTATCTCACCTTTCGTTCGCAGATCTTGGCGATGGACCCCGTGCCGCCTCTCGGCCGGATTTTCCAGTTGGCCGTCCAAGAAGAGAGCCAACGGCTCACAAAGACCGAGACAACACGGGGAGCGAGTCCGTTGCCCTCGCTCTTGCGGAGAACGCCGCGGACGAGAATCGGGGCAAGAACCCCAGCCCGTGAGAGAGAAATTCGTGAGGGGCTAGGGTTCGCAAATGGCGAAAGAGGGTTTAAAAGAGAAGGAACCAACGGCGGGGATGCAATCCGGCGATCTGATGGCTCAGATTTCGCGAAGATCCGATGGTCTCGATTTCACGCGGAGATCCGACGGTCTCGATTACCCGCGGAGATCTGACGGTCTTGATTTCACGCGAAGATCTGACGGTCCACAAGGAGTTGATCCATACGCTGCATCGGACGGTGGAGATTATTCCACGATTAAATCATCCGACGGCCAGATTTATTCTGCATCAATTCGGAATTTTGGCCAAAATTCCGGGGGCGAGGTAAATTATACCGTGAGCATTGCAAACGTCCACATCATACCATAGATAATTGCTGGAAATTACATGGAAAGCCAGGAGAAAAAGGCAAAAAGAAAGAATATTCTGCAGCTACTGTGTAACTGGACTTACTGGATCAAACACTGACCGGCCGATTACATATGGGCAATATCGCAATTGATGCAGGGCATTGCGTAAAACACATTGGAAATAAGGGAACAAGTTTTTCAGTATATCTCATTGCCCGATTAATTCAATTTCAAAAGGGCATGGATAGTTGACTCGGGAGCTAGTGATCATATTATTTGTGATATCAAGTTTTTCTCAAGAATGCATAGGCAATTGGCCACGCCTATTTCTCATGCAGCTTCCAAATGGGAATATTACTCATGTCACATTGACAGGGGACTGTTCAACTTAGTCCTCAAATCATCCTGAAAATGTCCTTTATGTCCCACAATTTCAATTCAATCTCATTTCCGTATCCAAAGTCTGCAAGGAAAATTCCTGTCAAGTTCTCTTTAATGCCGACACATGTTTTTTTCTGCCCTTTCGACTGGGAAACCGATGGGCTTGGGTAGTCTTTCCAAGGTTTATATTTCTGGACCCGCATTCCAAGTCATCTAGATTTGAATTCAATTCCTTTCAATAAATTGTCATTGTGTAACGCCATTGCCAATGATAAAGACTTTCTTTTTACATTCAAGAATGGGACATAGTATTTTCTTTCCTTATTCTAAATGTCCTATTTGTCCACTTGCCAAACAGCCTCGCACATCTTTCCTTTGCATACAACGCGTTCCACCACTATTTTTCTTTAATTCATGTGGATGTCTCTGGGGACCATATCACACACCACATCGTGATAATTCCCGATATTTTCTAACAATTGTGGATGATCACTCCTGGCGACATGGGTGTTCTTGATGCAATCAAAGGCACAGTTCCATCTCAATTGAAAACGTTCATCACTCGACTAAAAATCGTTTGGGAAGTCGATCCAAATAATACGAACCGACAATGGGAAGGAATTTTTAGTCATGATTGCAGATCACTTTTCTCACTTCATGGTATTTTACATGAAAGCTCCCGTATCTATACTCCACAAATGAAATGGAGTGGTAGAACGCAAACATCGTCATTTGCTGGAGGTTGCCCGTGCTTTGAAGTTTCAAGGATCTATTCCGGAAATATATTGGGGAGATTGTGTCCTTACCGCAGCCTATCTCATCAACCGTATGCCTACTCGAATATTAGCTGGTAAATCACCCTTCGAATTACTTTATCAAAAAAACCAGCAATAGATCATCTACGAGTTTTCGGTTGTCTTTGCTATTCTCGCAACCTGTGGGGCCTCGAGACAAAATGAGTCCACGAGCCAGGCGGTGTATTTTCATGGGTTATCCTACCCTCCAGAAGGGTTATTATGTTCTCGATCCATCTATAGGAGAATTTTTTGTAAGCAGGGATATCATTTTTCACGAAACTATCTTCCCATTTCGTGAATCTTCAGAGGATTTGGATGTCTCCACCAGTCCTCCTAGCTCCTCCATTGAGGAGAATGTATCCCCTGAATATTTTGTTGCGGTATCACCAGACAAGATATTCCATCTTCTTCCATTGATCAATCAAACACGCCAAAGAACATTGGCCAATGACCCCGTTATTCCAATGAGTGTTGAAGATGATTCTGGCAATCTCACAGCTGCGGAACTTTCTCCACCTCCACCACCTATGGATCACCCACGACGTTCGGGGCGCGCTACGAAACCGCCCACATGGACAAAGGACTATGTCTGTGCCTTACTTAACGGACCAGGTATTCACTATCCAATATCTTCTTATGTCTCCTTTGACAAACTTTCATCGGAGCATAGATGTTGTATTAGTCGTATATCCGATGAGAAAGAACCATCTAGTTATGATGAGGCATGCAATGACCCACGTTGGCAAAAGGCCATGAACGCAGAATTACTGTGCCTTAACCGATAACCACACTTGGGAGATAGTTCCTTTGCCAACAAACAGGAAGTCCATCGGGTGTAAATGGGTCTATAAAGTTAAGTATCGAGCTGATGGATCCATTGAACGATACAAAGCTCGATTAGTGGCAAAGGGATATACGCAACGAGAAGGTTTCGACTATCACGAAACTTTCTCCCCTGTTGCTAAAGATGTCACTGTCCGATCATTCCTGTCAGTTGCAGCCATCCATGATTGGTCATTGCACCAAATGGACGTTCATAACGCTTTTCTTCATGGTGATCTAGATGAAGAAATTTACATGGATATTCCTCAGGGATTACGGAGACAGGGGGAGACTAGAGTATGTCGTCTCCGCAAGTCCCTTTATGGGCTGAAACAAGCTTCCGGACAGGTGGTATGCTAAATTTGCTAATGCTCTCACCAGTGCAAACTTCAAACAATCCAAGTATGATTATGCTTTGTTCACGTGGACCAGAGGTACGTCATCTATTTACTTGATGATATATGTAGATGATATTCTTATTATGGGAAATGATGAAGTTGCAATAAAGAGCCTGAAGAAATATTTGCACACTACATTTCATATAAAAGATCTGGGAGCACCAAAATATTTTCTTGGGATTGAGATCGCTTGATCTCATCAAGGAATTTCACTCGCCGAGAGGAAGTTCGTGTTGGAAATTATATCGAGGCTGGTTTATCGGGATGCGGGCCATCTGTCATCCCAATCGAGCGTAACATCGGGTTAACTACGGATCACACCGAAGGAAGTTCTCAGGATGATCCCATATTAAAGGATCCGACAAGTTATCAAAAGCTCGTTGGAAAACTTATTTATCTGACTATGACCAGACCGGATATATCATATGCAGTGCAAAATCTTAGTCAATTTATGCACAAACCAAAGGAATCTCATATGAATGCCGCTCTAAAAGTGGTGAAAGTACTTGAAGGGATGTCCAGGGACTCGGGATACTTGCCTAGAAGATGTAACATGGAAATGACAGCATATTGCGATGCGAGACTATGCGACATGTCCTATGAGTCGAAGATCTATAATCAGGGTTTTGCATTAAGTTGGGAGATTCTCTTCTTTCATGGAAAACCAAGAAGCAAGCGACGGTTTCTCTATCCCCTCGCCCGAAACGAAATATCGGGCTATGGCGAAGACCACGTGTGAAATTGTGTGGATACGAGGTTTACTTGGTGATCTTGGAATACAGCTAAAGGGACGAGATTATTCTGTGACAATGAATCAGCCCTGAAACTTGCAGCGAATCCCGTAATGCACGAAAGGACCAAGCACATAGAAGTGGATTGTCACTTCACTCGAGAAAAGATTCAAGAAGGGACAAAATCGAGACAAGAGGGATTGGAACTTCTTTTGAACAACCTGCGCAGATGTATTTACCAAAGCCCTATGTCAAAAACAACATGCATATCTACTAAGCAAGCTAGGCGTCTTGGACATCTACAAGCCACCAGCAGGGGGAGTGTTGGAAGATATGCGAATTATTCTTGTAATATATCCGGACCTTAGATTGATACATATTCTGATTATAGAAAATCAATTAGATATTAGATTGATTTGTAGAATATTACATTGCCTTTCTTTGTGTATACACTCTGTATTATAAACAGAGAAGACTTGTACATTTCAATATACAGAATACAAGAAAATCTTCCATCTATCATTCTTCTCTTCCATGATCCGTTTCTTGCTTGCCTTCAATTCCTGACAGGATCTCAAGGGCGTTGTCCTCCTCGCCCTCGCTCTCCTTAGACTTCGTCGACCTCCTCGCCCTCCTCACTTCGCACTTCGCCCTCCTCACCCTCCCCGCCCTCCTCCCTTCGCACTTCGCCCTCCTCGCCCTCCTCGCCCTCCTCCCTTCGCACTTCGCCTCCTCGCCCTCCTCACCTCAGACTTCGACCTCCGACCTCCTCGTCCTCCTCACCTCAGACTTCGAGGATCTCAAGGGCGTCGTCCTCCTCGCCCTCCTCGCGCTCCTCGACTTCGGCTTCCTCCTCCTTCCCCCACCGACAACCCCTCAGAGGTGAGGTAACGCTTCGACCGACTAGATGGCTGTTTTTTTTTTTTTTTTTGTCGAGGAAGAAGAGAAAGACGCGGGGCGTGTGGAAGAGGATAGCATGTTCGAATCTAGGGGGTTTTTGGAGCATTTGCATACGTGAGCTTTGGGCTTGCATAACGGTCCGTTACTCTTGCAAAGAGTGACTGCCCGTTACTGACCACAAAATTTGCGCTTGGAACCTTCTCGCTTGTTTGTCCGGTTCCTCTGATGCAAACAAAAAACATTTCTTTTATTCATGCTTTTCCCTTGGAGTCTGCAGAATGTATAAACGACTTATACAATGACTTTTCATCCTTTTATTAATTGACAAATTTTCAAACACTAGTTCTCTTCCAAAATTCATGACATTTGGAAATGCGCAAAAATTCTACAATACGCACCTGACGCGGGTCATTTTCTTTACCCACGCACTCAACTTTTTGGAATTTTATCTAGTATTCCAACATATCATTTTCAAATACAATATTGTTTTAAATATATCATGAACCGCGAATCCATAATATTATATGAGATATGACATTATTCGCTAGATAATCAATGTGTTACGCTCTAATTGATCGTTCTAATGTGATTGATTACAGTAGGCATGCTTTAAAGGGTCTATTTTATTGCGCATATTTCATTCTTTTGGGCTGGGAGTACTTTTATAGAAGCAATATTTCCTTGACTGTCGCAAAGTTACTTGCACATAACCTAACCTAAAACTTTGAGAAAACGAAAGTCTAAAATAAGACAAAGAAGACAAAACTTGACCTTTCGGTTCTCCCTCTCTCTGAATTTGGATATGTAGCTGCGAGTTCACCCTTATTCCCAAGAATAACCCTGACCGTCAGCCTAGTGGCACCCTTTTGGGCTTGGTTCTAGGAATAGCAATTGGATATGTGGGCTTTGGGCTTGCAATCTTCTTATTTGGAATTTGGGTTTCGTTCCGGTGACAAATGCACTGGTCTAGGCTTTTTGTTGTGGACTCAATTTGTTCTTTAAGGGCCTGGGTTCATCCATGACTTAAAGGAGAGGGCTTGATACAATGGCCCAATCTATATCCATGACTCAATCTCATGCCGTAGCCCATATTTGGACTTGGCCCAAGGGCCCCTATTTTCCGATTAAAAGATCCATTAGCACATGGTTTATCATTCGATCAAGCTTAGTTTCTTTTTCATTAGCACATAGTTTAGCGGATTTAACGAGCCGCCTTTGGTATAGTTCAATCTTTTAGTGGACTATTCTTTTGGAAAAGAAATTTTAGTTGATTCAAAATTTGGCTCATGGATCATGGAGGATCATGTCTTGGGGGTTATAACATGGCCATGCATATTCTTTGCCCACAATTATTGGGTCTCCATTTCTGCATTTTTATTTAGAAGCTTTTAAATACTTGGGTGTTTGGCTCTTGCACTTTCGATACACTGGTTGTTTTTGTCCTTTCTAAAATGGTGAGGGCTAATTTAGGATAATAAACCTTTCAACGACACTGCGTGATCGTTAGTAACTTGAATGTGTCGAAAGGGAGAAGGAACTGTTTGATTATGTGAAGAAGAGAATGAGAGGCCTTGTTTTGGGTGTTCTTCTATGAAATGACAGGCGAGACGCAGCCAAGTATGGCGGGGAGTTCAAGCAATGAAGAATCTTCTTCGTACCACACTGCTTTCTCAGGGGGAGAGGGAGATGGCTCCGATCTTGCACCCCCGTGAGTCGCATAACATCTCTCATACCAAACGTGTGACCTTTTAGCAGATAAAATGTGAATTGCACTCATTATTGCACTCATTCTCTTTATTAATTCTATATTCTCGCGCACCTGCAGCACATCGACTAATCTATCGAGGGCTCTTCCACCTGAGCTTGCTGGTGCTATACCCTTGCTCGATAGATTTCAGGTGCTTAACCAATTCTTTTTCCTTTTTCCTATTTGTTGTGCCTTTTGATAGTCAAGTCATATAATTGCCATTTTCTATAGGTTGAGAGGTTTTTGAGGTTGATGCAAGAACAGATGCAATTTGCTGGAAAATTTACCATTGAGGACATGTTGTGCTTCCAGAAGGTGAGGGCTAGGTGTTTTGATAATAGCGTACATCTACATATTCATATATATAGGTGATATAAATCCAAGCTAACTATTAAAGTTTGCAGGATCCTATACCAACGTCATTACTTAAAATCGATGGTGATCTTGTGAGCCCAGCGATGAAGCTCTTCAAGATAATTCTGAAGTACATGGGCGTTGATTCGGCAGATAGCCTCTCTCCAGCAAGCTTAGATGAGCAGATTGGGCTAGTGAAGAAGCTGTATAAAAAAACGCTAAAGAGACCTGAGCTTCATGATGAGCTTTTCGCTCAAGTTTCAAAACAAACTCGGAATAATCCTGAAAGGTGTAAACTCTATTCTCTACAAGTTTAAATATTGTTTTGCTTGATTGATTTCACCTTCAGCTAAATTGCCAAGTCGTAACCATTTCAGGCGGTACTTAATTAGTGCTTGGGAGCTCATGCACTTATGTGCATGTTCAATGCCTCCTAGCAGGGATATGGCTCGCTTTCAGTTAGATTATATCCATGATGCGGCACATGGCGACAGCACTGATTCGAGAATACAAATTCTTGTATCAAGTACTTCCAATGCTCTTACACGTGCTATTAAGGTTGGCCGAAGGCGTACAATTCCAAGGCATACAATTCCAGGACGTGAGGAGATTGAAGCTCTTCTAAGAGGCCAGAAGCTGACAACCATAGTATACTTCCTGGATGGAACTTCTAAGGAGATTACATATGATATGGCAACAACGGTGGCTGACGCAGTGAAGGTACTTTCAAACCTTATGAGTTTTTAAGTTAAATTGATGGAAGTGAATTTTATTTTCTGTACTCGCTCATCTCTTTCCCCTTCTGCAATGATATAATTTTTGTAACTACTTCAGGAACTTGCGGGGATTATCGAACTTTCAGCATGCTCTAGCTTCGGTCTTTTTGAGTCCGGCAGAGTAGTTACTGCTTCCAAATCTCCAGATACAGGCAACGGTGCATTCTCTGGTTAGCTATTGCTTATTGAGCATGATTAGTTAAAGTTGTTGTCTTATGTTTATTTTTGGTTATTTAGAGGAATATATCGGGTTAGATGGCGACCAATACATCGGAGACATTCTAGCTGAATTTAAAGCAGCGAAGGATCGGAGTAAAGGAGGTACTTTGCCCTGCAAATTGACGTTCAAAAGGAAGATTTTTTTGGAGTCTGATGAAACCATAACAGATCCAATGTTTGTGCACTTGTCCTATGTTCAGGTATGTATTCAAACATTGTATTACCTTTTAGCTTTTGGAGTAACTGTTTTAGTTTCTGTTTGAAAGGTTGTATCTTCTTTTATTGATTAGTGTTTGCTACTTCATAACAGTTGCAGCGTGATTATAGTTTGGGTAATTATCCTGTTGGAAGGGATGATGCTGCGCAGCTTTGTGCATTGCAAATTTTGGCCAAAATTGGATTTGTTGGTAACCCTGAATCACGCACGTGAGTAATAATTTTTCCATATCCTTTCTCACTAAATCCCTACTGCACATAATAGATGCAGGTATTGCTGATATTTCATTTTCTAGTTAATCTGCGTAATTTTTTGAATCAATAAGCTAACTGGAACTATACATGGATTTTCTGTGTCTTGAGTTTTTTATGGGTTTTTTTAATCCACTTGACGAGTCTTGACTTAAATCTTCTTAGCGATTGGAGTTCTCTTGTGGCACGGTTTCTCCCCCAACAACTTGCAATTACCAGAGCAAAGAGACAATGGGAGCTGGATATTCTTTTGCGATATCGATCAATGGTGAGATACTGATCTTTACTTCTATAAGTTGATTACTAACTCGAATTGAATTGCTCACTTTCCTTTTCTTTTCTCCGCCTAATAGACTATTGTTTAGCACTTAGCTTGCGCGTATAATATACATGAAAATCTTGTCTTACCTGCATTAAACATCTTACTTATTTTTCATGACTATATATAGGAGCATTATTCAAAAGATGACGCAAGGCAAGGATTCCCGCGGATATTGCGGACGCCTTTTATGGAAATTCAGTGTTCTTCAATGTGTACAAGATCGATGATTCAATTGGACGCTCGGCGGTGGAGCAGATGGTTCTGGCCATCAATAAGCGTGGGGTGAGATATATACTTGCCTTTGTATTATATTAATGCTCAAAATCAACTCATCTTTTTTCCCTCTAACGTTCTCTCGATTTTCCTCTACTTGTACACAGGTTCATTGTTTTCGCCTAGTTCCAAGAGGATACTTGCGATCTCATGAATTAAACCGTATATATGAATTTGACTGCACCGATACTTCAGTTTCTTTCCTAGTGGAAGGTGCACGAGATTTTGAGCCACTCGATTTTGAAACGAAACAGGTTCCGATGACTTCTTTTATGTACCAATGACTTCTTTTATGTATTTACTTTTTCTAGTGAATTGCATATTTTCAAGTTCCTATGGAATCCGTTGTTTCAGAGGTAGACTGCTAAATCTTGGTACTTCATTTTCATGCAGGGTAAAGAAATTTGTGCTGTTCTTCATGCACAAGCTAGAGATTTTAGGAGGCTAAAAGTTGTGGAAGTTCACGAAGAACGTGTGCGACATTTATCTGAAGCTCCAGAAGATCCTCAGAAGAATGCTAATCAGGTAAGTGACTAAACATCCTACCTACAATAATTAACCACCGACGTGTTTTCTGTAACACAATAAAGATATATTTAGTGCTTTAATAAGGGCTTTTTTTTATGGGCTAGTTTTGCATGATGGAACTGCTTGTCTATTGCATGATATGAAAAATGTTAAATTGAAGTGAATCCGTGTGAACAAAGAATTGAATGGATATGATGATTAATGATTGTGCACATTCAATTTGAAGGAAAAAGATATGTTAAGAAATCGAAATTATTATCCATTCCATACAATTATTGTTGAAAAAAATTTCTCAAGACTTCGTTGGAATAAAAGATTTGAACTTCATCATTGACTTAATATTTTGAATAGAATCTTAGGAGACTTCAAAGTCACCCAAAAAAAGTTGGTAGGGCTCAGCGGGAAAGGATCATTGTTTAATTGATTCCACATTTGGCAATTTCAATGATGTAAGCAATGCTAGAGCTTAGGTTTAGATCGATGTCGAGTGGAACTTTTGGCGAAATATAGAGTCTATTTTTTTCCTTTTTACTCGAGTTTAAGTCGGATTATCTATGCTTGGTACTGTAGCCTACCGTCCCCCTCTCTCTCTTTCTCACTCACTAAAATTCATATGGTTTGCTGTGTTATTAGTTGCCGGAAGAATTACTTGAAAAACAAAGGCAAGAAGTGACCCTTCAGGAAGAAATGGAGGCTTTGAGAGATTCTCTGAGATTGGAGAAGCTAAACTTAACTGAAATGACACTGGAACTTGATAGGCTAAAAGCTCTGTGTCATGAGAGAGACTTGGCTCTTCAAGTAAAATTTGTTTGCCTAATTATCATTGTGTTTTATTTTTTTGTTTGTTCCTTATGGATAAGTTCTTTTGCCTTTCAGGCTGCAATCTCAGAGAAGAGCTTGGAAACAAAATTGACCAAGTTGACCAGTCAAGCATCAGAGAGTACTGCAGAGAAAGATGTGCTCTTAATAAATAATCAGGTACGGTGATGGATTTCTCTGGTTATGAAACTGAGATCCTACTTTTAGATATTATGTATGAATTGTTATGGGAAATGGTGGATATTATAAGTAGGTTTTACAAATATTTCAAAAAGAGCTAAAAGCGTGTGGCGAGAAGGCACATGAAGCAGAAGAAAACATGAAGAGCGCAGTAAATGAAAAGGCATTGTTGGAGCAGAGAATATCTAGACTGGAGAGAGAAATTGCTGATGAGGTGACATCTCCTATAATTAATGTTAGCTCAACCATTGTGATTCTTTTTCCTTGGAAGATGTCTTGAATGGTTCCTGCAAATGCAGAGGGAAATTCTCAGGAGAAATTTTGAACAAGAAAGGAAGTCCTTGGAGCTTAGAGTGTCTGAGCTTGAAAAGAAATTGTATACATCTGAGGCAGCCCTTTCAGATAGAAACATTGAGCTAGCTGCCTTACAGAATAATATAACGGAACTCGAGGAATTGAGAGAGATCAAAGAGGTAGCGAATTTTCACCCGATTGTTTATATTGAGTACTATTTTTGCCTAGGTACTTTTCATGTCGTCTCTCTCTGGTATAACTTCTTTTCTCCTGTCATTGAGTCGAAAAGAGATTTATTATCAACAATAATGCTTCATTTTCCAGGATATGAATATGCAAAAGGCTCGACTGGCTGAGCTGGAGGCGCTTTATAAAGAAGAACAAACTTTGAGGAAGCAGTTTTTTAACACCATACAAGGTTTGTTTGCCTGTTGAACCTTTTCTCGGTGTGGCGTGAATGTCATTTCAGTAGTTCATAAGGCAACTTTACAATTCACGTGTCGATAATTGGCTATGGAATGTCTCAGATATGAAAGGGATGATAAGAGTATTCTGTCGAGTTAGGCCTCAAAATGACAGAGAAGGTGCGGAAGAAAATGTGATTACATGTGTGGATGAGTTCACCGTTGAACATCACGGGAAGGATGGGAAAGCAAAGCAGCACTGCTTTGATAGGGTATTTGATGGGATGGCATCCCAAGAAGATTTGTTCAAGGAGACCAGAGTAAGTCTTGGATGCTAGTGAAGTTGTCGAAATGTTTCTATGTATAGAGCTATGATATTTGCTAAGATATCCATACACTTAACCCATTTCCTACATTGCAGTCTTTGGTTCAGTCCGCTGTAGATGGTTTCAATGTATGCATATTTGCATACGGCCAGACCGGTTCAGGAAAGACTTTCACAATTTATGGGTCTGACAACAATCCCGGTCTCGCTCCACGAGCTGCGGCTGAACTTTTCAGAATTATAAATCGGGATAGCGAAAAATTCTCATATTCATCAGAGGTACTTCTTTTAGGAATCTGCCCCGCAATCAAACCTAAGTTCTATCGATGATTCGCTAGTGACTCCCGTGCTAATGTACTTCTTTTCATGTCAATGCCAATTTATAGGCCTACATGATAGAGTTGTATCAGGATAACCTTAGGGATCTTCTGCTCCCAAAGAATGCCCAGGGGCTCGAACTTGGAAATAAAGAAAACTCAAAGGCAAGTAAAAATATGTGAATCCGATTGGTTAATTTGATTATCCTTTGATGGACAAAGTGGTAATTTTGGTACTTTTAATTTGCAGGGCATGGTATGGGTTGAAAATGTCATAGTTCGAGCAATTTCAACTGTTGATGACCTTACTTGCTTGATAGAGAGGGCCTTGGAACAAAGGCACACAGCAAGGACTCAAATGAACGAAGCAAGTTCAAGGTCACATTTGGTGTTTTCAATCGTGGTCAAAGCTACCGATTTACAAAATAATTCTGTTTCACAAGGAAAGGTATATTATCATTTTTGTTTGGTGTTCACTTGTAAATATTATGAAGTGACACTTCGCGTCTTTTGCAGCTAAGCCTTGTCGACCTTGCTGGACCAGAAAGAAATGAGAAGTCGGGCTCTATAGGTATTGAACTTATAGAGGCCCAAACCTTTAATAAGTCAATCTTGGCTCTGGGGAACGTCATCAGAGCTTTATCTTCTGGTAGTGGCCATGTCCCTTATAGGAGCGACAAGTTGACATGGCTTTTGAGTGACTCACTTGGGGGTAATGCGAAGACCCTGATGTTTGTCAATATATCACCGGCCAAGTCAAATTTGGACGAGACATGCAACTGTTTGTCGTAAGTCCTTATATTAATTATGTGCTTTTTCGCTCTCATTCGATGATTACGTACTCATGAAATAATTGTTTACCGGATTGTCTTCTAGTCAGAGCTGGGGGTATGCAACTGTGATACGTAGATGCTTGAGCCATTATTGCCAATCATGATTGCAATGGCTTTCTAGTTTGTTTCTGTTACCTGTATAGACTATTGGCCAAAGACTTGATGGCTTCAACTTCTCTAGTGGCTATTGGTTTGTTGTTTTCCCTTTTTGAACTGTCTCACAATATCCTGACTAGGGAAAAACATCTATCTAACAATATTCCATTAAAATGCATGTTCAGGCTTGCCACTGAAATTCGATCGATCAAGAATGCTGCAAGCAAGGATGTCTCGTCCAAAGAGGTCATCCAATTAAGGAAAGAGATTGCCCTTTTGAAGGGGAAGCTGGAAGATGATAAAGATCCTGAAGAGATTCAAGACGAACAACCTCTGAGAAAATGACTCCAGGGTGGGCCGGTTCCTCAACCCACTAGTTCCTTGACCCACCCACCAGGAACAGCCCACTAAAGATAGCACGTAGTCAAGAATATAATGTATATATTTATAACATTTCCCAATTGCATAGCTAGAAGCTAGCTGGCGGTCGATAGAACTTGGTCGGTGAAAATTTTGTACTTGAGGATGGTGAGGCCACAAATGTATTTATTATAAAAAAGAATATTTTCGAGTTGCCTTCGTTGATCGTAAGATTACTTCTGTTCTTGATACAACGGCGAAATTGTCAAACCTATTGATTTCTGGAAAGATAATCAGCTTCTCTTCTTGTGATGGGGGCATACATAAGCATAACTTTGTCCCCATTATGTGGATCAGTTCTATCGAGGCAAGAGATCGTGTGATTTACTAGTACTCGATCAAGTTTCTGCATGTAAAATATAATTCATGAATCAAATGTTCTTGTGACATGCTTTGGTATTCCTTTTATTGTTACTTTATTTTCACAAGATTCCTACAACTTAAATAGGTTTTAGATCTCTGACATTGTACAGGTTCTTTTGAACAAAAGAAAGATGCTGCCATGAGGTTGTGCTTTAGAACAGGGGTTGCATTTTTAATTTTGGTCCATGCTCTCATACAAGATGGCATCTATTGTCCTGATGAGACCAGCTTTGTTTTGATGGGCTATCTTTATTTCTTCTATGTAACTGCTTATAACTGGTATATGCCAACTGCTTTTTTTTTTTTTTTTTTTTGCCCTAATGGGTGCAAACCCTTGAGCTGCTCGTTCATGCATTATGGTGTGGGAGAACCTCTCTACCAGGGAGTTCACCTAGCTGCTCTTTAAATTTGTAATTTTCGGTGCTTGGGTATTCTTCCCGATAAAAAATTGGTTTTGAATCCTTGGGGATCCGATTGTTATTAAACTCCCAGATTTATTTGTTTGTTAAGTGCCGATTAGGTTTTACTGCTTCCAGCTATTTGATGGAGATTGTTTCATCGCATATGCAGAAGCCGGCAAGATCACAATATTCGAAGAGAAAAATCCTAAAGACCGTGCACTTCGATATACATCCTTAAACAGACTTAAAGTTTTGGCTGGCCTCGTTTAAATTAAGCAAGGATGAGAAGGTAAGCCTTTAGTTGGACTCCTCTTGGGCAATTTTCAGGTACTGTGTGACAGAACTTATGTGTAACGTGAGGTCGCTGATTTTTGGATAGACAGTTAAAGGAAGAGGAAAGAAATTCTTGTCTACAATCTTGACATCTCAGTCTAGATCTAGATGTCTTATTTCTTTTCGTTGAACATTTCACTCTCGATGTGAATGTTTTTCTATCTTTCTTGTTATACCTTAGTTTGGATCTAGGTATTTCAAATCCCAAAATCTTGATATCTCAGTCTGGATCTGGATGTCTAAATTATCTTCATCTAAACATTTCACTATGAATGTGAATGTTTTTCGACCTTTCTCGTTATACTTTAGTCTGGATCTAGGTATTTCGAGTCTTAAAATTTTGACATCTCAATCTAGATCTGAATGCCTTAATTCTTGTCATTGAACATTTCACTTTTGATGTAAATGTTCTTCTCAATCTCAATGTTTCAATCTATTACCTGTTTGACTCTTCAAGGAACCTAAGTGAGAGTTTGGTACTTGTGGAGTAAATAGGGATTTATCAGGTACCTCAAAATTCTTTACCGCATTGACTAATTGCAAGTATGTTCTTTCCTTTCACATCATGCATTTTGCATTAGCATTTCCATGCATCATATAAATTGCATTAAAAAATGGAATTCATTGTCCAACAAAAAATCATTCAATGCATGTGCATAGTCAAAATTTAGGTTCACTTTGTCTTTTTGAATGCAACCTCTTCGAGCTCACCTTCAAAGACAAGGCAAATGTCACACATATATTTTGAACCCATTTAGTCATTTATCACATAAAAATTAGAGGTTAATTTTATCCTCAAAAATATTAATTGCATAGCATATAGATTTAGGTGCATTTGTTTTTAATTTGCATTTTTACATTTATTTACCGGACCTAAGGTGGCGGATGGGCCAAATTAGTGGTTTTGAGTTTTAAATTAACCGGCCGGACTAAGTCCATGAAAAGTGCAAAATTGCCCGAGCCCGTTTCCGAAATTGAGATTTGAAATGAAGATTTTTGGAATTTAAGAAAATCGGGTTGTAATCCTATCTTTAAAAATCAATAGAAAATATTTAGGAGATAAGGAAAATAAGATGATTTTTTATGATCAAGAGGTTATAGGAAAATCTTCGTGCATATTGAAAAGTGGATAAAATATTTCACGAATCACATTTTTATTTGCTTATAAAGGGAGCCGTGTACAATGAGAAATTGGGGGCTTTTTCGAGGGTTTCTTTTGGTTGAGGAAAGAGGGGAGCAAAAGTTAAAAAGTGAAAGAGAGAGAGACCATTAAAAAAGCTACCGGAGGAAAAAAGTAAAAGTTGCTGCTGAAAGTACAACAGAGGGCAGCAGAGAAAGAGAACATGGGAGAAGACGTGCAAGAGGAAAAAAGAAGAAAAAAGAAAGAAAAAAAGAAGAATATTGTTCTTCTTCTTCTTTAGCAACCTGTCTCCTAACCGACGCCGGAGTCACCCCCTGCCTCGCCGCTCCGCCTCTTGCTCTGCCACAGCCCGACGCCAGCAGCCGTGAGCACCATCCTCCGTATGTTGTTTCCTCTCGCGAGCCAACACCCAAAGCCGCAGCCGATCACTGCCGTGCGCCGCCACGCCGCTGTGTCTCCGAGCGAACCCCTTAACGATCTGCCGTTGCCCGAGATCCAGCCACACCGGCGCATTTGTCGCCTCCGCCTGCCTGCCCCGAGCTGCTAAGCACCTCCGCTCCGCCAATCCGCTGCCGGAGCTGAAAATCGAAACCAGCGCCCCTCCTCCGCCCAGACCTGCTCAAGCTCGGAGCCCCAAATCGACCGCACCACTACCCTCGCCGCTTCGCCTGCCGAATCCCCACGCCGATCGGTCTCCACCGGTCTCCGCTGCGCCTTCACCCAAGCTAAACTGCCGCCCTTCCAACTCGACGCCCCTGTGGAGTCTTCGTCCGATGTTGCGACTCCACCCTCCGATCGATCGCGCTTCTGCTTCGCCTGAGATCTGCAACTCGACCTATTCGAGTCGCTGCTCCGCCTGAGCCCGAGTCGACGCCAAGCCTCCCTTGCCGAGCCACTCCATCCCCTGCTGCTCCCGCTTTGCGCCAACCGCCGCCGCACCGCCCTCGCCGGATCGACCAATCTGCTACCCCTTTTTTTCTTTAGGTTGTTTATTTATTTTTTATTATTTATTTATTTATTACTTTTATCTTTCATCTATTTTATTTACTTTTAACTGTCATTTATTTTATTTACCTTTTAGTTAGTTTTGCTATTATTGTACCAATTGGAATATTTGGAATTGAGTTTAGTTTTATTGTAGGCATTATCCGGCGGGGGTTTTCCTAAAAGCTATCAGTAATTATTAATTTGATCTGTAAGATGTCTGGCCATTTTTTTAATTATATTAATTCTCGGGGTTTGTTGATATCATATTAATTGTTGAATCAATATAATTATTAATTGATCTATAAGATTTCTGGATCGTATTTTTAATTATTTTGATTTCTCACACGACGTTCGCGGTTAAAAGTAATTGTTAATTTGACCTGTGAGATAACAGATTATTTTTTTCGTTTATTTTAATCCTTTATTTGTTAAATATCTTGTTTGTTTAGATTTAAGGTTTAGTTGATAATTGCTTGTTTTGGAAAACGACTAAAAAAATCCAAAAAATATTTGAATTAGGATTCAGTTTGTTTTGGAATATTTCTTGTTATCTTGCATATCTAGAATAGGGATTTTATTTCGAATTTAGAAAAATATAAAAACAAAAAAAGTGCATTCATTTAGGTTGTTAGTTTTTATTTGAATTGTATGTTTAATTATGTGTTAGTTTTAATTTCGATTTTCATAAAGAAAAACACAAAAAAAAAAAAAAAAATCATTGTGCATATTAGGTTAGAATTGCATGTTTCATTTTTAATTTAGATAATCTTTTTAGATAAATTGTGTTTTAGATTAAGATAATGTCTTAGTTTAAGTTAGGATTTAATATGACTTAATCCTTAGTTTAAATTAGATAGAATCTTAATCTAGCTAGATCATTTTTGCATTTTTCTTAAATTTCGAATTTCATAAAAAATGAAAATAAAATTTGTCTCTGCATAAGTTAGACTCAATTTTTAGAATAGATTGCATTTTTAAGAATAGAGATATCAAATGCACATCATTTAGTTGTTATTAAGTTCATTGAATTATAAATTGCTCGTCATTAGAA
The DNA here is from genome assembly GCA_014182565.1 of Eucalyptus marginata. Lineage (NCBI taxonomy): Eukaryota > Viridiplantae > Streptophyta > Magnoliopsida > Myrtales > Myrtaceae > Eucalyptus > Eucalyptus marginata. Next base: position 288,592 of record JABKBI010000015.1, on the reverse strand, counting down.
TTAGGACATTTTAGTTAATTCAGATTGCATATTTAATTATTGCATGTTCATTAAGAAAACACATTTTTTGCCATGCCATATTATTTCATATTAGATTAAAGATCGTATCGCATATGACTATATTCTCGTTAAAAAGTGAAAGAAAAATTGAAATTGCATATTAATTATAAATCATATCTAAGATTATCGACGCTGAATTTCGATCTAACAACGCAGACGCTATTACATGAGGTAAGTCCTACAATTCTTTATTTGCTTTCTTGAGTGTTAAATGGTGGTTTTGCGACCATTGATCACCCCACTGTTGTGAAGTTTAAATTAAAATCAATTCAATTGCCAAACATTTTTTTTTTCAAAATTAAAATAGAAAGGTACCGAAAGCGACTGTGATAATATCTCACGTAACCAAGCCCCCCATACCCTGGGCCTCTCTGTTTCGTAGAATAAAATAATGCTCCCATTATTTTACTTAAGTGTCTAATCGACCTACCCTAAACCGATTAGTAGCGACTCCTAGATAATAATCTTTTGCATGTTAAAACTTTAAGTCGCGATTTAGTATGGGCTTGGGAGAGCCTGAGTTTTTAAAGACTTGCAGAAAATTCCATTAACCTAGTTTTAGGTGGTGCACCCGAAAAATTAGGTCGCGACAGCCCTCGAGACCGAGCTGATCTCTAAGGCTCCTTACCGGATGGCTTTGTCAGAGTTAAAAGAACTGAAGGTGCAGATGCAAGAATTGTTGGATAAGGATTCATCCGTCCTAGTGCATCACCTTGGGGAGCACTAGTTCTATTTGTCAAAAAGAAAGATGGTTCGTTGCGCCTATGCATCAACTATCACCAACTCAATCAAGTGATGATCAAGAACAAGTATCCACTATCGAGGATAGATGACCTGTTTGATCAGTTACAATGAGCATCGATATTTTCACAGATCAACCTAAGGACGGGCGGGATATCATCAGCTGAGAATTAGGAAGGAGGACATTCCTAAGTTAGCGTTTCATACTCGGTATAGTCATTACGAGTTCACAGTGATGCCATTCGGGTTGACGAACGCTCCAGCTGCTTTTATGGATCTGATGAACCGAGTGTTCAAAGAATACCCGGATCAGTTTGTGATCGTGTTCATCAATGATATCCTGATGAGTCCAGAAGAACATGAAGGACATTTGAGATTGGTACTGCAGACTCTAAGGACTCATGAGCTGTATGCTAAGTTTAGCAAGTGCGAGTTTGGGCTGACTTGTGTTGCTTTCTTAGTTCACGGGATTTCAAGCAAAGGAATCTCCGTGGACCCGACCAAGATTGAAGCAGTGATCAACTGGCCGAAACCGACGACAGTAACAGAGATCAGAAGTTTTCTAAGTTTAGCTGGGTATTACAGAAGGTTCATGGAAGGGTTTTCAGCGTTAGCGTCACCTATGACTAGACTCTTAAAGAAGGAAGAGAAGTTCATATGGACAGACAAGTGTGAGCGTAGTTTATAAGAGCTTAAGGAAAAGCTAACTGCCGCTGACCATTCCATCTACTCCTTGAAGATACGAGGTTGTTGATGCGCTGAGTTAGGAGTCTTCGGTTGCACATATGCTGGTTAAAGAATGGACCTTACTTGAGAAAGTTCGAGATTCGGTTTTCAAATTTGAGATGGGCTACCTTCTAAATCTTATAGCCACCCTCGTAATTGAGCCGATGCTCGATTTGAATTAAGATACTTCGCTTGACGACCCGCACATTCGAAAATCCTGCAAGAGGATACCGATAAGAGAAAGGTTGATTTTTAGATTTCTGAAGACGAAACATTAAAGTTCCGAGGATAATTGTGTGTACCTGACGATGTAGCACTCAAGAAAAGAGTTTGTCAAAAGCTCATCGTAACAGTTACAACCTTCATCACAACAATACGAAGGTGTATCAGAATCTAAGTCAACACTATGGGTGGTCCAGTATGAGGATGGATACCACCAATCATGTTGCTAAGTATCAGACGTGTCCGCAAGTGAAGGCACATCTTTGTCAACTGAGAGGGCTTTTACAACCTCTCAAGATTCCCGAGTGGGAAAATGGAACATGTCACAGTGGACCTTGTGACGAGCTTGTCAAGGAACCAGAGGGGTAATGATTCCAATTGGAATATGGGTCAACAGATGGATGAAGCCGACTCACTTCAGTGCAATACGAAAAGATCTTGATTTGAGTAGGCATACAGAAGAGTATGTGTGTCAGATAGTTCATCTGCATGGAGTGCCAGTGACGAATTTATATCAGATCAAGACCCGAGGATTCCTAGTTTCAGCAGAACAGTTAGATGGTTCTTTCTTAAACAGTACATAGTAGAGAGTACAGAACTTCAATTGCTGAGATGAAGTCAAGGAAAGAAAGATCACAAAGCCGTGGTCAGCACAAGAGTCGGTGATTGCGCTTGCCGAGATCGCTGTCGAGTAAAGATCGCACGTAACCGCTTAAAAGTTGAATTGTTAAGCTTTGAAGGCCTTTAGGCTGCGTTTGGCAGTCGGGATAAAATTTGGGATAGATATGATTTATCATATCCTAGGTTTGGTGTTCGCTCAAGATATGATAAAGTCGGATATAAGGGGATATAGACAAAGATAAAATTATTCCATGGGGGAGGTGGGATAAATGTGGATAGGATTTCTAATGTCCATAATAGGAAAGTTATTTTTCTTGAATAACAAACTTATTAAATTAATAAAATTGAAATTATATTTCAATATAAATAATATTTGAATTCTAATTTAATAAATTCAAAATAAAAAAAATAAAAATTTATTTTTAATTAATCATATTTTAATTTATATATTCAACTTTAATTCTATCTTATAATAAACATTCAATCTATAAATTAAATATTTATATTTATGATATATTTTAGGTATTTTTATATTTTAGATATGTTAGTACAGTTTACTATTTGATAAAATTTTATTAAAGAATGATGAAAGGGGAAAAAAAGAAATAATAAAGAAAATAATATAAAAAGAGGAATAATAAAATAAAAATAAATTAAGGAATAGTGTTACGAGAGATTTTCAAAATCTCTATTTATGAACATTTAGGTTCATTTATAATGATATGCTGTTTATATATAAAAAATATACATGATATAATGTGAATGTATCCGACTTTAATACTGCGATTCACCAAACAATGGACAGGATATAAAAAAATCCCAGGATTTCATATCATATCATATCCACTCCTATCCCGATTAGAAATTCGGACGACCAAACGTAGCCTTAGAGTTCCAAATTGGTGATTGCATCTTTCTGAAGGCATCACCAATGAGGAATACCTTGCGCTTCGGCAAGGAGGGAAATCTGAGTCCGAGGCATGTAGGTCCATTTGAGATTCTTGAAAGAATCGGGTTCCTAGCGTATTGTCTTGCATTACCGCCGAGGTTGGCGCAAGTGCATGACATATTTCCCGTGTCGAGGTTGAGGATGTATGAGCCTGACCCGACCCACATACTAAATCTTGAAGAATTAGACGTGAACGACAGAATATCGTACGTGGAAAGCCTGGTTCAGATTGTGGATCAGTAAGAGCAGATTCTGTGTATCAAGAAGGCCCCATTGGTCAAAGTGGTCTAACAACACCACAGGACTAAAGAAGCGACCGGGGAAAGTAAGTCTCGATGAGACGACGATACCCCCACCTTTTTGTGTAAGGATTGGTAAAGGTTTAAATTTCGAGGACATAATTTTTATAAGAGAGGAAAAGTTGTGACATCTTGATTTTCGACTCTAATTTCAATGAGATGAAATGGGCTTTTCATCGACGCGCTTATGGTCTTATTCTCTGAGAGGGCCCCTCAAGAGATAACTAGCCTATTGGGTGAAACCACTAAGGGATTTTAACGCAATAGACTTGAGAATTCGATCAGGAATCGACTACTCGACCGTGTTGATCTGCAAGGGTCATTACGGCACTGTCAGAAATCGATCAGAGACCGGAGATAGGTCGATTCGATTGAGATATGTAATCAGAGTGTGGGTGATTGCACCTGATTTCAAAATACTCGTCGATCGACACTAGATCGATTTTTCTATCGTTTTGGTACCCGATGCCCGTAATTGATACCTCGAGATTTTCACGACAATCGAGAGTCGCCAATGTGTTGAAGATGTACAATGTGACTCGAGATAAATCGATCATGGGTCAATTGCACCAAAAATTCCTAAAAGTTACTCAGTAGACTAGATCACGCTAAAAGCGTGCCGGATTGAAAATAACCGCGAATTTGAACCCGATTTCAGAAATTGAAAGTTCTGTGGGGTCACGAGCTATTTTAAGAACGTCGACTCATCCTCCGAAGATTTTTCAAAGATTCAATGATTTTTACAGAAAATTGATTTGGACGTCGCAGAAAATTAGCGGAAATTCAGATGGGCTAAGTCGATGGAAATTTGGACTTCCAAGCGGAGCCTTTGAGTGTCGTGGAATCATAGAAAATTGTTCGGGATTTTTCTACATTGAAATCGGACCTCAATTTGGGAAATTGAGTAAAGAAATTGAAATGAAATTGGTGAAATTCGAATTTAAGAATGGGGTGGAAAATTTGGATTTCAATTTGGATATTATTGTGAGATTTGAATTGTGGAAAGAATTAGGGGGACAATGCATTTAATTGAGAGGATGAAGCTTGGACTATTGGGGCATTTTAATCGTTCCTTTGACCAATTGGCCTTATCTCTTCATTTCTTCAGCCAACTTCATTTGGTCCTGCCTGCTCTTTATTTTTCCTCCATTCGCAGCGTCCCAAGCGAAGACCGAAGCAACCTCTGTCACTTGCTTCTATTCCCATCTTCCTCTGTATTTTCATCCACGAACCAAGTCCATCGAAACCACTCTTTCTTCATCCAGCTGCTCTTCTGTGATTGAACCTACTGCCTCTTGCCTACACGTCCACGCGCCTACCATCTTCATTTCTCCCAGCTGCCATCATCCACCAAAGCCTCACGCCTGCATCACCCGTCCACGTCCCCACGTTGGTCAACTCTCCCCCACCAAAGCCCCTCTTGGTTGACCATGAAGTTCTCTAGCCCAGCATCGACGAGCGAGCAGCTTCCCATGAACCGAAGCCTCGCGTTGGCGCTAGCTTCTTCGACATTTGCAATCTGCCATTCAGTCCATCGCCAGCAAACATCCCTGAAGCTGCTTCTCTCCCTCAGCTCAATTCAACAGCCCATCTCACGGGCCCAGCATCGCCGAAACAAGCAGCCCACGGAAGCAACAGAAACCCACGCCATTTGAAGCCGAAGCCCATCTCCACCTTTGTCCAGGTTCAAGCCCACACTGCAGCCCAAGAAGCAGCTCCTTTGAGCCCATTTTGTTCAGCCCATCAACAGTCCAGTCCAACTTTGAAGCCCAACAAGTTGTCTATTTCAACAGTCCAAGCCCACGAGGTCAACCCGCTTCAAGCCCAGCCCGTTCCAATAACAAATCTTAATTTGGGCTAAGATTTGTTGGGCCCGTTCTAGGCCCCGTTCGAGTGTTCGTTGACGTCACTGAAAATTCGGATTTCAGCCGCCGTCGTGTCGTCGTTGCGGTGAACCGGTTTCCGCAATTAACCGGTGAGTTTATTTACTAAACTCTTCTTAGTAGGCTAATGACGTCTAAGGGGTGTTTAGATTTATTTAATTAGGAATTAGGTGGTTAGTTAGATTAATTTAGTGATTTTATTATGCAATTATGCATGTTATGTGGTTAGATTAGATTAAGTGAGGCCTAGATAAATTGTGTTATTTATCTAGAAGGGTTTGGGAATTTTCCGGGTCCGTATTGGTATTTAATTTAGTGATTTTGGCCTAGGTTGGCATTTTAGTATCTAAATTGATTTATTTAATTAATTTTAGAAATTATTTAATTATTAATTATTTTCCGGAAATTAGTCCGAGATAGCTTATGATCGGAATTGCGTGCTGATCGCAAGGGTGTGTTTAATTTCTGTAATTGAGTGTTAGTTTGTGCAAATTGAGTGCTGATTGGAATTTTGAATATTTAATTCCAAAAATTATGAATTTCAATATTTATTTAGAAAATCCCGGGTGTCGGATTTTAAACACCGAAAATGGTTTTATATACTATATAAACTAGTGGGATTTTCAAAAGAAGGTCTTGAATTTTCTAGATCCAATCTGACCGTGTACCCACACACGACTATTTTACCGTGTATTTCTAATACGAAGAAAATAGGCTAGGTGCACTATTTTAATTGAGACATTTGAGTGCAATGCACAGTGTCCTAGACCGAGATTGATTGGTCGTGTGTTGATTAAGAGAAACTGTCATGGGCTGTTAAGCCGGACGTTACCTATTCATTGGGACTCAAGTCGCAGTAGATTCTAGACCTACGCCCCTTCGGGGAAGCCATCTAATTGAGAGACGTCGCCGTGCTCATGGTGGGAGACGAAGCCTGGCTATGCCAGAAGACACCGAACTTATGAGTAGGTTGTACTCGGGTCGTAATAGATTCTGGACCTACGCCCCTTCGGGGAAGCCGTCTAATTGAGAGACGTCGTCGTGCTCAAAGGAGGTGAGACGACGCCTGGCAATGCCAGATTACCGCCATATTTATAGTTGGCCGTACCCTTAAAGGGTGTAATTAACAATTGGAACGCATGATGGTTGAGTTTGATGCACCTAATTATGAGACCAAAACTATGTGGCATGGAACGAGTTCTTGGTGATTAATTGAATTGATGAGGTAATCCAGTTGTATGTGCATTAATTATATGCATTGCGATATGAACTGTACTGACCTGCAGGAATGAACTGAGGCAAGGTAAGTTCCCTGTTCTAATTGTGTGGTTGTGTGACTAGAGCGCCCTAAAGCGTATTTCCCTCCTAATATGGGTTTAGTAGGGGAACTTGCTAAGACATTGTCTCACTGGTTATTGAATAACCATTTTAAGGTGGTCATGGAAGACCAAGGTCTCGAAGTCTGAGGAGGAGGAGTATGGAGGATTGGTGGATATGTCCTATCAGTATGTCGTAGGACAGCCTTTTGTGAGAGTCAACCTTTTTGTAGGCTTTCAACTAAACTCGTTTTGTGCTTGAATCTCGTTGTTTGTAAAAGTGTGCTTTTATGAATTGATATCTTGCTTTTCTATCCCGAGATGATTATTGTCAGGGGATTTATTTTCGCTTCCACATGTGCTTAAAAATCAATGGGTCGGCGACTCGTCCTGGGAAGTCACAAAATTTTATCGACCAAAGAGGGATGGGCATGCGTTCGGGGTTCGGGGCGTGACATCATGATTGTGTACACGGCGAGTTTTACTCCTTGACCATCACGGGATGTGACTATGTATCTGATGAGCATGGAACTTGGATTCCTCATTTTTATATGGCTTCAAGCCACTTGGTCCACGCCTTTAATGCTTTATTGCCGGGAAATTTTTGGGTGTTGGAGAACCTCTCTACCAGGGAGTTTGCCTAGCTTCTCTTAAAATTTGTAATTTTTGGTACTCGGGTATTCTTCCCCGCAAAAATTGGTTTTGAATCCTTGGGGATCTGATTGTTATTAAACTCGCAGATTTATTTGTTTGTTAAGTGCCGATTAGGTTGTACCGCTTCCAGCTATTTGATGGAGATTTTTCCATTGCATATGCAGAAGCTGGCAAGATCACAATATTCGAAGAGAAAAAATCCTAAAGACTGTGCACTTCGATATACATCCTTAAGCAGACTTCAAGTTTTGGCTGGCCTGTTTAAATTAAGCAAGGATGAGAAGGTAAGCCTTTAGTTGGACTCCTCTTGCGCAAATTTAAGTACAGTGTGCCACATTTATTACTGTCGTGATTTGGAAGTGCAATTTGTGGGTTATCATCTTGTTACTGCTTTGAACTTCTGTCGCGATATTACTGTAAAATAATTATAACATAATTGATAAACCGGGTTTGGTGAGGAAAAAAGCTATTGCTACTTATGGAGTGCTGCTTGCTGTATAGCGCTGCACCTTTTACTCTTGTGTCTATATCAGCCTTGTAGTTTGACCCTCGTGGAAACAGATTTGCTACTGCCGCATTAGATGGGACCATATTCAAACGGCTGCTAGAGGTTGGAGGAAGGAGCGACATTCATCCAATTGAATCATCTCTTTGCTTTGGCTGCGTTTGGCATCAGCTTTGCCAAGTGACTTTGGGTGTCCAAAGCCCATTTGGGCAAATATTTGGTGTTTGGGAATATTTTTGAGACTTGCCTTGAAGAAATGCTAGCCTTCCAAAGGCTGAAAGCCCAAGGCAGGTCCTAGGCTGCCTTGGGCTTTCGGCATTTTCGGAAGGCCCGACGCCACTGTTCATCTTCTTCTTCATCAGTCTCAGATGTCGGTCGGCGAGGCTACGATTGGTCAGCAAGGGGCTGGAGAGAGGCTGGCGTGGTCGCCGGCGTGGTTGCGGCACCCCGGCGACCGTTGCCGACCGCCACGCGACCTGATTGGGTGGCGCGACCTGCCGCGACCTGCATCCGGGTCGCGTCGGGCCGCCTAGGTCGCGGCGAGGTCGGTCGCCGCAACCTCGGCGACCGAGCGACCCGCCGCGACCCGATCCGGGTCGCGGAGGTGGGTCGCGGAGGTCGCCGAGGTCGCGATGATCCGGCCACCCACCGCAACGTCGCCTCGACCTGCATGCGGAGGTCGCCCGTGGCGAGGTCCCGTCGCCGCGACCTCAAGCGACCCACGACCTCGCCGCGACCCGATCTGGGTCGCGGAGGTCACCCGGGTCGCGGCGTGCAACTTCCGCGACCCGCATCTAGGTCGCCGGCGACGACCCAGCGACCTCCGCGGCGCGGTGGGTCGCGTGACGGCGCAGCTGAGGGTTGCCGAGACCCCGCCGCACGGTGACCCGCCACGCCGCCCTTCGCCACGCCGCTCCCCTCGCCGGACCGCCTACCCCTTCGCCGGCGGTGACCGGCGAAGCCCTTGGCCGGCGGGTAACCGAAGCCTTGGCCGGCCAACTCTTTATTTTTAATAATAAAAGCCTTTTACAAATTTAATTTACCCAAACACTATTTTACTCAAAAATACTTCACAATGGGCTTTCACAAATAAATTTACCAAACACACTTTGCATTTTGAAAAACCCCTTTAAGTCAAAGATCTTTACATTTTCTCAAGGACTTTTTCCAAAAGTCTTTCCAAATGCACCCTTTAATGGCCATGCCTCGTATGTAATAATCTCTTTAGATTTGTTGAGCAATCACTATCTTGTTTAATTTTTTTTCTGCACGTGGTACTGGAAATCGGGAATAGAAATAACGATGCACGGCCTGTCTTTTTACTTATCTGGTTGATGCGAGATTTTCCTCTGTACTTCAGATCAGGATTTTTCACTAAGGGACTTTGTGATATAAAGTAACAAAGAAGAGAATGAATTGCTGAGAATAAGTTTTGACAATCTTTTTTGCGGCGAAAGTTTTGGTTTGTCATTTTGGGTCCTGAGACAGCACATCCCTTCTCTTAGTGTCGGTGTCCTGTTTTATGGTACATAGTGGAGTTCATTCAATGCTGATGAGACGGTCAATATCGTGGCTTTTCGTTATCAATTTGAGAATTTTGTCCACCACCCACCTTCCTCATGGCACCAGATATACGCCATATTGAGTTTAATTTTGGCTGCAGGGAGATTGCCTATGTTAGTTCGAGCGGACCAGTAATGGCCGCGGCTGGATTTAGCTCCAATAACAAGAATGTGGTTGTATGGGATACACTGACTCCACCTTCTACTTCTCGAGCCTCTATAATCTGTCATGAAGGTCTGTGAAAAAATGAATTTTGTGCCCGGTTTGTACTTACTAACACCAGATGTCACCTACAAGGATGCCACATTGAGATGAGGCAGCGTACCTTTTTGAGCCAACTTGATGGGGAGATGAATTTATTGATTCCAAATATTGGTGTAAGTGGTTTGAGAAAGAATAAGGTATGGGCAAAAATAATGTCCCAGTAATTAGTGTAATCGGATGTAGGTCTGGATAGGGTTGTCGAACATTAGACAGTGTTACCCTCTTCACCACGGAGAAGCTTTTCGTGACTTTTACCTATGACTTCCATGTCGCAACCTATGACTTCCAAATCGCGACTTTGCCATCTATAGGGGTAGTGCCCAATGTTAATTGTAGTGGCAGATGATTTAACTGTTCTCACTTGCTGAAGTTAGTGCAAAGTTACTTGATGCATTTTCCAAACTTATATCTACAGAAATAGCTGGAAAGGTGCTATCACGTTATCATCCTTAACCGGGGGTCCAGTCAAACTTTTGTACATCCTGTGCAGGTGGAGCTCGCTCTGTTTGTTTGATGATGACATAGGAAATAGTTCCGTTTCTGAACGGGGTAAGGGTGGTGATGTTGGACTTCATGATTTTCAGTATATTGCAACCGGAAAGGTATAAAAGGCACAAGACATCTGATAATTGTCGGCAAAGTTCCTGGGCAACTTTGTCTACTGACTTGCCGCCGGTGAAGACTGGTACTGAGTTTGGGGTCGAGAATGTAGGTGGGATGCTCTGGTACATACCAAAGGCACATTTAGGTAATCTGATCTACTTTCCCATCATTATAACGTGTGTTGTGTTCTGATTTTTATGTATTTCTTGTTGTGAAGGAAGTGTTACAAAAATATCCTCAACTGCTGGACAGTTGTTCTTAGCCAGAAGCAAAGATGGTGTCGTAAAACTTTGGGATGCCAAAAGTGCCAAGTTTCTACATCATTGGCCAAAATCACACTAAAGGCACTCTTTTCTGCCACTAAGCACTCGAATTTTGGCGGCATCGTACGTGTAACATTCTTGCAATCAAGTTTGTGATGAGACATTATCATATGTTATTTCTGGACATAGCTTTATATTTTTCGGCACGTGCTGTATAGAGCAGTTTGATTCCCTGGGATGCAGAAGAAATTGGCGCGATGCCTCTACTTATTCAATATTATCTTGACATGCAACAGGCTTGTGTTATGGATGTGCAGCTTGTTTCGCATGGTTTTCTTTCCTGTGGGGGGGATGGCTCTGTAAAGCTGGTTCGACTGAAAGATTATGTGTGAGGGATGTGCTGAAGGTGCCGAACTATTTCTGCAAGAGATATATGACCATCTCTAGATGGGGTGAATTCAATGACATCATATGGGCTTTATCGTCAACAGTCACAACCGCAACTATGTACTGTCTTTACATTGTTCAGCACCTAAAGGATAGACTATAGCATGCAAGCTTCCTTTTAAGATTATTCTCAGGAAGTCAAGTTTTTACCAAAGCAACCCGTTCATCCCGAATGGGATTCTATTGGAGTGTAGGAGGAGAGAGCCATATTACGTAAATACATTCGCAGAGTTCTGCTTTGATCATCTTTTCCCTTTGGCAGCGACGTTCATAAATCATATTGCATATTCGTATATGAAGTGTATATTTTGTTGTCGAACAAGGGGCGTGAGCATGCATCATTTGGGTGTGAAGGTAATTTTTCCTACAGAGCAGTGTCCAAATGTAACTTTCTTGATAATGCAACTGTATACGAAGAAAGAATTGCAACTACCTTTCTTGCAGTTGTCTTATGCGGCAACTTCCTAAAGAGGAAAACAGGAAAATACGCAAGTAAAACTGACTTCTCCGCAAGTCCTGACGAGCGAGGATAGTGATTGTCAGTCATTAAGCTGATTTCTACGGAGTCTTGTGTACATCCATTGTACGACTTTATTAGGGGTCCCTAGGTGACTACTGTATTTGTTAATAAAATGACCTCTGCTCATTCAGGTTGTCTAGGGGATTTTCATCTCGCGTGTGAAAAGGATATCCATGGAATAGTGAGAGAGGCCCATATATGGACATCCTTGCTCCAATTTTCACAGACCCCGAAATTCAAAATTTTGAAAACCTATCAGTTGAAAAGCAGTGGCAAATTATGCACCTCCAGGACTGGAAAAATTTTGAGCTTGAATGGTGATCTTCTTGCCAGTTGTCTATGTGTATAAAGGGCTACATCAGAACATTGTTTTCCTGCAAAGTTCAAATTCTGGAGCATGTTAGAAATACTGAAGAAGTGTTGTGGATCTCGTCCACAGGCTCTCCTTTTTAACATATTCTCAGGCACCTTCAACAGCTATGTAGAATGCAAAATAACTTCCAGATGTTCTTTCCGTGACTGGTATTGTGAGTTTCCATTACATTTTGCCACATTTGCTGCTATGCCATTCTGGGCCTAGTTTTATTGGTGGGGTTAACTAACCTAGTGCTTACGTTGTTAACACGCATGTCTTTCTAATCTCTTCTTTTAATTTTATTTGCTTGCCTAATATTTTGATTTTTGTTGGCTTCTTTTTGATTTGTTAAGGCTAGGGGTGCTCTACGAGTGGGCTGAATAATAGGAAACAGTTTTGAATGTTAAGGCTGCTGATATATTGTGCATGGAGTGAATATTTTGGGTGGATATCGTTTTGTTCTCAGCAATTATTCTCTTTTATTTTGTTTTGTGGACTAGCGATTTGGAAAGAGAAGGGTTTGGAGCATGGATCAGACTTAGGATCAGAGAATAAAATTAGCAACTTAAATAATTTGATGAGAATATGGAATTCCCTGTTACATTATTTCTCTCTCTCTCTCTCTCTCTCTCAACAATTTTATTCTATAGTTTCTCTAAATGTATAGAAACATGAATTCTCTCTCTCTCTCTCGCAACAATTTTGTTCTACAGTTTCTCTAAATGTATAGAAACATGAATTATAACATGCTTGTAGACTGAGTGGTGATCGGCTGTCACCAAAGGATGTTGTGTAGTTTAGACATCATTAGTTTGGACAGGATCGAAGTAAGCAGACTGCATGAATTTGCTGTGAGGGCTACTTGTAGTGGTTCAAAGCCTGGAATGAAATGGATGGCAATTCGAACCTCTGAGGTACTGAGAAAATTCAAGCTTTGGCTCTCTCTCTTTTCTTTTTTTTTAAATTAACAACGGAAGGACGTAAAGACTTGAACCTATGTCTGCTAGCTGCAGGTGCCCTCCGTTTTTGTAGTCTGTCACATGAAAGCGTGTTGCCATACAAAATGTCTTAGGTCTTTTAATTGTTGGCTGCTTTTGTTTTCCTTTAGCTTTAATTTATTGGAATGTATATAAACGCTAAAATTATCGGTATTGCCTATTCTTAATTGGTCTATAAAAGGGTTCATATTCACTTTGACATCGTCAGGCAACAGGCTCTTTGGAGAAGGGTTCTGTTTGGAATTTCACTAGCCATCTTTAATTCCTTCAGCTTTTATTTGCAATAATTCTTCCACTTGAGTATAAGTTATTCATTTTTTGTATTATAGTCAATCATGACAGTGACTGTTTTTCTTGGTTTGGACTTCTATCATCAGTTTAGGATAATGTTGTGATAGTAGTAATATATTTATGATTAGGCAAAAATTGACCTTGCGAAAGGGAACGTTAACATATGTTTCAAAGATAATTATGAGAGGAGGAAACTTGATGAGTTTCAGTTTTTCTCTAAGCGCGAATAGGGATTTGGCCCTCAGTGCCCTGTGGCAGCGGGACTATCAATGAATTTGTCTACGTGGAACATATTCAGGGAATAGAATGTGGCTGTATTTGCCCGTTCTTTCTCAAAATAACCTTAGAGAGCAAGCTCTTCTCCATCAACTTATCCTTTTACTGGTTTCGTAAGATCTTTTCATTTTTATCTATAAATGAATGCTTCGAGATCTATCTATGATCCCAAGCAATTGGTGGCATGCATATCTGGCCTTGCAGAATCTTGTTGCCCATCTTTCTTCTGATGCTCATGGGAAGAGAGCCATATCATGCCAAATTGTTCTACAAATGGTTCTGTCAAGTTATCTTGAAGGTGGCGTTTCGGAGAGTTTCTCCAGCCAGATGAATTCAGTGGAGTGGGGAGGCCGCTGCAACATCTTCAGTTTTGAAAGAGGCTTGACTGAGTTATCTTCTAAGTTTGACTATGATGCTTCCAGTAACAGACCTAAGTCCTCGTCATTAAAATCTGAACTTAGTAGCTTAACGAGTTAGAAGCTATCTCGCAAAAAGAGGACAGAAATTCTTGCAATTATTGATCTTCTTAGTGAAGTCAACCGTCGGCATTCTACCTCTGTTTATGAAAGTTTTGATGAGCCTGGACAAAGGTAAGCCTCAATATGGTTTTATTTGCATTACTTTGTAATATAAGTTGCTTTCCCTCTGCTTGGTATTGCTGGTCATTTTATTCCTTTCTGTTAAACCTTTTAGTGTCTTTGTTTCCATCTGCATTTTCGTGACAGGAGGAGAAAAAGAAGGCTGCTCCACGTAAAAATGCATGTCTTTCTAGGGAGACGTCAGCTAAAGCTGGCCAATGCTTTTTTCCTGCTTGGAGGTGATATTTCTTCTGCAGGGAGTGTTTGTATTCAGAATCTTGGGGATGAGCAGATTGCTGTAGTTATATGTCGCCTTTTTGTGTGGTGCGGTCTACCGAGCATCAATTAATAACAAAGTTCCTGCTTCCTTCCACAATTGAGTAGGGTGACTACTGGCTTTCCAGTCTTTCTAGAGGTGTTCTATTATTGTAGCTAACCTTTGGCGTATTTCTAGTTTTTGGGTTCTGAAGATAAACGCAACATTAGATGCTCGCAGCCATCATAAATCTCTTTCTCTTGCAGTGGCAGCTAAGGAGCTGCTCGAAATCTTTCTTGAGCATGTTCAGTGGCTAGGAATCGTATGAGGAATGCTGTTGGGGAGCAGAGTGCTGCGTTTTTTGGGAGGTGGGCATGTCTGATCACAGCTACTGCCTTGAAAAGAAGTGGGCTTCCTGTAAGTGTTGTTTTCCTTCTCATAACGGGTTATAAGAGGCCAAGAATGTAATATGTTCGCTTTGCAGAAGAGGACAATAATATATGTTTTAGAGATATTTATAGGAGAGGAGGGAACTTGATGAGTTCCAGTTTTTCTCTAAGCGTGAAAAGGGATTTGGCACACGGTGCCCTTTGGAAGGGTGGCTAAGAGTGAATTTGTTCACATGGAACATGTGGAGGGAATAGGATGTGGCTGGTTTTTGCTATTTCTTTCTCAAAATATGACCTTAAGATAGCAAACTCTTCTCCACCAACTTTCCATTTACCAGTTTCCTAAGTGCTCTTAATTTTTAGCTCTAAATGAATGCTTCTAAATCTATCTATGATCCCATAATTCGATATTTCCAGGAAATTGGAGGCGTGCTTATCTGGCCCTTGCAGAATCTTGTTGCGAACCTTTCTTTCTGATGCCCATGGAAAGAGTGCCAAATCACGCCAAATTGTCCCACATGATGCTGGTCTGCAACTTTGGCTCGGGACAATCGGGAACATTGTCTCTTTATGAATTTCGATTTTCTTTTCCAAATTTTTCGGCATCATTCTTTCTGTGCCCTTTTGTTTGTGAATTAATGTATATTGATGCGCGCTCAGTGGAAACAGCACAAAGAGAGCAATAGGTAGAGTATTGCATTGGGTGCCCTTCAGTTCTGCACTTCTCTGTTTCTACGATCTTCTTAAGCGTCAAGTCAGGCAATCACCGCTGGCACCTTTGAGAATTGTGCCGCATTTTTTTTTTACCATCACGTCCTGGAAGTGCGATTTGTTGGTTGTTTACTTGTTACCACTTTGAACTTCTGTCGCACTGTTACTGTAAAGACGACTTGTCAAGACATGGAAAGACGAGGTACCGAATTCTCTCCATTTTATCGGTCGGGACGAGAGATACATTGTACGGTACGTGACCGGCAATTCTCCGCCCGTGGATTGACTTTGGCCGACCAACCGTACAAGCCTTTGGACTAAGACACTGCCCATCATTTTTAGTTTGACCATTCTAGTAGATCTCGCTATAGCCGGAAAATCTAGATGTTTGGAATTGGATTGCTTTATGCTTTTTAATAGCTTTCGAAATTTCTCATGATTTTATGATTCTAGACCTAACTTTCATTTTAAGGTGAGCATCTTGAGTCGTTCATGGCATATAATTGATAAATATATTGCTAATTCCGATGCTCCAAATGCCCCAAAATGGGGGCTCAATGACTGACTCCTACACATGTGCGTTTGTACGGTGCATGGAACATTTTGTGTCCCCTTTCTCTAAAACCCAAAAAAGAAAAAGGAAAAAAGAAGTAGAAAAGAAAAAAATAATAATAGGAAAAAGAACATGGGAATCTTTCAGTGAATTGGTTCATCTAGCTATCACTGTGGGGGCAAAAGCAAATTAATGATCATCCTTGAACAACGTTGTGATGTTTAAACAATCGGACCGGAGTTGTGATTAGACATTTTGATATCGTAGCACCGCTTAGGTTAAGCTAAGGAAATCAATAATCGAGAAGGTAAATAGGAAAATATAGATTAAGTCAGAATTTCTAGCATGAATTATATATCCTAATTATTGGTTGCTCCGGTTACTAGTCATGACCCTAGCGATCATTAACTTCATTTCACTCTCTATTTGTTGTACAATACGCAATATAGCAATAAGACTTGCAAACAAAGACCTATGAGTTGATGCGTGATAATGTACCGTGACAATTACTTCATTTCATTTCGATTTGTACATCTCCATTGTACTTCCACGTTGATACTTGGATTGCTTCTCAAGATAGACGTACAGCTATGGAGTAATTTATTCAAACAAGAATGGTGAGAATGGTTGTGTATAAGATCTGTCCAGTGCGATGCTCGTTTTATAGAGCGCTCCAAGACAAGATTTAAGTCTCGGAGCACTTTAGGACTGCAAGCAAAAGAATCTTCTTTGTTGGTAGGTGCACGATCATCTTAATTATATGTATGTCCACTTGCTATCTCCCACATCAATAATTATAGTTTTCTTTTTTTTTTTTTGGTAAAGCAATAAGAGACCAATTCAAATAATGAAAAATATACTTCATATTGGACATTAAATAGTGCCCATTGTTAAAGGCTAGTTACAGTCCAAAAGATAATTTATTAGACCGAGTTAAGTACAATCAACTAAAAAAAAAAGGGACTTGAAGGTGACCCTTGTTTTTTGTGTGTCCTACTTTAATTCTCATCTCTCTCAAACTTTTGCTTTGTATCTTTGCAGAGTGTAGAAGTCGAACCCTACTCTTGAAACTAAACGTCCCCATCCCACGCAATCCTTTTGTCACACCCCGATTCACAAGAAAAAGAGGCATGACACGGCCGTCCTTTTCCCAAAGAACGCAGCCTCAACATAACCAAAATTCAACCCGAAAACAACATATATACATCCACACACACACACACACACACACACATATATATATATATGACAAAAAGGGCATTTGGTTACAATATCAGAGTATATCTATAATCCACAAAAAAATCAAAACATAAACCTATTAACTATGCACAAGTCATACCAAAAAGTTTCTACCACAACAGTCCTCCCCGAACAAACGCTCACGCCTACTCGCGACTCGCTGAAGAACCTGAAAAGCAAGTATAAGAGAAGAGTGAGCTACCACGGCTCAGTGAGTAACACATTTCTTCTAAGCGGATCGAGAAATCACTATGCATATTTAAAACACAATCATAACTCACTTTATCATAAAATATAATCATAATTTAAATATCGAAAATACCAATGGTCCAGTCCATTAGTCAATCTCATAAAACATATATCAATGGTCTATTTCATTGATTAATCTCATCAAATCACATCGATGGTCCATTCCATCGACCAAACTAAAATCACACGTCAATGGTCCACTCGATTGACCAATTCATGCTCAAATGTCTAACCATGGTCACGCGTAACGCCCGTGACGAGACGACCAAGATTCCCCCCTTGGCAAGGTCTCCACCTATTATTAGCCGGTGGCTCGGCCCACAAGGATATCCTAGATTAAGTATGCGCATACCCACACCCCTCAGGGTCCACAGAGACATTGAGCACCAACCACCAATCACAATATCCAGTAATCCAACATCAGAAAGGAAGTCATGTCACAACTCAAAATTTGATATATAAATATCAAAGCATTCTCCAAACCATTTCAAGATTCTTTCATAAAGAATTTCACAAACCATTTTCAATAACCATTCAAATCGAATTCAAAATATAACTCAGTCTTTCAAATAACAAAATCGCAGTAATAACTCGATCCGGTTTTATGCAACAAAAGATGCATTTTATCAACTCATAAAGTATATAATTCACCATGTTTCTCAAAACATGATTTTAAAATATAAAGAAGAAATAGTGTCACTCATCAAGGAAAAGCCAAAAATCAACTACGACGCTCACTCGAACCACGCACTCGGATCCCTAACAATTAATGGAAAACAATATCAAAAGGCCGAGTAAAAAAAAAAGGATATTCTTATAGCGACTCGCCTATACTAGGCCTATTTGTCGATAAAACGACACCCATGCGCCACAAAAGCTCACAATTAGCGGAAACCCAACATTTTCAGCTAGGTGCGGTCCATGCGCCAACTTCGTCACGCCATAACTCCCTCCACAAATTTCCGTTTCAAGCCATCTTACAGTCTTTAGAAAGCTCTTTTAATGTACAACAACAAACCCAACTCAGCCACCCCCAAAACAGTACCAAAAACAACAAAAAAACAGGCTGGAAGCTGCTGTTCGCTACAGTACCAGAATGCGCCCCCAACTTCAAAATTCCGTTCCGGACAAACCGCAGGCTCAAATCACGATCCGAAAGATGCTATAGCTTCACAACGTCCCAAAGTACCATTTCTATAAAAATATACAGCTTAATGACTCAAAAATCGGGCTTCGCCACACAAATATCCAAGAAATCCGAATTTCGAGCCCTAATTGCGGCGATTGCTTGAAGTAGGTGATTAAAAGCTTCGATTCCTTACCGGCGTTGCAAAACACACTTGGGTCAGCTTGATGAGGCGTCCGGATCACGAGCGCGCCAAAATTTTTCCCTTTTTCCCTTTTTCCTTTCTTTTCTTTCTCTCTTCTCCCCTGTTTCGCGTTTTCCCCTGCTTCTGCCGGTCTCTTCTCTTTCTCTCCCTCTCTCTATCCATTTTAAACTCAGCCGAATCTTCCTCCACTTTCCTTCAGCTTCCCTTTTTGACTTTTCAACCCTTTCTTTTTATTTTATTTTATTTTATTTTCTTGTTTTAAAGCCCATATATTACACCTTTACCACTGGGCCGCACGCAACATGAGGGTTACTTGACAACATCTATTTTACAAGGGTCAATAAAAGTTAGGAAAAATTCTAATCGAGGGCCTGAAGTACCATCATTTTCTCAAATAAGAGCATGAAGCGGTTATTTTAGCCTCAAATAAGGGCTTGAAATGATCATGGGAGCAAATAAGGGCTTGACCTTGCCGCCTGCCACCGACTACATATTCCAACCAGTTAAGGGCATTTTCATCCAAAGATAATATTGATTTTAATAATATTTTCCCTCTTTTCAATGACCCTCGCCAGCCATTGGGTGAGGGCTTGCATGCCCTCGCTTATTGTTGGTAAGGGCGGTCTCACTTAGGGTGAGCGTCGCCTTGCCTAGGTGAGGCCGTCCCTTGCCTGTGGCTGGTGAGGACGACCCTCGCTCGGCTTTCCTTGGGCATCGCAAGTGGTTGGCCATTGTTTATGACCAGCCATCGTTGAAGAAGAAAGAAAAAACCGAAAAAGGGAAAAATGAAAGAAAAAAGGAAAAAAGAAAGAAAGAAAGGTTAAATGACGAAAATGCCTTTGATCAACTAGAAAGTCAAGTCCTTATTTGAAACTAAAATAATCACTTTAGGCTCTCAATTGAAACAAGATCCATTTCGGCCCTTATTTAAGAAAATGAATGAACTTCGAATCTTTATTTGATACAAGATTCACTTTAGGTCTTTATTTGAGAAAATAAGAGTATTTGATGCCTTTTTTGGAATTTTCCTTAAAAGTAAGGAATCATTTTGGGCTATTTATGAATGAAGAAATTTATGGTGCAGCTGCCAAGATTCAGAATAATTTTCAAGTGCGAGTGTAACTATGACGCCTTAACAACGGATGACATTTCATAATCCAAAAGCTTACATAATAGATTTCAAAAAGAAAAGAGAAAGGTAGATTGCCTAATACAAGAGAGACGTGATATTTATTGATCCAGGCCATGCTACTTTATAGTTCTCCAACAAAATCAGTCATGCTTGAATAATGCATCTAAATGAGAAATAAAAAAATGGAGAAACGGTGATCAATGCCAAATGGCCTTGAGGCCTGAGGTGGGAAAGAAGAAGCATTCTTTCCTTGTTCGGCCCATGGAAGAACAAGTAATCTCACACGAACTATTGGCAAGAAAACAACAAAGCGAATAGCTCACGAGACCTGAAATTGCAACAAGTGCTTGGGTCGGCCCCAAGGCCCATACCATACATGAGAAGGCGAATCATTTGATGTTTATGTCACGTATCATCATCCAAATATAGAATTATCAATTATATTCTCTCGTTCTTAAGGAGGTTGCATCATCGTACGTTCAAGATGCACAAAACAAGAAAACTTGATTAAAAGTGATATCATTTCAGCATGTCACGTGATATAATTATTTGCCAATGAATTTTTTTTTCCCTATAATATTAAGTTCATAGTTGTCAATTTACAGATAGTTGGTCCAAAACCATCAATCCAAATCATGTAACTTTTAAATACACCAATAAACACCCCCTCCAAACAACATTATCTAGAGTTCCTTAGTTAGTGATTTTCAAGCATTGAATCCTCCCATAGCACATACCACTATCTATTATACGCTTCGGATGAGGAATTCAAAGATCTAGGAGCATCAAGATATTCCTGATAATTAACTTTTGTAGCCTAATAAATGGAGAAATTTGTGATGGAGAAAGGATTCTCCAAAACATCGTGATTGTCTTGATGACAGGAGAATGGTAACACATAAATTGTTGGGTTATTTCTTCTTTGATTTTTGTTTCCATTTTCCTTTAAATTGGTCTTCAAGGTTACATCGGATGATGGAAATGTGTTAGTGTGCGTGTGTTGTTGATTCCGTAAGTGAGATTTTTCCTTGTGGCTTGATGCTCAAGTGAAAGTTAAGGATAATTGCATCTTTTTGCAGAGACATAAGTACACATCACAAGAAAAAGCCAATATGTATATAAAGAAGGGAAATCAGGAAAAGGAAATACTAGTAGATGGTTAGCAAATTAGCAGAAAAGTAAGCGAGGAGTTCCTTTTGGCACAACAAAGTGAGAGGCTAAGTGATTAAATCTACATTATTTTCCTCCTAAGGATCTTCATGCCGGCATGGCTATTAGAATAATTAAATATTAAACCACGCTTTCATCTAATAGATTAAATGTTTAAAACAGTTGGCAATAGTGCCATCAAATCTCACATGATATCAAAGCAAAAGATCTTGAGTTCAAAAAATTTCAGACCCCTCTATACCTCCCAAATTATATATTTCCACGCTTTAGGTGTAGGCTGGACTTTTTTAGGCTCCTATACACCTCCCAAATTATATATTTCCACGCTTTAGGCTTAAGCCAAAGTCCAACCTACGCCTGAGGGAGAGTGTTAAAGTACTTAAACTTTTAGAACCGTCAGTAGTGGTTCCATTAAATCTCACAATACCTATCGAAACAAACCAACAAACTTTGAACCCTTATCCCAATCATCAATCCTCCAACACTAGAGCATTTGGAAAACAACAAAGATTTACCGTCCAAGCATCAAAAGAGTAGATTGAGGATTGGTACCAGTGATAGAATTCATGTTGAACCATCAATGACTTGGGGTGTATCAATTCACTGGCAACTGATCCATTAAATTCTAGATTTCTCATCGTAAAAATAGGTTTTGGCTTGTTTTTTGGTCCTTGTTGACAGCTAAGCCCTGTATAATGTTTTTATGCCGGAGAAAACTTGTGTTACCATAGGATTGATTGAACCTTGGTAGCCTCTCCATCAAGTTTGAAGTCCCGTTCAAACTTACGTTACCATAGGATCGAACTTGAGAAGTCACAACAACAATTGAATGGAAAATTTCTTTGTAGCCATACAAGCATGTAGTGCTAATTTTATGCTTGACCTTTTCTTCTTGTCCGTAGATTTCAGAGATGCACAGTTCTCTGTATGCACATGCAAGTGGGCACAATCCCCAACCTAATATCTCTCCTTGTGCGTGTGAACGTCTTTCTATCGCCTCTCATTTGGGTGCTCGTACACTTCACTGAGTTCTTTTAATCTTGCATTGCAAATTTGGATATGAAAAGCATCTATGGGTTGCGAGGCATTGCTTTGTGCCTTATAAGAGATATTATATAATCTTTCGCTTGAGATTGATTACTCCATTTAACATTAATTTTATACTAAAGATTGCCAGTATGATGTTTGAAGAGTGAGGTATTGCTGCAAGAAACTTGAAAAATCATAATCGCGTAATAACAATAGTGGGCATTTGCACAATACTTATAGCAAGCTAATTATTCATCCCCCAATATTATTCTCTCCTCTATGCTAAAAATTGACTTATTGATAGAAGTATCATGGATATAATCTTTGTCCTTTAATTCTCACATTACATTGGATTAGGGAAGCTTATTACAATAACCCCCAATTTCGCCCTTTGTTTCAAGACTTCATACTCTGTATTGTCTAGTTTCAAGATATATACCTTCTGCCCTGAATTTGAAACACATTTGCACCCTCTAATTTCCATGATTTGGTTAAGCTTTTCATAATTATCACTCCAAGGTGTAAAGTGTCTCCATATGGGGGTTATCCAACAGCGCTTGCATGGATAACTTTTTCATTTGCATTTACTTTGAAATCACCGATTCTATTTTTGTGAGGTGAAGACCTAGTTATCTGTGCATTTATTTTATAACTTCTGAGCTTGGAGGCTTATTCTTTAGTTAATCATAAATATTATTTTCATTACAGTTGATATATCAACTCAAAAAAAGAAAAAGAAAATGTGGAACATGCTGAGGAAGGTTTTTGTCGTACACTTCTGACGACCGATTTCTCTAAATAAGTTTGGAGAAGCTGGCTCTTGTTATATTTGTGGGAACTCTCGTTGTCAGACATGAAGGTTTTGTCCTTGTAAACTCAGGTCTCGTCGGTATATTTACAAGCACGAGCATCTACGTCTAAGGCCCAACCTCGATCGACCAACACTCAAGTGTCGGGAATTTGGGTCACCAAAGTCCTCAACTTGACCTCTATGGACCTAGACCCAAGCACCAAGATCGTACTCTCAACCTCAGTGGACTCGACCATGGGCACTAAGACCTTTGCAAACTTAGGCCAAGGCTCTAGGAAGCTGTGCACAAGCATCAGGTTCTCAATCTTGACTGTTGTGGACCTAGGACCAGTGTTTATGCTCTTTCTTAGGATCCAAGTGCCCCTGCTACGACACCCATGTTAAGGTCTTATGCTCTTTCTTAGGATCCAAGTGCCCCTGCTATGACGCCAATGTCAAGGTAGATCAAGCTAGACCCAGAATCTTGATGCTCGTACACAAATCACAAGCACCCAAAAAGTTTGTGTATTTAGGAAAATTAAATGAAATTTTCCTTTGCAAATGACAGAAAATATTTTCCTCTTTTGTTTCAAATTTCAACTAAAAATTGAAAATTAGTCATTTTCCTTGAAAATCACTTTTGAAAAACACTTTCCATGAAACAAAGAGAGCTTGAGAGTGAGCCGAATCTTATACATGTAAATCACATGTGATATCATAATCAGGTAAAGATACTTCAATTGTGGACTTATCCATTTAGTTAATTAATTACTAATGTAACACATCACCAATTATCTGTATATAAAAAAAATGACTATTTTTCACAGAAAGAAAATATAATATTCTTGCTGCTTTGGGTTTGGCTTCCTATGGATAAGTAGCAGACAACCTGTGTCCACACTGTTTGTGATTGCTCCCAGTAAATTACTCGGGACTAAATACATCCCTCCTCAGCCAATACAGAGAATGGAGAACTATGGAAGCATAGAAGCGCTCAGTGAATTAGTAAGTTATATTTCAATTACCCAGGATAGGAAGAATCTCATGCATCTCCCATTGATCCCATTCATACAACTAAAAGACTGGGATTAAAACAAGAAGAAAGTAGGGACAGTGCTTTCAAGGTGCATTTCTTCCTACACCTACCACAGAAGCTCTTGGCGTTGGCGCCACAGGAACATCCTCTCTCCCCTCGGCAATGGTACCTTCCTTAGCAGCATAATGGCCTTAACACCAGTAACATCTTCAACCGAATGGCTGTCTAGAAAGTTTCCTACTAATTATTAATGTTCGTCCCCTGTGGCAGCGACTGGACAATGCTCCCTCTCATGGGATTGAAAAAACTCCCCAAAAGTAAGCGCTGTATCCAAGGGCTCTTCACACCATGCTACAAATGCACCTCTCACTAGAGGGAGTAGATCTGAGCCAGCCCAGTCTCTGATGATCTGAGCACTTCCTGCACCACATACCACCCCATGGTCTATTACTTACTCGCAAACATTGGCACCTCACCGATTTCACTTCAGTGACGAGTCACCTAAACCAAACCTAAAAAGGAGATAACAAATCAAACAATAAAAGCAGTCTTTAATAGGGGAATGGTCCAACAGGCAGAATGCAGAATGCAGAATGCTGTATAAGCAAGCAATCTTCCAGATTCTAAAAGTAACACAAAGTGAGCTACGATATACCTGCACATAGTCATGTTTGGATGCTCCGGCAGTGCAAAGGCCGTAGATACAGCTGCATAAGCAAGCTGCATAGAAATAGTATCTAAGATCCCAGATATGCAATAGGAAAAGAAAACAAAGAGGTCAACATAGGATGGTAAATGAGCATTACGCATGGGATCATTTGTTTCTATCAACAAACTGGAGAAAGCATCATGTAGTCCAATTCTGTCAGAATGTTGAATTCACTCCATCAGCAAATCACTATTCACTCCAAGCATAGATATGCCCTATCCAGACACTGAAACTGGAAGAATTTAAACAAACTCAAAGATATAAAGCCAACCATAAGAATTAGAATAAATTAAGCAGACTACATACACACATCAATCTGGATAAAAGTGCCAATCTGACTGTATATACCTTTGTTTTCCATCAAGTTGCTTTGTTATTTGCGCCTGTTAAGTTACTTTAATTAAGTTTCCTTTCTTATCAGAGTTTTATTTCCTTCTTTTATTATCAGAGTTTTATTTCCTTCTTTTATTATCAGAGTTTTATTTCCTTCTTTACTTACATAAGGGTATTATTGTCATATACAATTTATATTCAATATAAATACAATGGGTGTATTTCGCCCGAGATGAAAGAAAATATAGGCAATCTGTCTTTTCAGAGCTATCGCCCCAATAAAAAAAATAGGTTTCTGTTACTACAGAACTACAGCCCTCTCTTTGTTTCTTTTACGTTTTCCTTCTCCTCCTTCTCTCTATTCCTTCTCTCTTCCTTCTTTCTCTCTTTCTACTTGCTGCGCGTTCTCTGATCAGCTTTGTGACAGCACCTATGGCCCTTTTTCCTGGTAATAATATCATCAGCAGTCCAAAACCAGGGAATTCTGGGGTTTCCGTACAAGGCTGATTGCCAGTAGGTTCAACAAAAAGCCGTAGAAAAGCAGGTGATGTCAACCTTTTACAGCTGTTCCTTCACTTTGGCCAACACAATATTCTGTTTTTGAAAGATCAAAGATGATCAATTTTGGGTGACAATGGAAGACACAATATGAGAACAAATTTTTTAAATGGTAGGAACAGAAGCTTCAAACAATTAAAATGCTATAACGTATCTGGAGTACAGCATTAACAGGTTTCAACGAAAATCTCTCATTGAAATAGCAAATCCTATAAGGAGAAAGAATGAAAAGTCCAAGAAATAAAATCTTGATCATTGCATCAATTATGTGCATGGGAATGACATAATCACAATAAAACATATATTCTGACATTTTAACCACCCTATATGTTTACACATACAAAACTCATTTTCTCAAGAAATTTCCACAAATTAACAATCCCAAACGAAGTTATAACTGTTCCAAAATATACATGTGTGGAACAAATGGCAAATTTGTAAGAACCGCCACCTACATTTACTATAAAACTTGACACGTTTGAACAATTAACAGACCAAATTGTATGTTCCAATCACTAAGGTCTTCAGTACTCTAAAAGTTCAGTAAAGCTGCTCTTTCTTTTTCTAAAACTATCAAGTTTTTCAAACAAACTAATTAGTCCAGTAACATCAACAAGGTAGTTTCATTACCTTAAGTAATAGGATTTCATATAACCAACAGATAGATATCTAAGTTCACTTCACTACCTATCTGAACCATGCATAAAGAGAGAACAGAACCGTGCATGTCCTAAAATTTAAGCGAGTCATGATGAGAGAGAGAGACAAACCATCTGGCATAAACTGTCTGACAGCTGCAGAACTTCATCCTTCCACAGTTTCGGAGGAATTGGAATTGTTGTATCTCACTGAGACCCGAAACCTGGCAGAGATGCAGCAGAAAGTATAGAAAGAAAATCCAATAAGAAGCAAGAAATAAAGGCTCTTCTAAATCATGAAGTCCCCAGTTCTGAACACAGTTTGGGAAAAACCACTGAGAGAGAGGAGATTTTGTTGGCCCATAATAAGAGCACAGAGCATGTCCAAATCGTGCCAACTCTAATGATAAGTGAAAAACAAACTGCTGAGGGCTCAAACAGATGTTTGATTCTCCTATAAGTAATAACTCTTCACTCTTTCCAGCACTGGTACTGCAAGCTGAACTTTATAGCTCGTTTGGCTGGAGGAACGGGCTTTCATACATTCCCTACAGTTGGCAACACTTTCTCTAGGTCAAATCAGCTTTTAAGCAAAATGTGGACAACAGGATAGAAGATCTACTTGTCAAAAAAGAGGTGACTAAAATACTAATCCGCAAAAAGATCACCAACACAACTCTTAAGTTCTCAGTGAGCTTTGTGTAACACGGGCGGGGAGAACAAAATTTACATCAGGCATGCCCAACCATAAAGGATTTTGATTGCATCAGCTGCTGGAGTCAATGCATGCTTTCGCATTTATCATAAACAAGTTATTGCTGCACTCAAGCCTAAAAAACAACCATAACCATTGCATTAGCTCAATTGAAGGAACGGATGTGGTCATTAAATGACCAGCAATACCAAGCAGAGGGAAAACAACTTATATTACAAAGTAATGCAAATAAAACCATATTGAGGCTTACCTTCGTCCAGGCTCACCAAAACTTTCATAAACAGAGGCAGAATGCGGATGGTTGACTTCACTAAGAAATAATTGCAAGAATTTCCGTCTTCTCTTTTTGCGAGATAGCTTCTAACTCGTTAAGCTACTAAGTTCAGATTTTAATGACGAGGAATTAGGTTTATTACTGGAAGCATCATAGTCAAACTTAGAAGATAACTCAGTGAAGCCTCTTTCAGAACTGAAGGAAGATGTAATTGCAGTGGCCTCCCCACTCCACTGAATTCTTCTGGCTGGAGAAACTCTCCGAAATGCCGCCTTCAAGATAACTTGATAGAACCATTTGTAGAACAATTTGGCATGATATGGCTCTCTTCCCATGAGCGTCAGAGGAAAGATGTGCAACAAGATTCTGCAAGGCCAGATATGCACGCCACCAATTGCCTGGAAATGTCTAAGTATGGGATCATAGATAGATCTAGAAGCATTCATTTATCGATAAAAATTAAAAGATCTTACGAAACCAGTAAAACGATAAGTTGATGGAGAAGAGCTTGCTCTCTAAGGTTATTTTGAGAAAGAACAGGCAAATACAGCCTCATTCTATTCCCTGAATATGTTCCACATAGCCAAATTCATTGATAGTCCCCCTTCCAAAAGGCACTGAGGGCCAAATCCCTATTCATGCTTAGAGAAAAATGGAAACTCATCAAGTTTCCTCCTCTCATAAATATCTTTTAAACATATTTTAACGTTCCCTTTGCAAAGTCACTTTTTGCCTGTCCATAAACATATTACTACTACCACAACATTATGCTAACTGCTGATAAAAGTCCAAACCAAGAAAAACAGTCGAGGTCATGGTTGACTTTAATACAAAAAAATTAATAACTTCTACGCAAGTGGAAGAATTATTGCAAATAAAAGCTGAAGGAATTAAAGATGGCAAGTGAAATGCCAAAGGGAACCCTTCTCCAAAGAGCCTGTTGCCTGATTATGTCAAAGTGAATATGAAGCTTTTTTTAGACCAACTGAGAATAGGCAATACCGATAATTTTAGTGTTTATATACATTCCAATAAATTAAAGCTAAAGGAAAACAAAAGCAGCCAACAATTAAAAGACCCAAGACATTTGGTATGGGAACACGCTTTCATGTAACAGAGTACAAAAACGGAAAGCACCTGCAGCTAGTAGACATAGGTTCAAGTCTTTACCTCCTTCCATTGTTATTATAAAAATAAAAGGCAAAGCTTCAATTTTCTCAGTACCTCCAAGGTTTGAATTGCCATCCATTTCATTCCAGGCTTTGAACCACTACAAGTAGCCCTCACTGCAAATTCATGCAGTCTGCCTACCAATTGAAGGAGCACTCTTCGATCTTGTCCAAACCAATGATGTCTAAACTACACAACATCCTTTGGTGACAGCTGAGAGAGAGAGAGAGAGAGAGAGAGAGAGAGAGAGAGAGAGAGAGAGAGAGAGAGAGAGAGAGAGAGAGAATGTGACATCCTGAAATTCGAGTCCTCTGAAGGATGGATGAATGTGAATTTCGTCAATGCATTGTTGGTTGATCTCACTCGGAATTGATCACTCCTGAGATACTGACCTTGAGGGGAAGGGCTAATGAGGACAGAACTTGTACGGCTAAAGGACTCGACCTGGGAAAACGACTTGACCATGAGACTTGCGTGAGGACGATCCCGTAGATAGGCGGCCGATTTCAAGGACGATTGGGAGTCGATTCGCGGACGAACATAATGGAACGACGGGTGATTCCGTTTGCTATTATCGAATCCCGCGAACGACCCTATGTCGATCCTCGTGATCGTGTACTTTGAAATAAGAATCTATCCTCCGTAATTTCATGCGTCAAGGGACGTCCATGCGTCGAGATGTCTTGAACGTGGTTTGGCACGAGTCGGTTACGCGTGAATCCTCTGAGCCGCCCGTCAGTCTGAGTTATAACCAAAATGACATTAGGGCGAAATTGACATGGCAAGAGAAATTAGGACTGGACTTCGAATTATCGGGAATGTCCGGACGGACGTTGGATGAAGCTACTTCAAACAACGACAACGCCGATTAAGCCGAGCAATTGAAAAGGGATTTTCGGATAGAGGAAGTGAGTCCGTGAGGACGTGGGCCGGGCCAAGCTAGTGTGGGCCTAGGCCCAAGGTGGGAAAGCCACCATGGTGGGCCTAAGAAAATCAAATGAGCCCATTGGGCCAAACCAACTATTCATATTCTAAGCCCATGGGCCAAGCCTTAACCATTTCAAAGCCCAATAAATTCCCAAGCCCACTCTATTCATGGCCAAGCCCATTTCTTAGGCCCATCCACCAATTTCAGCCCAAGGATAGATTGGTAATTTGTGCAAGGTGGAAATGACCAAATTGCCCCTAAAAGCTTGTGGATAAGGGCAAAGCAAGAGAGAGAAAGAGGAGGTGATGTGCATGGGGAAGTGGAGCAAGCATTGAATGGCCTTAATGAGGCCTTGATGGCAGCTCTCCCATCACTCTCTCTCCTCCTCTTCAGCCCCAAACCGGTCGACCATCTCTCTCCCTCGTTCTCCCTCTCTTCCAGTTTCTGCTCCAGCTGACCCTTCAGTGAAGAATCGAGTCAAAAGTGGTCTTCCCGGATGAATCAGAGAACGAGCCACCTATCACCGTGACCGGGAGAGACAGACCGTTCCAACGAGCCTGATTTCGTCCCGAACGGAGCCGTCGTCCGTCCTGTACGGCCGTCGCAAGCCACCGGTCGCCGGTCCGTCGGTCCGCCTGCAGCCTGCACTGTTTCGAGGTTTCGGCCATTTTTCTTCCATTCCAGCCATTCCTCCGCCCATCCCAACCTCCAGCAAGACCCCCAAGACCTCCTGGTGCCGTCGGTTGTCGGCCACCCCCTCGCCGGAGCTCCGGCCAAGCCGTTCAGCTCAGTTTCTCCTCCGGCAGGGCTGTTTTTCGGTGTTTTCGGTGGGAATCCGAGCTGTGGTTGCTGTGTTGAGCTTGGGACCGCCTTGGATCGTTGTGGTAGAGGTTCCGGTGCGTAGCCACCGTCGCCGCCGCCGCGTCGGTGTCTCCGACCCGCTTAACGGGTGAGTTTAGCTCCTAATCCTTCGATTAGTGCCTAAACTTGCTTAGGGTTGGTTTAGTTAGATTTAATTCTAGTTTAAGTGATTTAATTAAGTTGTATTAGTCCTAAGATAGGTGGTTAGATTGATGGATCGATTAGTTTAGCTTAATCTTGTTTTATTTGCTTAATGTGGTTTATGTGGTTAATTAAGCATGTTTATCTTAATTGATTGGTTTCCTTAATTTAATCATTGTTTTAATGATTTTTGAATATAATTTACTGTTTATTGAATTCTGGGAATTTACTGTTCACGCGACACTATTCACAAAATACTGTTCACGCGCACTGTTCACGAGTACTGTTCATGTTCACTGTTCACGTGCACTGTTCATCCAGAATGCGAAAAGTTGTCTAAATTCATGTGTGTTGAATTTATGAGGTGAATGGATGTGTAAATGCATGGGCATCCGCATGAATTGATTGTTGA
This sequence comes from Eucalyptus marginata, assembly GCA_014182565.1. Classification (NCBI taxonomy): domain Eukaryota; kingdom Viridiplantae; phylum Streptophyta; class Magnoliopsida; order Myrtales; family Myrtaceae; genus Eucalyptus; species Eucalyptus marginata. The sequence continues at coordinate 257,834 of JABKBI010000015.1, read as the reverse complement.
ATGGTGTAATTGTGTGATGATTGTGATATATAGGTATTTTTAATTAGAAAATACCGGGCGTCGGTTTATAACGTCAAAATGGATTTGTGGGCTGTTAAAGTTAGTGGGGCCATGATGACCACTTAACCTAAATTATGCCAGTGGGGCCGAGTTCTGCCACCGAATTTGGAATCGGTCGCGCCCGTTGGGCCGTAATTTGCCACCCGATAAGGGTCGCGCCTGATAAGGCCGTAACCTGCCACCTATTAAAGGTCGCGCCCACTGGGCCGTAATTTGCCACCCGATAAAGGTCGCGCCTGATAAGGCCGTAACCTGCCACCTATTAAAGGTCGCGCCTGATAAGGCCGTAACCTGCCACCTATTAAAGGTCGCGCCCACTGGGCCGTAATTTGCCACCTAAAGATAGGTTGTGTCCTTTGGACCGTAAATTGTTGCCAAGAAATTTGGTAGACCGTGCTCGTGGAGCCGTGAGTAAGATTTGAGACTCGAATAAGGGAGACGCCGGGAATAGTCGGATTGACATGGAATCGACTGAGTCGATTGATCGATGACTCGATATGAATTGATGCATTGATGTGTGAAATTTTTATACGCATTAATTATATGCATGAGTGAATCACATCGTTTATGGTATGCACACATGAATCGATAATGTGCAGGGTGTGGCAATGGCCAGGTGAGATCGCTTATGATGCGACTCGTGTTTGATTGATGAACTGCATCATCTAATGGTCATGTGCTTTGTGTGTATCATGCTTTGAGTGATATCGTGCGGGTATGGCATACCAGGTGAGGTTGTATGCGAATCGACCGTTGTTTGTTGGTTCTTTGGCTGTTGGTTGTTGCTTGTTAGTGGGGTGGTTCTCGATAGATACCCCGGGTTGAGTTGGCGTACTAACCGGTGCTTAGGGGTGTAACTCGCTGAGATTTATATCTCACTGGTTATTGAACAACCATTTTCAGGTCCCTTGTGTGAAGAACCCGGAGCTTGAAGCGGAAGGGTTAGGAGCATAGGTGGCTCAGTAGTTCTTTATGACATAGACCTTCTGTATAAGCTTGAAGTGTTTATAAAAGTGTATTTGATTTGAAATTGGTCGTCCTGCTTTTCTATCCCATATATGTTGTTGTCAGGGGATTAGTGAATTTGCTTCCGCATGTGCAATAAAAATGAAAAGGGTCGGCGACAAGTCCTGGGAACGTCGCAAAATTCTATCGACCACCGAGGGATGTGCGCGTGCTCGAGGTTCGGGGCGTGACAGAGAAAGAGAGAGAATGTAACAGGGAATTCCTTATTCTCATCAAATTATTAAAGTTACCAATTTTATTTTCTGATCCTAAGTCTGATCCATACTCCAACCCCTTCTCTTTCCAAATTGCTAGTCCACGAGAGAAAATAAAAGAGAATAATTGCTGAGAACAAAACAATATCCACCCAAAAATTCACTGCATGCCCAATATATCAGCAGCCTTAACATTCAAAACTTTTTCCAATTATTCAGTCCACTCATAGAGCACCCCTAGCTTTACCAAATCAAAACGAAGCCAACGAAAATCAAAATATCAGGCAAGCAAGGAAAATTAAAAGAAGAGATTAGAAAGACATGCATGTTAACAACGTAACCACTAGGTTAGTCAACCCCACCGATAAAACTAGGTGCACTTGTAACAAATGACATAGCAATAAATGTGGCAAAATGTAATGGAAACCAACAATACCAGTCACAGAAAGAACATCTGGAATTTACTTTGCATTCTACCTAGCTATTGAAGGTACCTGAGTATATGTAAAAAGGAGAGCCTGTGGAAGAGATCCACACAAGAGATCCACACAACTTCTCCGGTATTTCTAACATGCTCCGAATTTGAACTTTGTAGGAAAACAATGTTCGACGTAGCCGTTTATACGCATAGACAACGGCAAGAAGATCACCATTGAATCTCCAAATTTTTGCACTCCCGGAGATGCATAACTTGCCACTGCTTTTCAACTGATATATTTTCAAACTTTTGAATTGCGAGATCAGTGAAAATTGTTGAATTATCCTAATTCTTAGGAGCTGATTATTAGGAATATTCAATCCTGATTTTCTGGATTCTAATTATTAGGAAATAGCTGTAAATAATTAGTTAGGATATGATTTATTAGTATCCCTTGATTTGTGGGATTATAGCTATATTATTCAGATCTGTTTTTTCCTAGTTAGTACTTGTAGAAGTCCTATAAAGAGCTTTGTAATCCTGGTACATTTTATTAGAGAATTATCACAATTCTTTTCTCTAAATTCTTCATGGTATCGGCCGAAGGCTCATTCTTCTGGGATAGTGTTGCGGTGCATCCTTCATTGATGCAATAATCTTCTAATCACAGCCTTCATTGCTGGGTTTGTCTTTGTCCCTAACAATCTGGTCGCAACTCTCATTATTGTGATCATTTTAGCCATATTTTTCTCTCTTCGCTTCTAAACTTGTCCCAATTTTTGCCCTAAAACCTCATTCACTTGCAACCTTTACTACATCTGTTTTTTTTTTTTTTGTTTGCTCTTCCTTTCCAAGTACTTTCTTTGTGCTTGGAATTATCCATGTCTGAGACAAAGCTGATTGGAAATTCTTCGGGTCAAAATGAGGAGGCCAACACCAACCATATGACCGGAGATCTACAAAATGTGAGAGCAACTTATAGGCTGAATGAAAAGAATTATCTCAAATGGTCACAATTCGTCAAGACCTATTTGAAGGGTAAAGGAAGACTCGCCATCTTCTCGGAACAGGTCCAACACCGAAGATCCCACGTTCAACGCATGGGATGAGGAAGATTCAATGATCATGTCATGGCTTTGGGATTCAATGAATCCAGCCATAAGTGATACATGTATGTTTCTCAAAACTGCAAAGGAGATTTGGGATTCTATTCGCGGACTTATTCAAAGGCTCGAGATGCAGCACAAGTATATGAAATCAAGGTAAAGACAAGTGCAACAAAACAAGGGAGCAAAACGGTGACGGAATATGCCAATTCCCTTCAAAATCTATGGCAAGAACTCGATCATTATCGAGTATTTGAGATAAAGTGTGCAGATGATGCTGCAACTCTAAAAACCTTCATTGAAAAGGATCGAGTGTATGATTTCCTGGCAGGTCTTAATTCTGAATTTGACCAAGTCGAATTCGAGATACTTGGAAAAGAAGAAATTCCTTCTTTGGAAGAGACGATCTCTCTAATCCGGGGCAGAAGAAAGTCGAAGAGGAATAATGCTAGAGCCTCAAGGCGAGGAAGGCTCAAGCATTAGTAACTCGCAATGCTTCAACACAAGAAAGAGGAAAGTTGGATGCTTTGAGGCCTACATGGAGGGATAATCGAGACAGTTTATGGTGTACCTACCGTAAAAGCCAAGACATACAAAGGAACGATGCTGGAAGCTGAATGGCAAACCAGCAACCTCAAGCCGAGAGTGGGGAAACAAGGAGGACAGCCAAGGCCTCAAGCTCATCTAATTGAACAGACCAGCCAGCAAATCGGTGAAGGACAAGTGAAAGAATCCTTCAAGCGGTGAGGAAATAGAAAGAATTAAAGGGCTTCTAGGGTCTCTTGATAAACCCTCTGGTGCATGTTCCTTAGCACTCTCACGTAAGTCTCCATTCTTCTGTCTAAATGCCTCAGAAAAAATTTCAAGTGAAGCTTGGATAATAGACTCAAGTGCCACTGATCCCATGACTCACACTTCACATTTTTTTAGTACCTACACCCCATGTCCAAGCAATAGGAAAATAGTTGTGGTAGATGGTTCTTTGGCCACTGTTGCAGGAGTTGGTGACATCTATATTACAGCTGTTCTCACTCTAAAAGATGTCCTCCATGTACCAAAACTATCAGCCAACCTAGTCTCCATACAAAGGCTCACCAATGACCTCAAATGCTATGCAATTTTTTACCCTACCTACTGTGTTTTTCAAGAACAGGATTCGGAGAGGAAGATTGGACTTGCTAAGGAAAAGAATGGGTTGTACTATCTTGAGACGTCGAGGATTTCGAAGAAAGTCATAAACAATTCTCCCTTGTCATTTCTTAGTGCTTCAAATAAGAATGTCATTTGGCTTTACCATTTTCGTTTTGGTCATCCATCTTTTCGTGTCTTAAATATCATGTTTCCTTCTTTGTTTAAAGGACTAGATATGAGTCAATTCCAATGTGATACTTGTGAATTTGCTAAGCACACCCGTGTATCTTTTCCTATAAGCAACAAAAGAAGTTCTCATCCTTTTGATTTGATTCACAGTGACATTTGGGGACCTTCCACAATTCCAAATATCTCAGGGGCTCGATGGTTTGTTTCTCTAATCGATGATTGCACTAGGGTCACATGGATATTCTTACTCAAACACAAATCTGATGTAAGTAGTATTGTTCCTAATTTTAATTCTATGGTTCAAAATCAATTTGGAGTTAAAATTAAGAGCTTTAGATCAGATAATACTAGAGACTACTTTAATCGATCTTGTCAAATTATTTCCAAAAGGAAGGGATCATCCATGAGTCATCTTGTGTAAACACCCCACAACAAAATGGGGTGGCTGAAAGAAAAAATGGTCATTTGCTCAACACTACTCGAGCATTGTTGTTTCATGGAAATGTCCCTAAGTCTTATTGGGGAGAAGCTGTCCTTACATCTACATACATGATTAATAGATTGCCATCAAGAGTGTTAGATTTCAAAACTCCTATGGCAATTCTTTCTAGCTTTTATCCCCATTTTAGGACAACAAATAATCTCACACCTAGAGTCTTCGGTTGCACCTCATTTGTACATGTTCATAATCATCAAAGGGGAAAACTAGATCCTAGAGCAATCAAGTGTGTCTTTCTTGGTTACTCCTCTACACAAAAGGGGTATAAATGTTATCATCCTCCTTCTCGAAGAACTTATATATCAATCGATGTTACATTTGTAGAAAACAAATCTTATTTTTCAAAGTCTTATCTTCGGGGGAGAAGTCATTAGTTGAAGATAAAGACTTTGACGATCTTAATCTTGACTTATCTCCTAATAATCTTCCAATCCGAGCTCCTACTTCTGATCAACTAATCATTGATGAATCAACTCTTGACCAATCAGCCTCCAATTCTGATCAACAGGCTCCTCACAAATCAGTTTCGATGAATCGGTTCGTGCTACTTCAATTCCAGACTCACTCTCTACAATTGAACCTATTCGGAACAAGAGTCCACTCCCGTATCTCCCCATATTTATGACTCTATGAGATTTCCTCATGTATACTCAAGAAAGACAGCTGTTCCAGACCAAACACAAGTTCAAGATTCCCATCCGAGTTTTGCAAATGAATTTCCGGTAAGTTCCGACTCTCCTTTGCATAAACAGTCACTTGATATGCCAGAAAATGACTCGGATCTTCCCATTGCTGTTAGAAAAGGTACTAGGGAGTGCACAAAGCGACCCTTATATCCACTATCTCATTATGTGTCACTTGACCGCTTATCACCATCTCATAAAAATTTCATTGTGAGTCGAACACCATTTCTATTCCAAATACTTTATCGAGGCATTGTCTAAAGAAGAATGGAGGAGTGCAATGAGAGAAGAAATGGATGCACTAGAAAAAAACCAGACTTGGGAGATTGTTGAAACCTAAGGGAAAGAATCTTGTGGGCTGCAAATGGGTTTTTACCTTGAAATACAAAGCTGATGGTTCTCTTGAGAGATATAAAGCACGATTAGTGGCAAAGGGTTATACTGAGACCTATGGAGTAGATTATCAGGAGACATTCGCTCCGGTGGCAAAGATGAACACCGTGAGAATTCTACTCTCTTTGGCGGCTCACTTTAATTGGCAACTTCAACAGTATGATGTGAAGAATGCATTCTTACATGGAGACCTAGAAGAGGAGATCTACATGAGTATTCCACCGGGATTTGAAGGAGAAAATACAGCAAACAAAGCATGTAGATTACGGAAAGCACTATATGGGCTCAAGCAATCACCTAGAGCCTGGTTTGGGAGATTTTCCAGAGTTATGAAAGCTTCAGGCTACAAACAAAGCCAAGGTGATCATACTCTCTTCATTAAGCATTCGGCAAGAGGGAGAGTGACGGCACTTCTAGTGTACGTTGATGATATTATTGTCACAGGTGATGATGATGAGGAGAAACAGCAGCTGAAGCGGTGTTTGATTAAAGAGTTTGAAATAAAAGAGCTAGGAAGACTCAAATACTTTCTTGGTATTGAAGTTTCTTACTCTAGACAAGGAATTTTTGTCTCACAACAGAAGTATGTGACTGATCTCTTGAAGGAAACTGGAAAACTTGGTTGTAAACCAATAGCTACACCTATTAAGCCTAATAAAAAGCTTGGGGATGCAAAGGAAGAACCTGCTGTAGACCGAGAAATGTATCAAAAATTGGTTGGGAAACTCATCTATTTGGCTCATACTAGACCTGATATTGCCTATTCAGTAAGTGTGATTAGTCAATTTATGCATGACCCAAGAGAATCACACTTACAAGCCGTCCATCGAGTGCTACATTATTTAAAAGGAAGTCCCTAAAAGGAGTCCTATTCAGGAGAAATCAAAAAATGGTGCTGGAAGCTTATACCGATGCTGACTATGCGGGATCTATGGTGGATAGAAGGTCAACATCTGGTTATTGCACATTTCTTGGCGGAAATTTAGTGACTTGGCGGAGTAAAAAACAGAATGTAGTTGCAAGATCAAGTGCTGAATCAGAATTTCGAGCAATGGCCCAAGGAATATGTGAGCTATTATGGCTTAAAATCATCCTAGAAGACTTGAAAATCAAGTGGGAGGGTCCTATGAAGCTGTATTGTGACAATAAATCAGCAATTAATATTGCTCATAATCCCGTACAGCATGATAGGACGAAGCATATTGAAATTGACAGGCATTTCATCAAAGAAAAGATAGAAGAGGGGTTGATCTGCATGTCCTACATACCTTCCGAGATCAACTAGCTGATGTGCTAACCAAAGGACTTAATGGTGGGATCTTTCATGATATTATCTCCAAGCTGGGAATGGAAGACATCTATTCCTCAGCTTGAGGGGGAGTGTTGAATTATCCTAATTCTTAGGAGCTGATTATTAGGAATATTCAATCCTGATTTTCTGGATTCTAATTATTAGGAAATAGCTGTAAATAATTAGTTAGGATATGATTTATTAGTATCCCTTGATTTGTGGGATTATAGCTATATTATTCAGATCTGTTTTTTCCTAGTTAGTACTTGTAGAAGTCCTATAAAGAGCTTTGTAATCCTAGTACATTTTATTAGAGAATTATCACAATTCTTTTCTCTAAATTCTTCAAAAATTGCAGCAAGGATGTCCATATTTGGGCCTTTCTCACTATCCCATGGATATCCTTTTCACATGCGAGATGAAAATCCCCCAGATAACCTGTATGAGCAAACGTAATTTTTATTAACAGCCACAGTTGTTGCCTTGGGACCCCAAATAAAGCCGTACAATGGATGTACATAAGACTCCAAATGGAAATCAGCTTAATGACTGACGGTCACTATCCTCCCTTGCAGAAATAGTTCGACAACTTCAGCACATCAACCACACATAATCTTTCAGTCGAACCAGCTTTACAGAGCCATACCACACCCCCCCCCGGGGGAAAGAAAACCATCCCAAGCAAGCTGCACATCCGTAACACAAGCCTATTGCATGTCAAGATAATATTGAATAAGTAGAGGCATCGAGCCAATTTCTTCTGCATCCCAGGGAATCAAACTGCTCTATACAGTACGTACCAGAAAAATATAAAGTTATGTCTAGAAATAATATATGGTAATGTCTCATAACAAACTTGATTGCAAGAATGTTACACGTACGACGCCGCCAAAACCCCTAGTGCTTAGTGGTAGAAAAGAGTGCCTTCCGTATGATTTCGGCCAGTGATGCAGTAACTTGGCGCTTTTGGCATCCCAAAGTTTTACAATACCATCTTTGCTTCTAGTTAACAACAACTGTCCCAGCAATTGAGGATATTTTTGTAACACTCCTTTCATAACAAGAAATGCATAAAAATCAGAACATGACACACTTTATAATGGTGGGAGAGTAGATCAGATTACCTAAATGGGGCCTTTGGTATGTACCAGAGCATCCCACCTACATTCTCGACCCCAAACTTAGTACCAGTCTTCACCGGCGTCAAGTCGGTAGAAAAAGTTGCCCAGGAACTTTGCTGACAATTATCAGAGTTCTTGTTCCTTTTACTCCTTTCTGGTTGCAATATACCGAAAATCATGGAGTCCAACATCACCACCCTTACCCCCGTTCAATATAAGGGAAGAAACGGAACTATTTCCTACGCCGTCGTCAATTACACAGAGCGAGCTCCACCTGCACAGAAAGTACAAAAGTTTCACTAGACCCCTGGTCAAGGATGATAACGTGATCGCACCTTTCCAGCTATTTCTGCATATGTAAGTTCGGAATATGCATCATGTATCTTTGCACTAACTTCAGCAAGTGAGAACGGTTAAATCATCTGCCCCTACAATTAACTTTGGGCGCTACCCTCATAGATGGTAAAGTTGCGATATGGAAGTCATAGGTAAAAGTCACAAAAGAGCTTCTCCGTAGTGAAGAGGCTAAAGCTGTCTAATGTTCCACAACCCTATCTAGGCCTACATGCAGCATGCAGGGGTGTTCGGTGCTGGGACATTATATTTGCCCATACCTTATGCTTCCTCCAACCAATTACACCAACATTTCGAATCAATAAATTCGTCTCCCCATCGAGTTGGCTCAAAAAGATACACTGCCTCATCTACATGGACCATCCTTGTAGCCGACATCTGGTGCTTAGATAGTACAAACCGGGCACAAAATTCATGTTTTCAGTTGAAGAGAAAGGACAGACCTTCATGACAGATTATGGAGGCTCAAGAAGTAGAAAGCGGAGCCTGGTATCCCATACAACCACATTCATGTTAATGGAGCTGCATCCAGCTGCAGCCATTATTGGTCCTCTCCAACTAACATAGGCAACATCCCTGCAGCCAAAATTGAACTCAATATGGCGTATATCTGGTGCCACGAGGAAGGTGGCTGGTGGATAAAATTCTCAAATTGATAATGAAAAGCCACGATATTGACCGGGGTGCATCTCATCAGCATTGAATGAACTCCGCTTTGTACCATAAAATAGGACACCAACACTAAGAGAAGGAATGTGCTGTCTCAGGACCCAAAATGACAAACCAAATCTTTCGCCGCAAAAAGATGGTCAAAAGTTATCCACAGCAATTCATTCTCTTCTTTGTTACTTTATATCACAAAGTCCCTTAGTGAAAAATCCTGATCTGAAGTACAGAGGAAAATCTCGCATCAACCGGATAAGTAAAAAGACAGGCCGTGCATCGTCATTTCTATTCCCGATTTCCAGTACCACTTGGAGAAAAAAATTAAACAAGATAGTGATTGCTCAACAAATCTAAAGAGGTTACTACATATGAGGTATGGCCATTGTTAAGTTACTTTAATTGAGTTTCCTTTATTATCATTTCCTTTATTATCAGAGTTTTATTTCCTTTTTGGTATTATTGTCATATACAGTTTATATTCAATATAAATACAATGGGTGTAGGGTTTATGTTACTACAGAAATCTATAGCCCCCTCTTTGTTTCTTTCTTCTACATTCTCCTTCTCCTCTTCTCTATTCCTTCTCCCTTCTTCTTTCTCTCTTACTATCTGCTGCGGGTTCTCTAATCAGCTTTGTGACAGCCATTAAAGCAAAGAGATGATTCAATTGGATGAACGTTGCTCCTTCCTTCAACCTCCAGCAGCCTTGAGCATATGGTCCCATCTAATGCGGCAGTAGCAAATCTGTTTCCACAAGGGTCAAACTACAAGGCTGATACAGATGCAACAGCATAAGGTGGAGCGCTATACAGCAAGCAGCACTCCATAAGTAGCATTAGCTTTTTTCCTCACCAAACCCCGTTTATCAATTATGTTACAATCATTTTACTGTAATATCGCGAGAGCAGTTCGAAGCAGTAACAAGTTAACAACCAAATAAATTCAACTTCCAAAACACGACAGCAATAAATGTGGCAAAATTCATTGAAATAGATCTCAAAGATCCCAGTGGTTTTGACTTGAAACTCACGAAGATCATTGAATAAGAGAAGTGCAGAACAGAAGGGTATTCAATGCAATACTGTACCTTTTTCTGGTTGGCTTTTTTTTTGGGGGCTGGGGACTTCTCCCTGTGTGCTCTTTCATTGAGCGCACAACAATATACATTAATTTACGAACACGAGGGCACACAAAGAATGATCCGAAAAATTTTATTAAAGAAAATCAAAATTCACAGAAGAGAAATGTTCCCAGTCCCAAGCCAAAGTTGCAGACCATCATTTTTAAAAGAGCAGATTGATAAAAGTGGAAAAGAGCCTTCTTGTTCGATTCATATAAGCAATTCCTCAAAGCCGAAATGAGGAAACAACCAAATAAAAGGTCTAGCAAATCATAACGGACTTTGCTAAAATTGATCATTCATCCCCTGCAACAAATCATACGTTCCACAAATGGATATGTGTATTGCTGGAGCCAACCAAGAAGTACGGCATGGATGGGTGACTAGAGAGAGCCCTACTTCCTACAGTTTTTTACCATGTTGGCTAATTGTTCAACAAACTCTTTGAATTTATCTTTATTATCCCAACCCAAGCCAGAGGCAACAATGCCTGGATAATCTGGAATACCAAATGGCTACACCACCTGTCAGGTTTCTCCCCGGCAAGGCCAAATATCCCATCCCGGCAGTTGCTCCACCAAATCCCAGATGGGACCCAGTTTTCCTCCAGGACCCTCGCTAGAATAAACGTAAGTGGATTCAGAGCCAGCCCAACCATGCGTGGCCAATCAGCATCTGACCATACATGCTCCATTCCTTCTTTATGAGGTATTTCTTGCTCCAAGTGGAAGAAAATTATACCCTGTACAAGACAAATGCCCATTAGGAACACTGTATGAGAAGCCAGATGAATTTTTTATCTGAATAAAAGTAAAATGATGTGACAGACCATGCAGTCAGAGCATCGACGCTTATTAAAACATGTCAGAAGCTAAGCATCATCAGGAGTTGAAGCGTTTAACTCATCAAATTGCAACACAAGGAGCTTCTGTTAAAATTTTCTCATTCTGTTGAATTTATGTACGTGACCCTAAAGTGATTATAGTTTTTATTGCAGATACAGTAAATCTTTCATTAACTAGCATTAAGCGATGCCAACATGTCTAGGTAGCCAAAAGAATTGTCACCCTTACCAAGTAGTTACGTGGTGATCAGTACAATTCAAATGCTCGAAAAAATCCACGCAGCACAGAATGCATTAAGGATCAATACTGACACTAGTATCTATGCACAGGAAAACTCACCTTTCTATTGCTAGAAACTGCCAGTTCCTGCTCATTGATGGAGTTAATGCATAATGCCTGTTCAAAAAATCAAAAACTTGCATATGATTGAGATCCACATATTAGCTTCAAGGACCTACCGCCACCTTCTGGCAGTTTGATCCATCAAAAACATACTGCTACATAAATGCAACAGGAGGAAGGAAAGGAAAGTTCACCTCCAAGAGCTCCCCATTTCTCTTTGAATTATCTTAAGGATTTTGAAAATGAGTGAACTCCAACATGAGGTTGGCTTCTTTATGCCAAGAACTCAATAAAGAGTTGCCATTTGAAAACAATTCTTTAGATCCCCATCGAAGCTTAGAGAAGAACAGTGCTCCATAGCTTCAAGCTAATACGGACAGAACCAACAAGAAAACTGGAGAGCACACTGAGAATTATCGCAACGGAACAAATTCATCTATAGATGCAGACAACTTGGCAAGCACCATGTATATTCATCAGAGAAGCCAACATATGACATTCTTGACCTCTTATAACCCCTTATGAGAAGGAAAACAATACTTACTGCAAGCCCACTTCTTCTCAAGGCAGCAGCTGTGATCAGACATGCACACCTCCCAAAAACGCAGCACTCTGCTCCCCAACAGCATTCTTCATACGATTCTTAGCCGCTAAACATGCTCAAGAAAGATTTCCATGAGTTCCTCAGCTGCCACTGCAAATTAAAGAGATATTTATGATGGCTACGAGTATATAATGTTGCATTTATCTTCACAACCAAAAACTAGAAATAAGCTGAAGATTAGCTAGAATAATAAGACAGCTCTAGACGACTAGAAAGCTAGTAGCCACCCTTCTCAGTTGTGGAAGGAAGCATGAACTTTCTTATTAATTGGATGCGCGGTCCACTGCACCACTAAAAAAGGCAACAGGTAACTAGAACAACCTGCCCGTCCCCGAGATTCTTAATACAAACAGTCACTGCAGAGAAATATCATATCCAAGCATGGAAAAAGCAATTGCAAACTCCAGCCGATGTCTCCCTAGCAAGAGATATGCATTTTTAAGTGCAGCAGCCTTCTTTCTCTCCCCCTGTCGCGAAAATGCAGATGGAAACAAAGACACTGAAAGGATTACCAGAAAGGAATAAAGATCCTATATGATCTCAAAAGACCAAGGAAATGGACAAAACAATCAGAGCTTGAGAAATTCACTGACATTGTAAATTTAGTGACAAGACAAGAACTTCTTTCCTCTTCCTTTAACTGTCTATCCAAAAATCAGCGACCTCACGTTACACATAAGTTCTGTCACACAGTACCTGAAAATTGCCCAAGAGGAGTCCAACTAAAGGCTTACCTTCTCATCCTTGCTTAATTTAAACAGGCCAGCCAAAACTTGAAGTCTGTTTAAGGATGTATATCGAAGTGCAGAGTCTTTAGGATTTTTCTCTTCGAATATTGTGATCTTGCCAGCTTCTGCATATGCGATGAAACAATCTCCATCAAATAGCTGGAAGCAGTAAACCTAATCGGCACTTAACAAACAAATAAATCTGGGAGTTTAATAACAATCAGATCCCCAAGGATTCAAAACCAATTTTTTATCAGGGAAGAATACCCAAGCACCGAAAATTACAAATTTAAAGAGCAGCTAGGCGAACTCCCTGGTAGAGAGGTTCTCCCACACCATAATGCATGAACGAGCAGCTCAAGGGTTTGCACCCATTAGGGCGAAAAAAAAAAAAAAAGCAGTTGGCGTATACCAGTTATAAGCAGTTACATAGAAGAAATAAAGATAGCCCATCAAAACAAAGCTGGTCTCATCAGGACAATAGATGCCATCTTGTATGAGAGCATGGACCAAAATTAAAAATGCAACCCCTGTTCTAAAGCACAACCTCATGGCAGCATCTTTCTTTTGTTCAAAAGAACCTGTACAATGTCAGAGATCTAAAACCTATTTAAGTTGTAGGAATCTTGTGAAAATAAAGTAACAATAAAAGGAATACCAAAGCACGTCACAAGAACATTTGATTCATGAATTATATTTTACATGCAGAAACTTGCTCTGAGTACTAGTAAATCACACGATCTCTTGCCTCTGATAGAACTGATCCACATAATGGGGACAAAGTTATGCTTATGTATGCCCCCATCACAAGAAGAGAAGCTGATTATCTTTCCAGAAATCAATAGGTTTGACAATTTCGCCGTTGTATCAAGAACAGAAGTAATCTTACGATCAACGAAGGCAACTCGATAATATTCTTTTTTACAATAAATACATTTGTGGCCTCACCATCCTCAAGTACAAAATTTTCACCGACCAAGTTCTATCGACCGCCAGCTAGCTTCTAGCTATGCAATTGGGAAATGTTATAAATATATACATTATATTCTTGACTACATGCTATCTTTAGTGGGCTGTTCCTGGTGGGTGGGTCGAGGAACTAGTGGGTTGAGGAACCGGCCCACCCTGGAGTCGCTTTCTCAGAGGTCGTTCGTCTTGAATCTCTTCAGGATCTTTATCATCTTCCAGCTTCCCTTCAAAAGGGCAATCTCTTTCCTTAATTGGATGACCTCTTTGGACGAGACATCCTTGCTTGCAGCATTCTTGATCGATCGAATTTCAGTGGCAAGCCTGAACATGCATTTTAATGGAATATTGTTAGATAGATCTTTTTCCCTAGTCAGGATATTGTGAGACAGTTCAAAAGGGAAAACAACAAACCAATAGCCACTAGAGAAGTTGAAGCCATCAAGTCTTTGGCCAATAGTCTATACAGGTAACAGAAACAAACTAGAAAGCCATTGCAATCATGATTGGCAATAATGGCTCAAGCATCTACGTATCACAGTTGCATACGCCCAGCTCTGACTAGAAGACAATCCGGTAAACAATTATTTCATGAGTACGCAATCATCGAATGAGAGCGAAAAAGCACATAATTAATATAAGGACTTACGACAAACAGTTGCATGTCTCGTTCAAATTTGACTTGGCCGGTGATATATTGACAAACATCAGGGTCTTCGCATTACCCCCAAGTGAGTCACTCAAAAGCCATGTCAACTTGTCGCTCCTATAAGGGACATGGCCACTACCAGAAGATAAAGCTCTGATGACGTTCCCCAGAGCCAAGATTGACTTATTAATGGTTTGGGCCTCTGTAAGTTCAATACCTATAGAGCCCGACTTCTTATTTCTTTCTGATCCAGCAAGGTCGACAAGGCTTAGCTGCGAAAGACGCGAAGTGTCACTTCATAATATTTACAAGTGAACACCAAACAAAAATGATAATATACCTTTCCTTGTGAAATAGAATTATTTTGTAAATTGGTAGCTTTGACCACGATTGAAAACACCAAATGTGACCTTGAACTTGCTTCGTTCATTTGAGTCCTTGCTGTGTGCCTTTGTTCCAAGGCCCTCTTTATCAAGCAAGTAAGGTCATCAACAGTTGAAATTGCTCGAACTGTGACATTTTCAACCCATACCATGCCCTGCAAATTAAAAGTACCAAAATTACCACTTTGTCCATCAAAGGATAATCAAATTAACCAATCGGATTCACATATTTTTTACTTGCCTTCGAGTTTTTCTTTATTTCCAAGTTCGAGCCCTGGGCATTCTTTGGGAGCAGAAGATCCCTAAGGTTATCCCGATACAACTCTATCATGTAGGCCTATAAATTGGCATTGACATGAAAAGAAGTACATTAGCACGGGAGTCACTAGCGAATCATCGATAGAACTTAGATTTGATTGCGGGGCAGATTCCTAGAAGAAGTACCTCTGATGAATATGAGAATTTTTCGCTATCCCGATTTATAATTCTGAAAAGTTCAGCCGCAGCTCGTGGAGCGAGACCAGGATTGTTGTCAGACCCATAAATAGTGAAAGTCTTTCCTGAACCGGTCTCGCCGTATGCAAATATGCATACGTTGAAACCATCTACAGCGGACTGAACCAAAGACTGCAATGTAGGAAATGGGTTAAGTGTACTGATATCTTAGCAAATATCATAGCTCTATACAGAGAAACATTTCGACAACTTCACTAGCATCCAAGACTTACTCTGGTCTCCTTGAACAAATCTTCTTGGGATGCCATCCCATCAAATACCCTATCAAAGCAGTGCTGCTTTGCTTTCCCATCCTTCCCGCGATGTTCAACAGTGAACTCATCCACAAATGTAATCACATTTTCTTCCGCACCTTCTCTGTCATTTTGAGGCCTAACTCGACAGAATACTCTTATCATCCCTTTCATATCTGAGACATTCCATAGCCAATTATCGACACGTGAATTGTAAAGTTGCAAGACTTTCCTTACGAACTACTGTAATGACATTCAAGCCACACCGAGAAAAGGTTCAACAGGCAAACAAACCTTGTATGGTGTTAAAAAACTGCTTCCTCAAAGTTTGTTCTTCTTTATAAAGCGCCTCCAGCTCAGCCAGTCGAGCCTTTTGCATATTCATATCCCGGAAAATGAAGCATCATTGTTGATAATAAATCTCTTTTCGACTCAATGACAGGAGAAAAGAAGTTATACCAGAGAGAGACAACATGAAAAGTACCTAGGCAAAAATAGTACTCAATATAAACAATCGGGTGAAAATTCGCTACCTCTTTAATCTCTCTCAATTCCTCGAGTTCCGTTATATTATTCTGTGAGGCAGCTAGCTCAATGTTTCTATCTGAAAGGGCTGCCTCAGATGTATACAATTTCTTTTCAAGCTCAGACACTCTAAGCTCCAAGGACTTCCTTTCTTGTTCAAAATTTCTCCTGAGAATTTCCCTCTGCATTTGCAGGAACCATTCAAGACATCTTCCAAGGAAAAAGAATCACAATGGTTGAGCTAAGATTAATTATAGGAGATGTCACCTCATCAGCAATTTCTCTCTCCGGTCTAGACATTCTCTGCTCTGCTTCATGTGCCTTCTCGCCACACGCTTTTAGCTCTTCTTGAAATATCTGTAAAACCTACTTATAATATCCACCATTTCCCATAACAATTCATACATAATATCTAGCAGTAGGATCTCAGTTCATAACCAGAGAAATCCATCACCGTACATCTTTCTCTGCAGTACTCTCTGATGCTTGACCGGTCAACTTGGTCAATTTTGTTTCCAAGCTCCTCTTCTCTGAGATTGCAGCCTGAAAGGCCAAAGAACTTATTCAGAAGGAACAAACAAAAAAATAAAACACAATGATAATTAGGCAAACAAATTTTACTTGAAGAGCCAAATCTCTCTCGCGACACAGAGCTTTTAGCCTATCGAGGTCCAGTGTCATTTCAGTTAAGTTTAGCTTCTCCAATCTCAGAGAATCTCTCAAAGCCTTCATTTCTTCCTGAAGGGTCACTTCTTGCCTTTGTTTTTCACGTAATTCTTCCAGCAACTAATAACACAGCAAACCATATGAATTTTAGTGAGTAAGAAAGAGAGAGAGGGGAACGGTAGGCTACAGTACCAAGCATAGATAGTCCGACTTAAACTCGAGCAAAAAGGAAAAAAATAGACTCTATATTTCGCCAAAAGTTCCACTCGACGTCCATCTAAACCTAAGCTCTATCATTGCTTACATCATTGAAATTGCCAGATGTGGCATCAATTAAACAATGATCCTTTCCCGCTGAGCCCTACCAACTTTTTTTGGGTGACTTTGAAGTCTCCTAAGATTCTATTCAAAATATTAAGTCAATGATGAAGTTCAAATCTTTTATTCCAACGAAGTCTTGAGAAATTTTTTCAATAATAATTGTATAGAGTGGATAATAATTTCGATTTCTTAACATATCTTTTTCCTTCAAATTGAATGTGCACAATCATTAATCATCATATCCATTCAATTCTTTGTTCACACGGATTCACTTCAATTTAACATTTTTCATATCATGCAATAGACAAGCAGTTCCATCATGCAAAACTAGCCACATGGAGAGCCTTCAATGCCCTTAAAAATATCCCTGAGAATGCTAGCAAATTACATAATTACTTGGGCTGGTAATTAACAAACTAGAATTTCACAAGATACAAACATTATTGTATCGGTTGAAAGAAACATACCTTAAAAGCTATAGTCTTGGCATGCCACTCAAAAAGAAAAGAAGGAAAACAAACAGGGATTACTAGCACACTTCCAACATCCCCACACAAAAGAGAGAGCGAGGAGGAAGGAAAAGACCCCATAGAAAAAAGCCCTTATTAAAGCACTAAATATATCTTTTATGGCGACAATGAAAAACTACTCCAGTTATTGTGTTACAGAAAACACGTCGGTAGTTAATTAATGTAGGTAGGATGTTTAGTCACTTACCTGATTAGCATTCTTCTGAGGATCTTCTGGAGCTTCGATAAATGTTGCACACATTCTTCGTGAACTTCCGCAAGTTTTAGCATCCTGAAATCTCTAGCTTGTGCATGAAGAACAGCACAAATTTCTTTACCCTGCATGAAAATGAGGTACCAAGATTTAGCAGTCTACCTCTGAAACAACGGATTCCATAGGAACTCGAAAATATGCAATTCACTAGAAAAAGTAAATACATAAAAGAAGTCATCGGAACCTGTTTCGTTTCAAAATGAAATGGCTCAAAATCTCGTGCACCTTCCACTAGCAAAGAAACTGAAGTATCGGTGCAGTCAAATTCATATATACGATTTAATTCATAAGATCGCAAGTATCCTCTTGGAACTGGGCGAAAACAATGAACCTGTGTACAAGTAGAGGAAAATCGAGAGAACATTAGAGGGAAAAAAGATGAGTTGATTTCGAGCACTAATATAATACAAAGGCAAGTATATATCTCACCCCACGTTTATTGATGGCCAGAACGATCTGCTCCACCGCTGAGCATCCAATTGAATCATCGATCTTGTACACATTGAAGAACACTGAATTTCCATAAAAAGGCGTCCGCAATATCCGCAGGAATCCTTGCCTTGCGTCATCTTTTGAATAATGCTCCTATATATAGTCATGAAAAATAAGTAAGATGTTTAATGCAGGTAAGACAAGATTTTCATGTATATTATACGTGCAAGCTAAGTGCTAAACAATAGTCTATTAGGCGGAGAAAAGAAAAGGAAAGTGAGCAATTCAATTCGAATTAGTAATCAACTTATAGAAGTAAAGATCAGTATCTCACCATTGATCGATATCGCAAGAGAATATCCAGCTCCCATTGTCTCTTTGCTCTGGTAATTGCAAGTTGTTGGGGGAGAAATCGTGCCACAAGAGAACTCCAATCGCTGAGAAAATTTAAGTCAAGACTCGTCAAGTGGATTAAAAAAACCCATAAAAAACTCAAGACACAGAAAATCATGTATAGTTCCAGTTAGCTTATTGATTCAAAAATACGCAGATTAACTAGAAAATGAAACATATTATGTGCAGTAGGGATTTAGTGAGAAAGGATATGGAAAAATTATTACTCACGTGCGTGATTCAGGGTTACCAACAAATCCAATTTTGGCCAAAATTTGCAATGCACAAAGCTGCGCAGCATCATCCCTTCCAACAGGATAATTGCCCAAACTATAATCACGCTGCAACTGTTATGAAGTAGCAAAGACTTATCAATAAAAGAAGTCAAACAGAAACTAAAACAGTTACTCCAAAAGCTAAAAGGTAATACAATGGTTGAATACATACCTGAACATAGGACAAGTGCACAAACATTGGATCTGTTATGGTTTCATCAGACTCCAAAAAAATCTTCCTTTTGAACGTCAATTTGCAGGGCAAAGTACCTCCTTTACTCCGATCCTTCGCTGCTTTAAATTCAGCTAGAATGTCTCCGATGTATTGGCTGCCATCTAGCCCGATATATTCCTCTAAATAACCAAAAATAAACATCAGACAACAACTTTAACTAATCATGCTCGATAAGCAATAGCTGACCAGAGAATGCACCGTTGCCTGTATCTGGAGATCTGGAAGCAGTAACTACTCTGCCGGACTCAAAAAGACCGAAGCTAGAGTATGCTGAAAGTTCGATAATCCCCGCAAGTTCCTGAAGTAGTTACAAAAATTATATCATTGCAGAAGGGGAAAGAGATGAGCGAGTACAGAAAATAAAATTCACTTCCATCAATTTAACTTAAAAACTCATAAGGTTTGAAAGTACCTCCACTGCGTCAGCCACCGTTGTTGTCATATCATATGTAATCTCCTTAGAAGTTCCATCCAGGAAGTATACTATGGTTGTCAGCTTCCGGCCTCTTAGAAGAGCTTCAATCTCCTCACGTCCTGGAATTGTATGCCTTGGAATTGTACGCCTTGGGCCAACCTTAATAGCACGTGTAAGAGCATTGGAAGTACTTGATGCAAGAATTTGTATTCTCGAATCAGTGCTGTCGCCATGTGCCGCATCATGGATATAATCTAACTGAAAGCGAGCCATATCCCTGCTAGGAGGCATTGAACATGCACATAAGTGCATGAGCTCCCAAGCACTAATTAAGTACCGCCTGAAATGGTTACGACTTGGCAATTTAGCTGAATGTGAAATCAATCAAGCAAAACAATATTTAAACTTGTCGAGAATAGAGTTTACACCTTTCAGGATTATTCCGAGTTTGTTTTGAAACTTGAGCGAAAAGCTCATCATGAAGCTCAGGTCTCTTTAGCGTTTTTTTATACAGCTTCCTCACTAGCTCAATCTGCTCTTCTAAGCTTGCTGGAGAGAGGCTATCTGCCGAATCAACGCCCATGTACTTCAGAATTATCTTGAAGAGCTTCATCGCTGGGCTCACAAGATCACCATCGATTTTAAGTAATGAAGTTGGTATAGGATCCTGCAAACTTTAATAATTAGCTTGGATTTATATCACCTATATATATGAATATGTAGATGTACGCTATTATCAAAACACCTAGCCCTCACCTTCTGGAAGCACAACATGTCCTCAATGGTAAATTTTCCAGCAAATTGCATCTGTTCTTGCATCAACCTCAAAAACCCCTCAACCTATAGAAAATGGCAATTATAAGACTTGACTATCAAAAGGCACAACAAATAGGAAAAAGGAAAAAGAATCGGTTAAGCACCTGAAATCTATCGAGCAAGGGTATAGCACCAGCAAGCTCAGGTGGAAGAGCCCTCGATAGATTAGTCGATGTGCAGGTGCGCGAGAATATAGAATTAATAAAGAGAATGAGTGCAATAATGAGTGCAATTCACATTTTATCTGCTAAAAGGTCACACGTTCGGTATGAGAGATGTTATGCGACTCACGGGGGTGCAAGATTGGAGCCATCTCCCTCTCCCCCTGAGAAAGCAGTGTGGTACGAAGAAGATTCTTCATTGCTTGAACTCCCCGCCATACTTGGCTGCGTCTCGCCTGTCATTTCACAGAAGAACACCCAAAACAAGGCCTCTCATTCTCTTCTTCACATAATCAAACAGTTCCTTCTCCCTTTTCGACACATTCAAGCTTACTAACCGATCAATGCAGTGTCGTTGAAAGGTTTATCATCCTAAATTAGCCCTCACCATTTTAGAAAGGACAAAAACAACCAGTGTATCGAAAGTGCAAGAGCCAAACACCCAAGTATTTAAAAGCTTCTAAATAAAAATGCAGAAATGGAGACCCAATAATTGTGGGCAAAGAATATGCATGGCCATGTTATAACCCCCAAGACATGATCCTCCATGATCCATGAGCCAAATTTTGAATCAACTAAAATTTCTTTTCCAAAAGAATAGTCCACTAAAAGATTGAACTATACCAAAGGCGGCTCGTTAAATCCGCTAAACTATGTGCTAATGAAAAAGAAACTAAGCTTGATCGAATGATAAACCATGTGCTAATGGATCTTTTAATCGGAAAATAGGGGCCCTTGGGCCAAGTCCAAATATGGGCTACGGCATGAGCTTGAGTCATGGATATAGATTGGGCCATTGTATCAAGCCCTCTCCTTTAAGTCATGGATGAACCCAGGCCCTTAAAGAACAAATTGAGTCCACAACAAAAAGCCTAGACCAGTCCATTTGTCACCGGAACGAAACCCAAATTCCAAATAAGAAGATTGCAAGCCCAAAGCCCACATATCCAATTGCTATTCCTAGAACCAAGCCCAAAGGGTGCCACTAGGCTGACGGTCAGGGTTATTCTTGGGAATAAGGGTGAACTCGCAGCTACATATCCAAATTCAGAGAGAGGGAGAACCGAAAGGTCAAGTTTTGTCTTCTTTGTCTTATTTTAGACTTTCGTTTTCTCAAAGTTTTAGGTTAGGTTATGTGCAAGTAACTTTGCGACAGTCAAGGAAATATTGCTTCTATAAAAGTACTCCCCAGCCCAAAAGAATGAAATATGCGCAATAAAATAGACCCTTTAAAGCATGCCTACTGCAATCAATCACATTAGAACGATCAATTAGAGCGTAACACATTGATTATCTAGCGAACAATGTCATATCTCATATAATATTACGGATTCGCGGTTCATGATATATTTAAAACAATATTGTATTTGAAAATGATCTGTTGGAATACTAGATAAAATTCCAAATAAGTTGAGTGCATGGGTAAAGAAAATGACCCGCGTCAGGTGCGTATTGTAGAATTTTTGCGCATTTCCAAATGTCATGAATTTTGGAAGAGAACTAGTGTTTGAAAATTTGTCAATTAATAAAAGGATGAAAAGTCATTGTATAAGTCGTTTATACATTCTGCAGACTCCAAGGGAAAAGCATGAATAAAAGAAATGTTTTTAGTTTGCATCAGAGGAACCGGACAAACAAGCGAGAAGGTTCCAAGCGCAAATTTTGTGGTCAGTAACGGGCAGTCACTCTTCGCAAGAGTAACGGACCGTTATGCAAGCCCAAAGCTCACGTATGCAAATGCTCCAAAAACCCCCTAGATTCGAACATGCTATCCTCTTCCACACGCCCGGGCGTCTTTTACTCTTCTTCCTCGACAAAAAAAAAAAAAAAAAAAAAAAACAGCCATCTAGTCGGTCGAAGCGTTACCTCACCTCTGAGGGGGGTTGTCGGTGGGGGAAGGAGGAGGAAGCCGAAGTCTGAGGAGCGCGAGGAGGGCGAGGAGGTCGACGAAGTCTAAGGAGAGCGAGGGCGAGGAGGACGACGCCCTTGAGATCCTCGAAGTCTGAGGTGAGGAGGACGAGGAGGTCGGAGGTCGAAGTCTGAGGTGAGGAGGGCGAGGAGGTCGAGGAGGCGAAGTGCGAAGGGAGGAGGGCGAGGAGGGCGAGGGCGAGGAGGTCGACGAAATCTGAGGTGAGGAGGGCGAAGTGCGAAGTGAGGAGGGCGAGGAGGTCGACGAAATCTGAGGTGAGGGGAGGGCGAGGAGAGCGAGGAGGTCGAGATCGACGAAGTCTGAGGTGAGGGGAGGGCGAGGAGGCGAGGAGGCGAAGTGCGAAGTGAGGAGGGCGAGGAGGTCGACGAAATCTGAGATGAGGGGAGGGCGAGGAGAGCGAGGAGGTCGAGATCGACGAAGTCTGAGGTGAGGGGAGGGCGAGGAGGCGAGGAGGCGAAGTGCGAAGTGAGGAGGGCGAGGAGGGCGACGTGCGAAGTGGAGGCGAAGTGCGAAGTGAGGAGGGCGAAGGCGAGGAGGCGAAGTGCGAAGTAAGGAGGGCGAGGAGGGCGAAGTGCGAAGTGGAGGCGAAGTGCGAAGTGAGGAGGGCGAGGAGGTCGACGGGAGGGCGAGGTGGTCGAGGTGTGAGGAGAGCGAGGGCGAGGAGGACGACGAGGGTACACTTTTTCGTGATCCTTCGAGATTCGCCGGACCCAACATGAACTTTTCATGTTGGGTCCCCACGCAATCATGAACCTTTTTATTCCTTCTCTCTCTCTATTGCTTTTGATTCACTTTTATTATTATTATATAAAAAAAATAAAAAAAAAGGAGCAGACGAAAAGTCGTCGCATGGAAAGCCCCAAAAGGCCCGCCCCGTCTGTTAGTGCATGGGGTGCCAAGGCAGGATTCTCCGAATTGGGGAATCTCTGGTGGGCAATGGGCAAAATAGTAATTTACGTAGTGCCTACCCCTGCTGCTTCTCCTAGATTAGATCCCTGCGCACGATTCTTGGGCTCGAGTTTCAAATGGAAACGGCGGTGGCACCGTAATGTTGTGGGGTTTATTTCTTTTCTTTTCTTTTTCTTGTCGATGTGGTGTGGGGGTTGAAATTTGTCTCGTCTGACTTTCGGCTTCTTTTTCCCCGAATTAATGTTATATTCTTCTTTTGTGAATTTTGCTTATTTTAACTTTGATTTAGTAAACTTTGTATTTTAAAAATTTAGATTTGAATCGAAATGGCATTACTTTAGCCAAGTCTCATTACATCAGGAGAGATAAAATATTCAAAAAAAGCTACGTAT
Source organism: Eucalyptus marginata (assembly GCA_014182565.1). Classification (NCBI taxonomy): domain Eukaryota; kingdom Viridiplantae; phylum Streptophyta; class Magnoliopsida; order Myrtales; family Myrtaceae; genus Eucalyptus; species Eucalyptus marginata. The sequence continues at coordinate 234,064 of JABKBI010000015.1, read as the reverse complement.
TAGCCATATTGGAAGGAATTATGAAAGGACTCGATTACATCGAATTGATGTGTTTTAAGATTTGATTACGCTTTCTGTAAAAAAAAAAATTTATTCAATTGCATTTACATATATATTCAAAGAAATCATAAACTCATCGCACTTTCCTTAATTTAGTCCCACACCTTTTTATTATGTCAATTAAATCACAAATCTTTCACGTTTTGCCAATTGAGTCTATTTAACCAATTTCAAAAAGTTGGTACTTAATCTAGTAATTATAAGCTAGAGCAAGTTTTGCAAACTTAGGAAACCCATCTGAAGAGAAGAATCGACTGGTCCTGTCCTGGCTCGTTCTAGTATTCGGCTACGATGAACGAGCGACAAACATGGGGCCTGCATTCACGTCGTCCCTTTGCTTTTCATTTTCCCGAATTCGTCTTATAATCATCATCGGCCTTAAGACCAACATAAACCAAAAAGTAAAAAGTGCCGTGTATGTCCCGATGTGGGGCCCTCCGCACCGCATCCTCCCCATTTTCCTTCGTCCGTCCCCCTCCCCAATGCTTCTCGATATTATCTCATTCACCACCAACGTTTCGCTTAAATCTTTTATTTTATTCCGCGAGGAAATAGAGTGATGAATCAGCTGCCAAAAGCCGAATCCAAATTGGTCAATGCAGGGGCAAAACTGACTTTTTCCCTTCTAAATTAAAAAGAAGACTAAAGAGGATGGTTTTCTCTTGACACATTTGATACATACAGGGAACAGGTGACCCCAAGAAAGAAGACTCCAAATTATGCCCACCGCATTCACCCCGAAATTTCTTTTGTACCTATGCGGAGATCCCATTAGATGATTTTTCAGTCAAAACAACGCCGTACGTGCAGCGTCATGTCAACACCGTTCCTTTTTTTTTGGCGTCTATGTAGACGAATAAATTTTAACATGCAGGGTAAATGCACGTACTGGTTATGAGTTCAAATTTTTCGTGTTGATGACTCGGCGGGTAAAGTTTAAAATTTTTGGTGGCTTTTGCCCTTACCTAATAAATTGTTTTACTGATAACATTTGCTCGCATGGAGCATTACGGGATCATTATCGATTAATTCGAGAATTGATGACGTAAATTTGGCGGCACATCTCTCGCGGTGCAGAGTGGAAATAGGATAGGGTATCGCGATGAAGTTTTAAAGTCCCCCTCTGCTATAATTTTTTTTATTCTTTATTTTTTGTTTAGCGATAGTTAATGAAGCAAATAAAAGGAATTGGAGGCCTATGTGTAAGACCCCTAATTTCGATGCATCCTAAAAGACCACAAACCTTTGGTAACGCACCACTTAGATATTTGAATGAGCTCATATGAACGAAATGTAGACGAGCTGGCAAAACGGGTGTAGAGCTCATATTTTAGTTGTATTTAAATTTGGTTATCTGTGGTGGCTCCCTCCTACTCGCATCAAATACATAAAAATTTGCTGTCTTATCTTTAGGGCGACCATGGATGATGACATGCTTTGTCGGGGAATGAAAAACATCCTTAGCATGAGTTAAAAACAGGAGCAGATTCATGTCCGAGAATCGTCGGTCGGGAATCCTCAATCACTCGATAGAAATTGGGTAAACGCCGGTCGTGTCATCTCCAAGACGACGCCGTCGCACGTCGTCTCTCCTCTTTCCCTTCCCCTTTCCCGTTGCCCCCAACAAAAAAGCCCTCTCGACACGCCTGAACAAACTTCGATGACGAGGACGCCTGTCCGTGGCGTCTGCAACGAGAACGGCTCTCTCTCCTACTCCATCTCCATCGACGGCTTCAACTCGTTGGTGGATTGCGGTTGGAAAGAGTCGAGACCACTCCCTTCCCTCTCTCCATCAACTTGTCTCGGCTTTATCATTAGATTAAAGTCATCTCGTCAATAGGTTCTTCCGAGCATGCGGCGTCTCCTGAGCGCCGCATAAAGCAATCACGTTTGCTGAATCATCCGGAAGAAGGAAACGAGACAATGTGGGATACTGGGTTGGAAGCATGTAATAGGCATGGGTTAGAGCTCTGAACACGCAATGCTCGTTTCGCGTCCAAGAATGATATATCGGATTATCCCGTGTAACCTTTGCTAGTACAGTGGGTCCAGCAGTACTGTTTTTGCCCTAACATGGATCCCCTAAGTTGACTTGAACGATTTAATGGTCTTTCTGCGGTGGGGAGCTTTCCTCGGGAAACTCTTGAGTCGAAATTCACCGTGTTCTTTTCTATCGCTGTCATCTTTAGTACGGTAGCGTTTCGTTACATCGGTCTTTTGCCTTCCGTGCTCCTACGGTGACTTCGGATATCTGACTGGATTGCTTATGCGGCTTTTGCAGTTTGTGAGCAGCATGGACGGGCAGCTTGACGAAGGACCTGCTTGTTTGGTAGTTGATATGAAGCCCTCGATAGCTGTGTCGGCTGTACTTGACCGTAAGTGAGTTCTCGCACCAGTGACGCCCGGCATGCATAGTTTCATTCCGCAAACTGTAGTACGGTCATATCTTACATTGCCTCCTGAAAAGAGTGCTTTTCATTGTGGAGATTCGTAATAAGGACGGGAAATGTACTTTTGCCGATAAGCATTATTGCCTTCCGAAATAAACCATATGATTCATTGGATATAAACTCATGATTTTTTTTCTTTTTGGAGGTCTCGGTGCGACAATCAGCCAGGGCAATCTCCAAATCGAAGACACAATTGATGTTACATCTGATTTATGTGCTTATAAGGTGCCTTTAGGACATGCTCTGTGTTCCGAGTCACCGTGATGCTGAAATATAGTGTCCTCTGAGCCTTGTTTTGTGACAATTAGGTGCAACTTTCTGAGAAATTGATGCGCGATGTGCTTTTTAAGAAGGTGAGCTTAGGCTTTGGTCGAGGTTTATAAAACTTGATTGCCATGTTATATTTCTTGCTTGAGTATATGATGTCGATGGATTACACAGCTAGTGGGTTATGAAATATCTTGGATCGATGCTCAAGTTGGAAAGACGGAGAATGGAATGTTGTCTTTGCTTCCTCTGTCAAACTCAGCGCCGCCACAGAAATCAGTACTTGCTAGCGCTATGAAGTTGGCAGATTTCAAAAAGTTCCTAGCCAGCAGAGGTGTTCAAGTAAAATTTCTCTGCTTGCTCACATGGCTTTAATTTCCCAACAGAAGTAGTGATGATGGCTCTTTACCCAATGATCAAGACAATCTGACAGTGCTTGACACATTCATGTGCTGAACTTTTGGTATTGACAGGTGGAGTTCTTAGATGCGGTTAACACTGCGCAAAGTTGGCGATGCAAGCCAGGAGGTCAGTAGTTTGTTTCACTCCGTTTTGTCTCTCCTTTTTTTTTCTCTCCTTCCCTCTTGCTTGTTCCTGACTGCTGTCTGTCCTAACCCTCTTCGCCTCTGATCAAAGTAATCAAAACTGTTTAATTTTGCGTGATCAAATTTACCTGTGTTCGATTTATTTCGAGGGAAAGGATTATGAATACCTTCAACCTTTTGTTTTTCTACCATCGTTGATTTTGCGTGATTTAATCTCGTAGGGCAATTTATCTCGCATTCAGCAGATTGTCCTTGAGGGACCTCTCTGTGAAGGTTATTACAAGATTCGTGATTATTTGTGCTTGGAGTCTTATTTGCCTGAAGATCGAATACATATGTAATTCTATCTATTGGGTAAAGAAGCCTGCACTGTGTCAACCTACTCTGTCATGGGATCATTTCTCATAGTACCGAAGGCAAATGTCTTCACCACAGGTTGCTCCAGATTAGGTACTGACTAGTGGCTACTTGTAAGTATAAACCCATGGACAGTGCGGGTGAATATATATGCTAATCCGGTCAAAAGTATTGGCACTTTACCATGGTTGGGAAGCATGAACGACCATCACCACTACATAGGATTCCATTCTTAACTAGCACCACATCGTGGATTTCACCATCTCTCTCTATCTCGTCATGGACTTGTTTCCTCAAATGACCATTGCAAATTGGTTATGCCTACGGTCTCAGATTCATATTTTTCTATTTTTGTTTAATCTTATCTTAAGTCTTGCTGAACACTTGGCTTAAAATGTGTCTTTTACCTATATTCCAAACAAAGGACGCAAAACAACCAATATAATCTTATCCAACTTTCCATTATGTATGGCCGCTAAAAATAGCCTCAAATCACACGAAACTGATTCCGAGAGTCTTGGATAGTGAATTCAACCTCTCCAATTCCCGATAGAGTAGTTGGGCCAGCACTAGGCAAAAAATTCTTGACTCTCCAATTAATTCTGTGACCATCTACACGTGCCAAATGTTACATCAGCTCAAGAGCATGAAGGTGATCTGGATGTTGCCCTGTGTGGTTGGAAGCAGCCAGCTGACGACATCAAAAAGCATGCAGCATACTATGTGCCAAGTTGTAAGAAAAAGTGCACAAGTAGAAAGGGAACTTATGAGAGACACTGTCTTGGAGTACAAGAATTTGGGTCTTCCCAGTTTCCATAGTCCAAATATTCCTTAAGACTATTCAAATTGTAATTGAATAAGAGGATCCCTTTGAAAGACTTTAGTTTAAAAAATTCCTCATTTCTTCTTTTCACCACAATCCATGAGAGGGCGCAAGAGATTATCTCACTGAAGCTAGATATAAAACGAATTTTCATTGCATACTCAATCCCTAACACAAACAAATTCGTTTTTTTAGACCAGAGGCAAGAAGGTACGTTGATCAACAAAGAAAGCAAAGATCACACGCGACTTATATACGCAAATTACATATTACCTCCAAATTTCTAGAACTATTGCAAATTGCCTCCTAACATTTCTTATTCGCAATGTGCTCTTTGCATTTTAGAAATTGGTTGCACGCGCCTCTTAACTTTGATTTTGACCAAATCTTACTAAGACCCCTATCATGTTATAAAATTGATTAAGGAGGGCAAATTCGCCATATAAGTACACACTAAAAAAAGAGCAAAGAATAATTTTTAAAATACATTTCGTGTGAGCAATTTTAACTAAAGTTCCGATAAAAATCCAATTAAAGTTGGCGTCAAATACATGTCGCTATACAGTTTTTATATAAATTTTTGAACACTTTCTATTTTTTCTCCCGTAAATATTGACGATATGTAGCCATGCCTTCCTGGTTAAATATTTCATCTAAACAAAAAATTAAAAAGAATGCAATTCTTCCCAACTTATACATCGGAGATGGACGAGCTCGTTGATGTGGGGATCGGGTGAGAATATCAATACCTCCCAACTAAAAAGTTAAAAAAAAAAAAAAAAAACGTATTCTTCCTAGGCCTAACCGGATGAACCTGGCCCAAGAAGTAAACTATAAGTTGCTCGATCCGGCTGATTTGTCACCTGTCACCTTAGGCCTAGCAAATCTAGTAAGCTACAGGCCCAAGATAAGATCCCACTTCGCAGGCCTAAGAAAAAGGACAAACGGATAACTTCTTCGACGAACAAAAACACCTCTATGTACAAGTTTCCTTTCTCCTCATACTGACGGGTCAGATAATCTCAAAGCAGCAAACTATTTCTTTAGGAACAGAGATACCTTTGTACACAAATAATGACGAATTAGATGTAAGATTTTCTCATTAATCTCCAAGCAAAGGAACATTTCCCCTCTTGCTCCAGGATAGCAACTTGTATCCGGTGGATTTTGCTGACCACCAAATCTAACGTTAATCGACAGCAACGTGAAAGCAATCACATTAGAGGAAAACAACAAAAAGTGATACTAGTTTCAATTATATCCCCCATGGTACATCCTCGAAAGAGCCTAAGATGCATGCATCGAAACTTGCGTCCGTGGACTGATGAGCTTTGACTGATTCTCTAAGAGCATAGTGGTGTTTCTAACTAGGATAACCATAGCCGAGGGTGTTACTTCCATTTGAGTTTGGGAAGCCAGTTTAGCCAAAGTTCCGGTAAGCAACAAGGAAGAGGTGCTTTTAGCTTGCTAAATGGAATCAAATAATATCAAAGAGTAGATTCGCTAATCCTATCGATTAGATAAATGTGCAGCAAAGGTAAAAGGATCATAGATATCAGGAACATAAAACTCGGATACATTTTAACCACAAGACAAACCTATGAAGGGGAGATATGTGTGAGATTTAAAAAGGAAAGTACTGTTACAAGACGGCAAAAATCATCAATTGAAAGAGTCTCAAAATCTACATAGGGCCATCCGATGGGGGAACATGGGAGTAATAGTGGGGTAATCCTCCAGCTTCAAAAGTCATACCATAAATAATTATGCAAACAAACTTGAGAAAGAAAATATCAACTACACGATCGATGAAACCTAAAACACTCATTTACGCAAATGATTTTTTTCAGTTTATTCATTAAGGGAGCAGCAACAAAATAGTATGACAGACAAGATTAACTACATACGCCCAAAGTTCAGACTTTCAGCTTAATATGTCAATTGGCCATTTGAATACAGTACAATTTACTCTTTTTGCTTGCAGAGGTGGTGGCCATCTTACCCACTTTTTGGCAAAAAGAAAAGTTCTTTTTTTCCGTTTAGCCAGGCAGTGGCCAGGCCAGTGTAGCCGGTTCGGCAAAGGACAAGCGGCCCGAGAGACATTCGTCAAAAGGACAAAGCTTGAGGAGGAGACAGCACCTTGTGCTTACCAACACGAGCGGTCACTGCAAGGCTAGGGGCGTGTTCAGCTGACAAGAGAGAGAACCCAGTGGCAATGAACATGGAGGAGCACTGCGGAGGAGATGTAAACTGGGCACAGTAGAAGAGGAAAAGCAAAGAACTTTCCCCCTTCAGCACAACCAGCTGGTCCATAACAGCCGAGAGAACTGTGCCAGAGGGGAGCGAACTACCCTTTGCTAGGCGGAAATGTACTGAACACACGCAAGCAGCGGAAGAGGGGACCCGAATGGTTGCCAGGAGAGAAGGGGCATATATAGAGAGAGTTGAGTGTCAGCGAGCTAGGATTTTCTTATTTATACACAAAAACACATTCTTAATTACAACCATTGATTTCTCTAGATCCAATGATATAAAGTGTCAATCCTCGTCTAATCAATTCAACGGTAGAAATTCATTTGATCCAACGGCGACAAATATTGGCCCTCATTGCTTAAATTTAATAGAGGAGATTGTGTTTATCTTACGTTGAAACCATCAATTCCCATCAAATAAATTTAACATTATAAATCGAATCGCCTTATTGATCTAATGGTTCTAAAGAACTCCTTTGAATTCATGATATGGTGAGTTTTTTTTTTTTTTTTTTAAGTAACACATTGCTGTAAATCAAATAAAGGAAAATGCATAAATCATTCTCATTATTTCCCAACATTCAGTTTTGGTCATCTACAATATTTCGTTACAATCTACGCTTTAAGTTAGTCTCTCGACAACAACAATTTTTCATTCAAAAGTAGACGAAATATGCTTGATCAACGCCCACTATCGACACATGGTACCTAATACCTATTCTTGTAAGCTTCTAAAACAATTGCACTTACTATCCTTGTATTTTTAGTAATTTACAAGTTTAATTCCTATATTTTGTTTTTGCAATAACTTTAGTCGTCATATTGATTAATTTTTAAAATATCCTCGTAGCATTTATCATTACGATTTTTGGTAGTTTCGTTTCACATTAAATTTCAGTGACCTTGACGATAGTCTAGATACAATGTATGTATGTGTATGAGGGTTTTAGAGTTAATATTGATGACTTTTTAATAATAATTAAATGATTTAAAAAAAATTACTTAATAAAGAAACTTGAGAGTGGCACTCGATACTAAATAGCATTTCATAACTTGAACGGGTATTACAATCATTATGATGCGAACTTGTAAACAATACTATAATTCGAAGATTCTTCATAATTTGTCTTTAATATTTAGAGTATAATGTAGTGAGATAAAGTTATAGTTAACACTTGTAAAAACATCTACTTTTTATCTAACAGTTGTCCTACTTATATAGATCTATGCTCAAAATAAGATGTTAGGTTATTGCACACGAGATTAATCTTAATAGGACTTTCAATCAGATTGAGCACACATTTTCCCCACTTGAAACATTGAAAATGTTTTGCCAGGGGAAATCGATTGAGATGTAGCTTAAAGTTGCTGGATCAAGGACCGTGACTGCCAGAAAGGTTCTTGTTCGATTGCTGCATTCGGTAAATTTTCTGAGAAAATATCTGAGGTACCATGATTCACGTAGGTAGATCGGGAACTTGGACGTCAAAGGAAAATGTCCGCTCGCAGAAGGAACTGGTCTGCTTGTCCCTCTGAATCTGAATAGTGGAAACAGAGTCACCATAAGCTTGAAAATAGTAAAATTCTTGTGATTAATGTAGACACTAACTTATACCCAGTACAGGCATTACATTTTCAGTCTTAAAAGAAAGTGCAAGGTATTAGACACCGGAGAACAACGGCTGAACAATGCTTTTTCGAACGATGTGTGAGAGAGATTTTCACGTGTTGCACAGACGGCAGAAATGTGACCGGCATTAAGGAAATTGGAGAAACTATCCAGCTTTCAATACCCAACCTCAGTTTCTTCGATTATGATGGTGCCGGATCTTGAAGACCAGCCGGATAAGTGAGATTACACCTCTCCAATTGCCCGGAACATGTTATGCCCATCTTCATTTTGAGTACGCATCCATGAAGCACGGGTATTTTTTTATCAAGGAGAGCTCCGATCCGGCATTTATCCTGAGCAATGAAGCATCCACTCGTTCGTTTTACTTTAAGGTGTTATTCCAGGCACAAGTGGAATGGGTGGCTTGGGTTTCTTTGTTTTCTCCACCAATATCGCTTGGGTTGTCAAGACTGTCCCTGCAATGGAGACTGCGCTTTGTAGCGCGCACCTCGAAACCTTGCATGGATCTATGACTCCAACACTGAGAAGATCTTCATATTTGCCCGTCATTGCATTGTAACCAATTTCCCAACCACATGTTCGGGTTTTCTCCACTACAGTATCGCCATCTGCTCCTGCATTAGTTGCAATGGCTTTTGCTGGAGCAAGGAGTGCCTGCAATTGCAATCCGCAATTGACCACCTATAAGAACAAAGACACCTCCAGAACAACAGCAAAATGCAAGAAACTATCCTACACTCTGTTGAAAATATGTCTCGATTTGAGCCCGTTGAACGAGAATACGTGAACTCGACCACGTACGAGTCAAAGCAGTGCATGTGAATCAGCTGAAATTGTCAGAAGAAGATTGCATGCGGATCTACGAGCCGCAAGCGTGAAAAAAGAGGCCAGAAGGGAGCGTGCAGCCGCGAGAGGGAAAGTCCAAAATTGCTGCTTGTATTTAATGCAAATAGAAGCTCTTTGTCTTTTGTTATTCGGCTGAAGTGCAAGGGAGAATTGGACTTCTTCGAGAAATCTTGGGGAGTTGGCGTGCATGAAGAAAAGTGCAATGATGGCATTCATTGCATGGGTCAAAGAAAGAGGAAAGTGGCTCAGACGTCCATTTTCTCCTCTCCTTTAATGCATGCACATGCATGGATGCCCATGGATTATGGTGGGCTTGCTTTGTCCTTTCTTTCTCTGAAGAAGACTTCCTCACGTTGCAATAAATAATTGAGACTCTCTTTTATATTATAAAAGAGAGAGATGTCCAACGGAGAAGAGAGCGCCGCGCCAAGTTTCGGTGGCCGAGAGAGAGCTCTGAAGAAGAGTGCAGAGAGTTCTCTTGAGAGAGGAATAATCTCGTTGAAATTATACCCGAGTGTTTTAGCCAGTTAAATTCTTGTGAGTAGAATTTGTATAATTCCTTGAGTGAGGTTTCACTAGGAATTGTGAGGGCTAAACACCTTGTGTGAGTTATCTCGGGTGTAATTTGGGGTTGGGAAACACCGAGAGTGTGTTTGAGTACTCAGTGATTGTAATATCCGGTGTATCGCTTGTTTCTATAGTGGAATTCCGTACTGCTCTCCCCGTGGACGTAGGTTCCGATATTCGGACCGAACCACGTAAATCCGGTGTCCGATTTCCTTTCCTTCATTCCGACTATTTTATCCGATTCGCTTATCCATATTCCGCACGCGCGCAACAACAAGTGGTATCAGAGCCTGGTTTGGCTGACGTGAAGCAAATCGGTAACAATGGAAGATGGAAAGGTGAGAATCGACCGATTTGATGGGAAGGATTTTGCTTTCTGGAAGATGCAGATTGAAGATTGTCTGTACCAGAGAAATTTGCACTTGCCCTTATCTGGGGAGAAACCAGACTCGATGAAGGATGCTGAGTGGGAATTGCTGGATAGACAGGCGATGGGTGTTATTCGGCTGACGTTGGCTCGTAACGTCGCATTTAACATCGTGAAGGAGAAAACCACTGCGGGACTGATGAAAGCCCTGTCAAATATGTACGAGAAACCCTCTGCGATCAATAAGGTCTATTTGATGCGACGTCTGTTTCACTTAAAAATGGGCGAAGGTACGTCAGTAGCTGAACATATCAACGAATTCAATGAGGTCGTTAACCTATTGAGTTCGGTTGAAATTAACTTTGAAGATGAGGTACGTGCGTTGATTTTATTATCCTCATTGCCTGATAGTTGGAATACTACATTTACTGCTGTTAGTAATTCCTCCGGGTCAAGAAGTTTGACGTTTGATGAGGTTCGTGATTTGATTCTCGAGTGAAGACATTCGTAGGAAAGAATCGGTGAACCCGTGTCTACTGCTTTAGTAGGTGAAAGTAGAGGAAGAACTAGCACGCGTGTTAGCGGGAACATGAACAGGCGTAGTCGATCTAGGACTGGTAGAATTGTCTGTTGGAATTGTGGCAATAGTGGGTATCGTAGAAGAGATTGTTTTAAGCTGAAAAATGAAAGGGGTAAGGGAATTAGAGTTGAGTCTACAGATAATGTTGTAGCTGTAGGCGAGAATGATTCGATGGTGTCGATTGTGTCTTGTCTGTCACGAGGATTCGTCATTTGACGGATGGATAATGGATTCTGGTTGTTCATTTCACGTTACACCAAATAGGAACTGTTTTATCACTTATCGGTGCACGGTAGTGGTAAAGTCCGGTTAGGGAACAACGGCCGAGTGCGATGTTGTGGGTGTTGGTGATATTAAAATCGAATGCATGATGGTATTGTGAGGACATTGACTGAGTAAGACATGTTCCAAATTGAAAAAGAACTTAATTTCCTTGGGTGCCCTAGATTCAGTGGTTGCGGTATTCTTCGAAGGTGGAGTTACGAAGGTTGTTCGAGGTGCCCTGGTGATAATGAAAGGAATCAAGCACGGAGGCCTGTATAAACTTCAAGGTGAGACAGTGACAGGTTCCGCCTCGGAGACGTTGGATGCATCTGTTCGAGAGTCTTTTGACTGCTTGAGGAAGACCTGGGTGTTTGTGTCGACGCACAAGTTTGATGCTGATGTCAGGATCACGCAGTCAAGAGCTTTGATCGAGACGGAGACTGGTAAGTCGATCAAGCATGTGCGGACTGACAATAGCATGGAGTTACGCTCGAGCTGGTAAATAAATTCTGCATGAAAGAGGGCATAGTGAAACACCGCACTAGTGCCAGTAAATCACAACAATTTGCAGAATTGATGAGCAGAACATTACTAGAGACGGCCCGTAAAATGATCTCTAGTGTTGGTGTTGCTAGGAGAATCCTAGCTGATGTGCTTAGTACGGTAAGCTGCCTGGTAAATAGATCCCCATCAACTGCTATTGAATGGCGGACTCCTGAAGAAGTGTGGTCAGGTAACGTTGCTGGTTATTCTATTTTTAGAATGTTTGGCTGCCCGTGTTATTTTCGAGTGAGTGATGGTAAGCTCGATGGGAGGGCAAGGTGCATATTCCATGGCTATGCACAAGGTGAGTGGGGCGATCAGTTGTGGTGCCCGGATATAAATTCACCTGTTGACAGCAGAGAAGTTACCCTTGACGAGTCTCCAGTACTTCTGGATAGGAGTGTTTGTGGCAGTGTTAATATGGATCTAGACGGTGTTCAGCTCAAGGTGGAGTTACAACCAGAAACTCCTGAGGTAGCAGGTACTAGCAGAATAATCAACACGGATGATGCTTGTAGCGAGGTGGAGCCGATAGAGCCAACGATTGCTGTAGCTGCTAAATTTGACAAAGTGCGTGTTCGACCTTCTGTCAGATATGGAAGCAATGATGGTTTTGCTTTATCTGTGATACAGGAGGTTATGTCGGAAAATCCTTGTGGAGTAGCTAATTGTGCAGGTGGAGTTGGTGTCTTGATGAGGTCCACAATGGGAAAGTTCAAGCGCGGCTTGAACTTGGAAGCACTCGTGGCGGTTGAGCCGTTGGGGCTGTGGGAGAGTAGTAGCGAGGTGTCCACCGCGATTATGATTTGGCTCAAACGTCGAGCCAAGGTGGAGATTGTTGAAAATGTGTCTCGATTTGAGCCCGTTGAACGAGAATACGTGAACTCGACCACGTACGAGTCAAAGCAGTGCATGTGAATCAGCAGAAATTGTCGAAGAAGATTGCATGCGGATCTACGAGCCGCAAGCGTGAAAAAGAGGCCAGAAGGGAGCGTGCAGCCGCGAGAGGGAAAGTCCAAAATTGCTGCTTGTATTTAATGCAAATTGAAGCTCTTTGTCTTTTGTTATTCGGCTGAAGTGCAAGGGAGAATTGGACTTCTTCGAGAAATCTTGGGGAGTTGGCGTGCATGAAGAAAAGTGCAATGATGGCATTCATTGCATGGGTCAAAGAAAGAGGAAAGTGGCTCAGACGTCCATTTTCTCCTCTCCTTTAATGCATGCACATGCATGGATGCCCATGGATTATGGTGGGCTTGCTTTGTCCTTTCTTTCTCTGAAGAAGACTTCCTCACGTTGCAATAAATAGTGAGACTCTCTTTTATATTATAAAAGAGAGAGATGTCCAACGGAGAAGAGAGCGCCGCGCCAAGTTTCAGGTGGCCGAGAGAGCTCTGAAGAAGAGTGCAGAGAGTTCTCTTGAGAGAGAATAATCTCGTTGAAATTATATCCGAGTGTTTTAGCCAGTTAAATTCTTGTGAGTAGAATTTGTATAATTCCTTGAGTGAGGTTTCACTAGGAATTGTGAGGGGCTAAACACCGTGTGAGTTATCTGGTGTAATTTGGGGCTGGGAAACACCGAGAGTGTGTTTGAGTACTCAGTGATTGTAATCTCCGGTGTATCGCTTGTTTCTATAGTGGAATTCCGTAATGCTCTCCCCGTGGACGTAGGTTCCGATATTCGGACCGAACCACGTAAATCCGGTGTCCGATTTCCTTTCCTTCATTCCGACTATTTTATCCGATTCGCTTGTCCATATTCTGCACGCGTGCAACAACACACTCAATGCATTCCACTTAGAATGCCCAAGCAATTATTGAAGACATAAGGCAGGTTATCATTCAAAAGAAAAAGTAGAACATAGTTTCCTCAAGCCCCCAGGAGAGGTTGTTACACTGGTCAACTAAGAAAAGGTTGATGTAAAGAATTTGATGATCAGCAGACAGAAAGCAAATCCACTCCAGAACCATTGCACACACCCCCATATCAGGTAACGCCAGCTTCTAGCCTCGTCTATTTTGTCTCACATTTATTGATTTGGCAATGGCAGCTACTCCCGCCACTTTAAACTTTTATCTGACATGCAACACCACCATTCCCAAGTCTTGCTGAACATTAGATATTCAAAACGGGTTTTGTTTTAAAGGCACAATGTTGTCTCAAGCTATTGATAAATATAGTATAGACTAGTCGATAGATCTGCCTGCGCATATTCTAATACAAATATATAGAGCATAATCAACTTAGTTAACCTGGCCATGGTTTGTCCCTGTATATCCTCAAAGCCGCCATTAACAACGCACAACAAGAGTGATGATTTGCTAGAGAACAAAGGCACCAGAGGATGCTTGTTGGACCAAACTAGGTATGCATGAACAAAATTTGGTCAAGCGCCAACCACCTCAGTTTCCTTTAAGCTACCTGCTGAAATTTAAATTACACACAAAACAATGCACACAGAGAGATGAAGCAAAAAGTGGAAATCATACTGTTGCTATGACGTCAGAACCGATCTGCTCCTCTTGATCTTCCATCTTGCTCTTTATCGCAGAAATATACTCAGAAAGATGTATATAAGCTGCACCACCACCAGGTACTATTCCCTCTTCCATCGCAGCAAATGTAGCCTGCTTTGCATCCTCTATTCTAAGTTTACGGTCTTCAAGTTCCACCTCAGTGTGCGCTCCTACCTAAATTGAATGCACATTGCTTAATATAAAACAGAAACAACAGTGAATCGCTTTCAGACTAGTAGGCAATACAGAATTATGAGTCTGATGAATATGTGCACTTCATTTCTCTCGAGGACATTTGAGGGGATCTCAAATTCACAAGCTTGCACATCTTTAGTTCTTCAAACAAGTTGCTTAAATAGACTATATGTGAGTGGAAATTGCCTCCAAAAGAATGCGGGATCTTGCAAACCTTAATTATAGCAACTCCACCAGTGAGTTTGGCAATTCTTTCTGCAAGTTTCGGGAATGGTATGCGCTGTCAGTTTCAGCTAAATCCTTCTTAATCTGAGAAATCCTTGCCTGGATTTCAGCTTTAGTAGAAGGATCAGCAACGATGATTGTTGAGTTACTGCTGATGGTTACTTTTCTAGCAATGCCAAGCTGATCAGACGTCACACCATCAAGAGTTAGACCCAATTCTCCAGAGAGAAAATCAGCACCTGATGTTATTACAATGTTAATAGAACAAAAAAATAGCAGAAAATGCACTTTAATGATGGGAATACTCATACGGTTTGAATAAGAGTGCTTCTTCAAGGAATTTAAGACAGCATACAAACAAAGGTTGCTACGCTGTACAATTTCACCTGTCAATAAAGCAATGTCCTGCAGGACACCTTTCTTTCCTTCTCCAAATCCTGGACATTGCACGACAGCTACATTGAGCAAGCCTTGCATTTTGTTCACAACAAGTGTTTCCAGTACTTGCCTTGAGATATCCTCAGCAATGATTAGCAAGGGGACACTTAATTGAGTTGCCTTCTCCAGCAAAGGAATCATTTCCTTGACATCTGAAATCTTCTGATCGATTACGAGGACTTTGGCATTCTCAAACTCCAGGAGAGATCTATCTTGGTTTGTAATGAAATGAGGCGACATATAGTGCCGTTCCTGTTATTTTCTGCGTAGTTTTGATGCCGAGAATACTTGGTCTCGAAATATTATGCGAGTCGTGGAAATTTCGGGTGAAAAGCCCGCAGAAAGAGGCGGGACGCCGTATTGTCAAGGTTTGCCTACTCAAAGTAAATGCAAAAGTGCAGATAACGTGGAAAAAATGTAGCTACAAAGTGCCGTTCCTATTATTTTCTGCGTAGTTTTTATGCTCAGGGCTTGGTGCCGAAATATGATACAGAGTTGTGGGAAATTTCGAGTGAAAAGCCCGCAGAAAAGGGGTGACACCGCATCGTCTAGGTTTGCCTAGTCAAAGTCAATGTAAAAGTGTATATAACATGGAAAATATGTAGCCACAGTGCCGTTCTTGTTATTTTCTGTGTAGTTTTTTTGCTCATTATTTAGTTTCGAAATATTATGCAGAGTCATAGGAAATATCGGGTGAAAAGCCTGCAGAAATGGCGAGACACCGCATCGTTAAAGTTTGCTTACTCAAAGTCAATGCAAAAGTGCACATACCATGGAAAAAATGTTGCTATAGGGGCGTTTCTGTTATTTTATGTGAAGTTTTTATGCTCGGGACTTGGTCTCGAAATATTATCCAGAGTAGTTGGAATTTCCAAGTGAAAGCCCACAGAAAAAGGGAGACGCCGCATCGTCAATGTTTGCCTACACAAAGTCAATGCAAAAGTGCACATAACGGGGAAAAAATGTAGCTACAGTGACGTTTCCATTATTTTCTGCCAAGTTTTTGTGCCCGGGACTTGGTCTCGAAATGTTATGCAGAGTCGTGAGAAATTTCGAGTGAAAAGCCCGCAGAAAAGGGGAGACGCCGCATCGTCAAGGTTTGCCTACTCAAAGTTATTGTAAAAGTGCACATAACGGGGAAAATATGTAGCTACAACGCCGTTCCTATTATTTTCTGCGCAGTTTTTATGCTAATTACTTGGTTTCGAAATATTATGGAGAGTCATAGGAAATATCGAGTGAAAAGCCCGCAGAAAAGGCGAGACGCCTCATCGTCAAAGTTTGCCTCCTCAAAGACAATGCAATAGTGCACATAACGGGGAAAAAAATAAAGCTACAGTGCGGTTCCTGTTATTTTCTACGCAGTTTTTATTCTCAGGACTTGGTTTCGAAGGACTTGGTCCCGAAAAGGGGAGACGCCGCATCGTCAAGGTTTGCCTCCTCAAAGTCAATGCAAAAGTGCAAATAATGGGCAACAACTGTAGCTATAGCGATGTTCCTGTTATTTTCTGCGTAGTTTTGATGCCGAGAATACTTGGTCTCGAAATATTATGCGAGTCGTGGGAAATTTCGGGTGAAAAGCCCGCAGAAAATGCGGGACGTCGCACCGTCAAGGTTGGCCTAATCAAAGTAAATGCAAAAGTGCAGATAACGTGGAAAAAATGTAGTTACGGTGCCATTCCTATTATTTTCTGCGTAGTTTTTATGCTCGGGGCTTGGTGCCAAAATATGATGCAGAGTCGTGGGAAATTTCGAGTGAAAAGCCCGCAGAAAAGTGGCGATGCCGCATCGTCTAGGTTTGCCTACTCAAAGTCAATGTAAAAGTGTATATAACATGGAAAATATGTAGCCACAGTGCCGTTCCTGTAATTTTCTGTGCAGTTTTTATGCCCATTACTTAGTTTCGAAATATTATGCAGAGTCGCGGGAAATATCGGGCGAAAAGCCTGCAGAAATGGCGAGACGCTGCATCGTCAAAGTTTGCCTACTCAAAGTCAATGCAAAAGTGCACATACCAGGGAAAAAATGTTGCTATGGCGGCGTTCCTGTTATTTTATACGAAGTTTTTATGCTCAGGACTTGGTCTCGAAATACTATCCAAAGTAGTAGGAATTTCCGGGTGCAAAGCCCGCACAAAAAGGGAGACGCCGCATCGTCCAGGTTTGCCCACTCAAAGTCAATGCAAAAGTGCACATAAATGAGAAAAAATGTAGCTACAGTGACGTTTCCATTATTTTATGCGAAGTTTTTATGCCCGGGACTTGGTCTCCAAAGGTTATGTAGAGTTGTGAGAAATTTCGAGTGAAAAGCCCACAGAAAAGGGGAGACGCCGCATCGTCAAGGTTTGCCTACTCAAAGTTAATGCAAAAGTGCACATAACGGGGAAAAAATGTAGCTACAATGACGTTTCCATTATTTTCTGTGAAGTTTTTATGCCCGGGACTTGGTCACGAAATGTTATGCAGAGTCGTGAGAAATTTCGAGTGAAAAGCCCGCAGAAAAGGGGAGACGCCGCATCGTCAAGGTTTGCTTACTCAAAGTTATTGTAAATGTGCACATAACGGGGAAAATATGTAGCTACAACGCTGTTCCTGTTATTTTTTGCGGCGTTTTTATGCTAATTACTTGGTTTCGAAATATTATGCAAAGTCATAGGAAATATCGAGTGAAAAGCCCGCAGAAAAGGCGAGACGCCACAGTGTCAAAGTTTGCCTCCTCAAAGTCAATGCAATTGTGCACATAACGGGGAAAAAATAGAGCTACGGTGCGGTTCCTGTTATTTTCTGCGCAGTTTTTATTCTTAGGACTTGGTTTCAAAGGACTTGGACCCGAAAAGGGGAGACGCCGCATCGCCAAGGTTTGCCTCCTCAAAGTCAATGCAAAAGTGCAAATAACGGCAAAAACTGTAGCTATATCGCCGTTCCTGTTATTTTCTGCGCAGTTTTCATGCCGAGAATACTTGGTCTCGAAATATTATGCAGAGTCGTGGGAAATTTCAGGTGAAAAGCCCGCAGAAAAGGCGGGACGCCGCACCGTCAAGGTTTGCCTACTCAAAGTAAATGCAAAAGTGCAGATAACGTGGAAAAAATGTAGCTACAATGCCGTTCCTATTATTTTCTGCGTAGTTTTTATGCTCAGGGCTTGGTGCTGAGATATTATGCAGAGTCGTGGGAAATTTCAAGTGAAAAGCCCGCAGAAAAGGGGCGACGCCGCATCGTCTAGGTTTGCCTACTCAAAGTCAATGTAAAAGTGTATATAACATGGAAAATATGTAGCCACAAAGTGCCGTTCTTGTTATTTTCTGTGTAGTTTTTATGCCCATTACTTAGTTTCGAAATATTATGCGAGTCATAGGAAATATCGGGTGAAAAGCCTGCGAGAAATGGCGAGACGCCGCATCGTTAAAGTTTGCTTACTCAAAGTCAATGCAAAAGTGCACATACCATGGAAAAAATGTTGCTACAGTGGCGTTTCTGTTATTTTATGCGAAGTTTTTATGCTCGGGACTTGGTCTCGAAATATTATCCAGAGTAGTTGGAATTTCTGAGTGAAAAGCCCACAGAAAAAGGGAGATGCCGCATCGTCAAGGTTTGCCTACTCAAAGTCAATGCAAAAGTGCACATAACGGGGAAAAATGTAGCTACAAGTGACATTTCCATTATTTTCTGCGAAGTTTTTATGCCCGGGACTTGGTCTCGAAATGTTATGCAGAGCTGTGAGAAATTTCGAGTGAAAAGCCCGCAGAAAAGGGGAGACGCCGCATCGTCAAGGTTTGCCTACTCAAAGTTATTGTAAACGTGCACATAACGGGGAAAATATGTAGCTACAACGCCGTTCCTGTTATTTTCTGCGTAGTTTTTATGCTAATTACTTGGTTTCGAAATATTATGCAAAGTCATAGGAAATATTGAGTGAAAAGCTCGCAGAAAAGGCGAGACGCCGCAGCGTCAAAGTTTTGCCTCCTCAAAGTCAATGCAATTGTGCACATAACGGGGAAAAAATAGAGCTACAGTGCGGTTCCTGTTATTTTCTGCGCAGTTTTTATTCTCGGGACTTGGTTTCGAAGGACTTGGACCCGAAAAGGGGAGACGCCGCATCGTCAAGGTTTGCCTCCTCAAAGTCAATGCAAAAGTGCAAATAACGGGGAAAAATTGTAGCTATAGCGCCGTTGCGGTTATTTTCTGGGCAGTTTTGATGCCGAGGACTTGGTCTCGAAATATTATGCAGAGTCATGGGAAATTTCGTGTGAAAAGCCCGCAGAAAATAACATAAAGCTGTAGCTACAAGGCCATTCCCTACTAACATTGGGATTTAGTCTTTCCAATGCGAGACCAAACCCTTCATCGAAATTTTTTAATTTTTATTTGTTTAAAATTGAAAAAAAAAATAATGTACACAACTTTTAAAATATAATTTTTGACAATAATACTAAAAATATTTTTTCAAAATAAAAGACCAAATCTTTCGTCGAAATTTTTTAATTTTTATTTGTTTAAAATTGAAAAAATAATGTATGAAACTTTTTAAATATAAATTTGAAAATAATGTTAAAAATCAAATACATATATATATATATATATATATATATATAATTTTTTTTTTTAGAAAAAAGCGACCAAACCTTTCATTGGAATTATTTAATTTTTATTTGTTTAAAATTGAAAAAAATAATGTATGCAATTTTTTAAAAATAAATTTAGACAATAATGCTAAAAGAATCAAATATATAAATAATTCTTTTAAAAGACCAAAATATATATTTAATTTTTTAGCATTTAGAAATATTTCATTTTTTCGCATTATTTTGGCATTTAAGAAATAATAATGAGGGTAAAATCAGAAATTTGAAGAATGGGTGCGGATAGTTTTGGAAGAAAAAAATAAGTTTCAGCATTTGGCCAAATGCTGAAAGCTTAAAGTTAGTTTCTAGTAACAATGGGATGTAGCCATGCCAATGCACACGAAACCCTTCATCGAATTTTTTTAATTTTTCATTGTTTAAAATTGAAAAAAAAAATAATGTATACAACTTTTGAAATATAAATTTTGACAATATTACTAAATACACACACACACTTATATATATACATCTCTTGTAATACAAACATCGATAATCCCTGGAGTGCGGATTACCGCCCTAGTGGATGACTTGATGCTTTAAATTACTGCATCTTTCAATACATGTAAACTTTCAGTTTATTCAATACAAGTTCATACCACCTTCATGGTTGGTTTTTGTTTATGCATACTCTTACTTTACATTTTATATATTGCTTTTGGTCTCTATATTATTTTTAATTCTCGCGACTTTATTTAAATCTTATACACTCTCAATATCATATAGATCTGTTCGATAATCTCTCATATGCTTCCTTGTTCTCTCATATAGTACTCCGATCCAAACCCCTTTAATGATAATCTCTCATATGCTTCCTTGTTCTCTCATATAGTACTCCGATCCAAACCCCTTTATGGTATCAGAGCCAGTGGGAAGGTATAGATAGTCTTTGTAAGAACATACTTTTAGATCGAGAGCCATTCGTTGGCATCCTTCTTGTTTCTACAGTGGTCCAGGCCGTAAGTCCCACGAGTGGCTATTAGACCGTTGGTTTAACTACGTAACGGTTCTCAAGAAGGATTAGTTCCGATCTTAAGTATGAGCTTACTTAGAAGATCTACATCTTCCTCTAGTTCTCTATCACAAATGGACTCAGATCCAAGTCCTATACATAGAGAAGAAGTAAGGATAGAAGATTTCATCAAATCTATAGAAAATTGGGAGATTCCTAAAATACAACTTAAAGAAATATACAAACAATCAAAATTGAAGTTTTTCAAAAAATCGGATTATGTCATCACTACCGAAGAAAGAGATGTTCCTCTTTCTAATTCTTATGAAAAAATTCAT
The DNA here is from genome assembly GCA_014182565.1 of Eucalyptus marginata. Taxonomy (NCBI): domain Eukaryota; kingdom Viridiplantae; phylum Streptophyta; class Magnoliopsida; order Myrtales; family Myrtaceae; genus Eucalyptus; species Eucalyptus marginata. The sequence goes on along the minus strand of JABKBI010000015.1, from coordinate 213,230 downwards.
CTTCTTAATAAAGAGTCCATCCATAAGCATAAACAAAAATACAATTACATTCATATAGGACTAGTTCAAGTAGGAATCAAACCTCTTACAAAAGAAGGTCTTAATACATCCATTCTTTTAGTCTTAAGAGATTCACGTCTCTTGAACTATGATGAATCTATTCTTGGTACCGTAGAGACAAGTCTTTGTAAAGGACCAATACACTTTGACTGTTACCCCAATTTCTCTGTTTCTCTTAAAGATAAGAATATCCTCAGAGCCCTCACACTTCAAATTAAAACACACAATTACAAAGTGGCAGATGGATCTATTTCTTTAGCTCTTGTCTATAGGATCCATTACAAAGCCATGGCCTCAGCCTTTGGAGAAAATGCTTTTAAACATAGTCCTAGAGGAGAAACACTTCTTCTCTAAACTGACATTTCTAGAGCAAATACTACTATTCCTAGATCTATTAGTTGGAATCAAGTTACTTTACCAGAACAATGGGAATTAGAAAACCAAATTCCCCAACAAATTGTTCAAAATACAACTCCAACCAATGTGATTCAACATCCGGAAGGAAGCGTCACTATTAGATTTCCTAGAAGATCTTTTGATTCAAGATCCAGTCCTTCATTTCAAACATCCTACTCAAGGTCAGTAGATCTTAATCCCAATCTTCCTCCTATAATCACTATTCCTCCTAGTACTCGTAGAGATCCTAGTACTCGTAGAGATCCTTCTATACGTGATGCAACACCTTTACCTCCTAATACTAGTAGAAATAACCCCGAGATACCACCCTGAACCAAATCACTGGTCTAGACAATAGATCAGGAATTTCCAGACCGGTTTACCAACAAAACCAACCCGAGCCTGTTTTTTTAGAAAATACAGATTCTCCTCATCATTCTCCCACCTATTCTCAAATGATAGATGCTGAGTTAAATACTTTAGAAAAACAATTTGAACCAAACCGAGCTTTCCTTAACAAAGAATTTAATTCTGAAAACAACAAACACATCAGAGAATGGTTCTTCAAAACCTTTGCTGATAAAGCAAAAGATATCAAGCAAAAATATTACGACTACATATACGAATATGAAGTCCATATATTTTTCTTTGATTGGTTAGAAGAACAATTCCTTGAACCAAAAGAGATTGTTGTTTTAGACCATCATTATAAGTGGAAACTGGATAATGGTGAAACCATATAATCCAACCATCCACCCCTTAGGAGAATAAAAATACAACATGGAGAAAGCGAGGTTACTGCGACTCCTTTTAGGGTTCCAGACAAAGGAGACTCTCTTTACACCCATAAAGTCATTGAACAAAACAATTTTACCAATCAACATCTAGTAACCATAGGAAAACAATTAAATCGGATAGAATCCACCATACAAAATCCTACTCACGTTACTACTCCACCCGTTGATACACTCAAAAAACCCATTTTTAAGGCCTTTGAATTTCCAAAAAACCTTAGTCCGGAGTTTGCCAAAGCCATAGAACAAAAGAAAAAACTCCTAGGGAAAGCAAAGCTAGAACCTGCCCCTATACTAGACACTCCTAAATTTCAAGGACTAATTATTAATGACACCCCCGAGCAACCTACCATTAGTGCCTTGACCAAACCCTCTAGTGACTCTGACAATGAATTTGTCCCTGAGGTAAATAGACTCAATTGGAGACATCCCCAAAAACTTTATTACAGTAGAGCTACCCCACCAGACATCGCCCAAGAAGAATCATCACAAAAAAATACAGAATAAATACTCTCCAGACGCCATTTATGAATGGAATATAGATGGTGTAGCCGAAACCAATATCATGAATATTCTTAATAACATGGTAATGCTTGCTAATGCCTATAAAACACAGCAAGATGTTTCTGATCATGCTGTTGCTAATCTTTTAGTAGCTGGGTTTACTGGACAACTAAAAGGTTGGTGGGATAATTATTTGACTGATGAACAAAAAATACAGATTCTAACTGCGTATAAAATAGACGATTTTGGACAACGCATGGATGATGATCAAGGACGTCTCATCCAAGATGCGGTGAACACCCTTATTTACTCCATTTCACAACACTTTATAGGAGACCCTTCACACATTAGAGATAGAAACCAAGATCTCTTATCCAATATGCGTTGTAAATCTTTAGGAAGATTCAGAGAATACAAAGAACTCTTTCTTCAAAGGGTTCTTGTTAGACCAGACTGCAATCAACCCTTTTGGAAAGAAAAATTCTTAGCTGGTTTACCTCAAATTATAGGTGACCAAGTTAGAGACAGAATTAGAGAAGAATACAGTGGCCAAATACCTTATGATCTTCTTTCTTATGGAGAAATAGTCTCTTATGTTTACAGACAAGGAACACAAATGTGTAATACGATTAAATTACAAAGACAACTCAAAGAAGAACAGTCTCTCACCAATAGAAGTTTAGGAGACTTCGTGCTCGTATGATCCCTCTTATAATGAAAAAACAAAATCAAAATGCAAAGGAACTTGCCCCCCTGAAAAAGAGACAAAGAAACATAGCAATAAACCTCAACCTCATAAAAATAAACGTAGACACCGGGATAATCAAAATAGACCTCATACTGATAAGAAAAACTTTAAAGACATTAAATGCTACTCTTGCGGAAGAAAATGTCATATTTCAAAATACTGTAGAATTAATAAAAAATTGAATGAATTATCTCTAGACGATAACACTCTACACCAGCTTAATAACATCTTTATAGAAAATGATGACACTTCTTCTGATGAACTTCTTGATGAAGAAGGTCTTCAGATTAATGAAATAGAAACCTCTTCTGATTCTGATTATGAAGATGCTTCACCAGACAAACCCATTCCTGAAATAAACATGTTAACCAAAGAAGAAGAATTCCTCCTTAGCACTTTGCCGATAAAATAACCGATCCGAGGCTAAAAAGAATACTTAGATAGACTACATTCCTCCATGAACATTGTCACTAATTCCAATACTTCCTACAATCTCAAAGACATTCTAAATAGAAACAAAAAACCTCTATCTAGGCCCATAAACATTAATGATCTTCAAAATGAAATAAAACAACAAAAATTAGAAATACAAGCCCTTAAAGCAACACAGGTAGAAATGAAACAAGAAATTTCTGCTATAAAATCCCTCGTTATAAAAGGTAAGGCTCTAGAAGACCAAAAGGAAATCACTAATACTTCTGAACCTACTGATCCAGCCTTTCTTATGTTATTAACAGAAATAACATCTAGGAAATGGATCATAAATATTTTGATAAAAATCAACAATGAATTTACTATTGAAACAACAAGACTCTTTGATACGGGGCTGACCTCAATTGTATTAAAGAAGGCCTTGTTCCTACTAGATACTTTGATAAAACATCGGAATCTCTAAAATCAGCCTCAGGAGACAAACTAAATATACAATACAAACTACCTGAAGCTTTAATAATAAAAGATCAAATGTCTTACAAAACATCTTTTCTTTTAGTCAAGAATATGAGACAACAGGTAATTCTTGGGACACCTTTCATACAATTAATCCAACCTTTTTCAGTCACTAATGAAGGTATTGAAACTCATGCTTTGAACAGAAAAATCACCTTCAATTTCATAACAAAACCACAAAAGAGAAGCCTAAACATTTTACAAGAACATTCTATTTCTGAAATCAATTGCCTTATAAAAGACAAAGAAAACCAACTTGAGTTCTTAAAAGAAGACTTAGAATTCAAAAGAATAGAAGAAAATCTTATAAAACCAAATATTATAGAAAAAATTACTTCTCTACAAAAACACATAGAAAAAACCATATGCTCCTCTTTACCCAATGCTTTTTGGGAAAGGAAAAAACATATTGTTGATTTACCTTATGAACATGATTTTTCTGAAAACAAAATACCTACAAAAGCTCGTCTTACACAAATGAACTAAGAAGTTCTAAAATTTTGCCAAACAGAAATACAAGATCTCTTGAATAAAAAGTTCATAAGAAAAAGTCAATCACCATGGAGCTGTTCCGCTTTTTATGTCAATAAAAATGCTGAACTAGAAAGAGGAGTTCCCAGTTAGTCATTAATTATAAACCCTTAAATACAGCCCTTAGGTGGATAAGATATCCGATACCTAATAAAAAAGATTTGTTAAATAGATTATGCAGGTCAAAAATATTCTCTAAATTCGACATGAAGTCAGGATTCTGGCAAATACAAATCAGTGAAAAGGATAAATACAAAACAGCATTTACCGTTCCTTTTGGACAATACGAATGGAATGTTATGCCATTCGGTCTCAAAAATGCCCCTTCAGAATTCCAAAGAATTATGAATGAAATATTCAATCCTTATTCTGAATACATCATAGTTTACATAGATGATGTTCTAGTTTTCTCGTCTAATATAGAACAACACTTTAAACATTTGTCTACTTTCATAAAAGTAATTATACAAAATGGTCTTGTTGTCTCTCCTACTAAAATTGCACTCTTTAAAACCAAGATTAGATTCTTAGGTCATTACATTCATCTAAACACCATAACTCCTATAGAAAGATCGATTTCCTTTTGATAAATTCCCGATGAGATTAAAGACAAAACACAATTGCAAAGGTTTTTAGGAAGTCTCAATTATATTTTGGATTTCTTTCCTAATATAAATATCCTTTGTAAACCCTTACATCAAAGATTGCAAAAAGATCCTCCTCCATGGACTTCTGTCCATACTAACATAGTCAAACAAATTAAGACTCATGTTAAAGAAATACCATGCTTACACTGGCCGACCCATCCGCCTTCAAAATAGTTGAAACAGATGCCTCGAAATAGGGTACGGTGGTATTCTTAAACAAGTCAAGAATAACAAAGAACAAGTTGTTCAGTTTATTTCAAAACATTGGAATTCTACTCAACAAAATTATTCAACTATCAAAAAGAAATACTTGCTATAGTTTTGTCTATATCAAAATTCCAAGGAGATTTGCTAAATCAAAATTCCTCTTAAGAATTGATTGCAAATCAGCAAAAGACGTTTTACAAAAAGACGTATTAAACATTGCATCAAAACAGATTTTTGTCAGATGGCAAGCCATACTTTCAGTATTCGACTTTGACATTGAATTTATAAATGGTTCTTCAAATTCATTACCCGATTTTCTCACAAGAGAATTTTTACAAGGGATACCATCATGCCAAGATCCAAAAAAGACAAAGGAAAAGGCAAAGCCATTGCCGAACCCTCCAATACAAGCTTAACACCCATCAAATCATGGCTCCAAATGGCAGAAAACAATCAGCCATTCCTACAACAATACCAAACACCAAATACACCTTTGAAAATAGAACCCGTATCATCGATCCAAAGACGCCTTTAAACAACTAACCGACATGATACCGAGATGAAACCATTTTGTTACTTGCAGTCTATACAAAACAAGACAAAGAAAGAGCCATCCAAGGCCATTGAGGTAAGCAACAATCCTTCCCACTGGTTACACAAAACCCAGCACAATATAAAAGAATATCGAATGAGGTGGTTATTAGGCCACAGGCAACCCCTCAATCTCAAAAATCAAAATTTTTCCCCAAAACATCATTTCAAAAAATATTGACTTTAGAAGATGGGTTCTTCGATGAAGACCCAATCAAATTTGCAAAAAACATCTTTCCAAAAAATTGGTTATTCAAACCACACAATACAAACAAATCCCTTGCTTATTATGAGCAAATTTTAGTGGAGACAGAATCGCAAGATTTACCCATTTTGCTTGACAAAAACAATACGAAAACATTCTATGCTCCACTATATCCATCAGTAAAGTCATACACCCCTCACACTGGGGAGCCTCACCTCATACACCCAGAAAATTCCAAACCAGACTTACCCAAAGTCTACCATATTATTCCTCATACACCTACTGGGACTACCAACAAGCCTGGTGGAATGTCTTCTTCAGACAAAATACAAATTTCCAGCATACTTGGTTATTATTTTTCAAAGACAACTTCCCAAGACAAAGCCTACCAAATTGGTTTGACTCTTGGTGGGATCTTTTAGGTCCTTTGGACATAATACTACATCCCACAGTCATACAAGGTTACAAAGTTTTTAGCGAATAGTTCGTACCAACACCACATGATAGAAGGTTCCCATGCCTTATGCATTTCTTTATAATATTCAGAATCTCTTGGGTAACAGTATGGGAATTTGAATACAATACATCCACAAAACCTGGAGTACCAGTCCTTGTTCGAAAATACAAAACAAAATGGTGGGATGGATTCAAATACCATGAACAAGGATCCGAAGCTGCGGTTAAAACATGGCTAAACAGCCAGAAAAACATGATAACCACAGTCCCATCAAATACATCCTTTTTACAAGAGAAATCCATGGCAAGCGCAGCACTTGCTGCGGTCCAGAATAAAGAAGAATACTTTTTTAACATCCTCGGGACAATGCTATCAGAAGCGGAAGGATCACAATGTGGATCTTCCAAATCTCAAGACAATACAGACGAATCCTCACAGTCACATCACAGTGGAAACACCAATGAAGATGATTGCTACGGGATCAATCTAGACAGAGATTAAATCAAAACATCACATGCCAGCACTGTTGAAGCGGCGCAAAGACTATACACTAGACATACACTGTTCACTATTCACTTTACACTGTTCACTCAGTACTGTTCACTTTACACTGTTCAGCACTGTAGCACTTTCACTGTAGCACCCCTATAAATACACTCCTCCGGCACAAGGGAGGAGGACTCGAAATTTTTCAGATCTCACCTCTTCCTTCTTCCTCTCCATCCTCTCCATCCACTTGTAAACCCTCATCCCTTCAAGCCTCAAGCTTTCTTACCTTGTATCCCTTGTTACAAAGTAAGTTTGTTTGTTTTCATATACATCTAGCATAGTTTATACAGGGTTACCAACTTACATGATAGTTGGTTAACCATCTCTTGTAATACAAACATCGATAATCCCAGGAGTGCGGATTACCCCTAGTGGATGACTTGATGCTTTAAATTACTTGCATCTTTCAATACATGTAAACTTTCGGTTTATTCAATACAAGTTCATACCACCTTCATGGTTGGTTTTTGTTTATGCATACTCTTACTTTACATTTTATATATTGCTTTTGGTCTCTATATTATTTTTAATTCCCGCGACTTTATTTAAATCTTATACACTCTCAATATCATATAGATCTGTTCGATAATCTCTCATATGCTTCCTTGTTCTCTCATATAGTACTCCGATCCAAACCCCTTTAATGATAATCTCTCATATGCTTCCTTGTTCTCTCATATAGTGTGTATATATATATATATATATATATATATATATATATATATATATGTATGTATGTATATTTTAGAAAGACCAAATCCTTTGTCGAAATTTTTTAATTTTTATTTGTATAAAATTGAAAAAATAATGTATGCAACTTTTTAAATATAAATTTGAAAATAATGTTAAAAGATCAAATACATATATTGTATTTAAAAAAAAAGACAAAACCATTCATCGGAATTTTTTAATTTTTATTTATTTAAAATTGAATAAAAACAATAATGTATGCAAATTTTAAAATATAAAATTTCACAATAATACTAAAAAAATCAATTTAAAATTGAAAAAATAATGTATGCAATTTTTAAATATAAATTTGAAAATAATAATAAAAATAATATATATATATAATTTTTTAAAAAAATACCAAACCCTCCGTTGGAATTATTTTATTTTTATTTGTTTAAAATTGAAAAAAATAATGTATGGAATTTTTCTTAAATATAAATTTAGCCAATGATGCTAAAGGAATCAAATATATAAATAATTCTTTTAAAAGACGAAAATATATTTAATTTTTTTAGCATATATATGTTTGATTTTTTTAGCATTATTTTGGCATTTAAAAAATAATAACGATGGCAAAATGAGTGAGGATAATTTTGGAGGAAAAAAATAAGTTTTAGCATTTGGTCAAATGCTGAAAGTTCAAAGTTGGTCCCTACTAAAATTGGGCATTCATAGTTCCCAAATGCTGGCTTTCACTTGAAAGCTACTTCAAAATGGTTACCAAACGGTTCAGTAATTCCCTAAAGGGCTTTGAAAGATGAAAGGTCATTGGGAATGCTAAACCAAATGCACTCGAAGACCCTCCCGGAACCTATTTCCAGCTTTTTACTGATTTCTCCATAGACCCAATACCCCACTATTTCCATTTAGATTCTAAACAGTGAACAACGCCTCACTCTTTAATCTCAAACTAGAGAGAGTATAATTCGTAAAAGACTATCAAGAAATTGAGCATAAAGAAAAAGAGGAACTTGGACTGAAGGAGGCAGGCGACACATTCACTTCATAGGGTCGTGTTCGCCCGCCACTTTGCTTGTGTCTATGTAGTCATCCTCACCCGATGTGACCGTCTCTCTTAGGCTCCCCTTCTAGGGTGCTCTCTCGTTTGACAAACTGGCTCTACATTATAGGAGATTTCTGTTTTTCCCCTTAAAGCTGTGGCTAGCATACATTTCTTGCATTCTTGCCCATCCATGTCTCGTGCCAGCGAAAGTCATAGCACTATTGTCAGCTCAACACTCACCATGCTCTCCCTCATTGCAACCACTCAGCCTATTGCACAGCTTCTCTCCCCCACTCCCGTTTGTGACGAATTTCTCTCAGTTGATCTCTCATTCATCATTTTTTGCAGAGCTGGAGGCCGGCTTAGGGTGCATTTGGTTCAGTATTTTGAAAGCCGTTCGGAAAAATGCAAAGTAATTTAGCCTAAATGATTTTAGGCAAATGCAAAGGCCGTTTGGTAAACTATACTTTGAGAAGTAACTTTAAGAGAAATGCCATTTGGTAGAAAACACATTTGAAAAGCTCTTTGGGTGATTAATATTAGTTTTTTAATTTTATTTGTTTAAAATTGAAAAAAAAATAATGTATGCAAATTTTTAAATATAAATATAATAATAAAAAAATCGAATACATATTTTAAAAAAAGACCAAACCATTCGTCGGAATTACTTAATTTTTATTTCTTTAAAATTGAAAAAAAAATAATGTCTGCAATTTTTTAAATATAAATTTAGACAATAATGCTAAAAGAATCAAATATATAAACAATTTTTTTAAAAGACCAAAATATATTTAATTTTTTTAGCATTTATATATATTTGATTTTTTTAGCATTATTTTGGCATTTAAAAAATAATAATGATGGCAAAATCACAAATTTGAAGAATGAGTGAGGATAGTTTTGGAGGAAAAAAAAATGTCAGCATTTGGTCAAATGCTGAAAATTCAAAGTTAGTCTTTACTAACATTAGGCTTTCGAGCGTTCCCAAATGCTGACATTCACTTGAAAGCTACTTCAAAATGGTTACGAAACGGTTCAGCATTTCCTCAAGGGGCTTTGAAGGCTGAAAGGCCATTACGAATGCTGAACCAAATGCAACCGAATACCCTCTGGGAACTTATTTCCAACTTTTTACTTATTTCTCCACAGACCCGATACTCCATTATTTCCATTTAGATTCTAAACAATGAATAATGCCTCATTCTTCAATCTCAAACAAGAGAGAGTATAATTCGTAAAAGGCCATCAAGAAATTGAGCATAAAGAAAAAGAGGAACTTGGATTGAAGGAGGCAGGCGATGCATTCACTTCATAGGGTTGTGCTCTGCCTGCCACTGCTTGTGTCTATGCAGTTGTCCTCACCCAGTAACAACCGTCTCTCTTAGGCTCCCCTTCTAGGGGTCCTCTCTCGTTTGACAAACTGGCTCTGCATTAGAGGAGGTTTCTGTTTTCCCCCCAAAAGTTGTGGCCAGCATACATTTCTTGCATTCAGCGCATCCATGTCTCGTGCCAGCGGAAGTCATAGCACTGTCGTTATCTTAACACTCACTCTACTCCCCCTCACTGCAACCACTCAGCCTATTACACAACCGTCTCTCCCCCACTCCTGTTTGTGACAAATTTCTCTGAGTTAATCTCCCATTCGTCATCCTTTACAGAGCTAGAGGTCGGCTTAGGGTGCATTTGGTTCAGCATTTTGGAAGTCCATTGGAAAAATGCGAAGCAATTTAGCCTAAAGGATATTAGGAAAATGCAAAGGTTGTTTGGTAAACTATGCTTTGAGAAGCAATTTTGAGAGAATTCCCATTTGGTTGAAAACACATTTGAAATGCTCCTTGGGTGATTAATACTAGTTTGTTTTTTTTTTAAATTTTATTTGTTTAAAATTGAGAAAAATAATGTATGCAACTTTTTAAATATAAATTTAGACAATAATACTAAAAAATTCAAATACATATATATATTTTTAAAAAAGACCAAACCATTCATCGGAATTTTTCAATTTTTTTTGGTAAGGGAATTTTTAATTTTTATTTGTTTAAAATTGAAAAAAAATCGTATGCAACTTTTAAAATATAAATTTTGACATTAATACTAAAAAAATCAAATACATATATATATATAATTTTTTTTAAAAAAAGACCAAATCCTTCTTTGAAAGTTTTTAATTTTTATTTGTTTAAAATTTAAAAATAATGTATGCAACTTTTTAAATACAAATTTGAAACTAATGCTAAAAATAAAATACATATATAATTTTTTTTAAAGAAAAGACCAAACTCTTCGTCGGAATTATTTTATTTTTATTTTTTAAAATTGAAAAAAATAATGTATGCAATTTTTGAATATAAATTTAGACAATAATGCTAAGAGAATCAAATATATAAATAATTATTTTTAAAAGACCAAAATATATTTAATTTTTTAGCATTATTTTGGCATTTAAAAAATAATAACGAGGGCAAAATTAGAAATTTGAAGAATGAGTGAGGATAGTTTTGGAAGAAAAAAAAAAATAAGTGTCAGCATTTGGTCAAATGCTAAAAGTTCAAAGTTTGGTCCTTACTAGCATTGGGTTTTCAACGTTCCCAATGCGACTTTTACTGAAAGCTACTTCAAAATTGTTACCAAACGGTTTAGCATTTCCTCAAGGGGCTTTGAAGGCTGAAAGCCCATTGGGAATGTTAAACCAAATGCACCCGAAGACCCTCTTAGAACCTATTTCCAGCTTTTTACTCATTTCTCCACAAACCCAATACCCCACTATTTCCATTTAGATTCTAAACAGGTCAAAAGCGCCTCACTCTTCAATTTCAAACTAGAGATAGTATAATTTGTAAAAGGCCATCAAGAAATTGAGCATAAAGAAAAACAGGAACTTGGACTGAAGGAGGCAGGTGACGCATTCACTTCATAGGGTTGTGTTCTACCTACCATTGCTTATGTCTATGCAATCGTCCTCACCCAGTAACAACCGTCTCTCTTAGGCTCCCCTTCTAGGGGTCCTCTCTCATTTGAGAAACTAGCTTTGCATTAGAGGAGATTCTTGTTTTTCCCCCTAAAGCTATGGCCAGCATACATTTCTTGCATTCTTGCCCATCCATGTCCCGTGCCAGCGGAAGTCATAGCACTGTCATCAGCTCAGCACTCACCCTGCTCTCCTTCACTACAACCACTCAGCCTATTGCACAGCCGTCTCTCCCCCACTCCTGTTTGTGACGAATTTCTCTCCGTTGATGTCCCATTCGTCATCCTTTGCAAAGCTGGAGGTCGGCTTTACATTTGGTTCAACATTTTGAAAGTCCATTGGGAAAATGTGAAGCGATTTAACTTAAAGGATTTTAGGCAAATGCAGAGGCCGTTTAGTAAATTATGCTTTGAGAAGCAACTTTGAGAAAAATGCCATTCGATTGAAAACACAGTTGAAAAGCTATTTGGGTGATTAATATTATTTTTTTTAAATTTTATTTTTTTAAAATTTTAAAAATAATGTATGTAACTTTTTGAATATAAATTTAGACAATAATACTAAAAAAATCGAATACATATATAATTTTTTTTAGAAAAATACCAAACCCTTCATCGGAATTCTTTTCATTTTTATTTGCTTAAAATGGAAAAAAATTATGTATGTAAATTTTTAAATATAAATTCTCAAAATAATGCTAAGAAAACTCAAATATATATAATTAAAAAAAAGATCAAATCCTTCGTTGAAATTTTTTTAATTTTTATTTTTTAAATTAGAAAAAATAATGTACGCAAATTTTAAAAAATATAAATTTGAAAATAATGCTAAAAATCAAATACACACACACACACACACACACACACACACACACACACACACACACACACATATATAATATTTTTTTTTGAAAAAAAAAAAAGACCAAATCCTTCATCAGAATTTTTAAATTTTTAATTGTTTAAAATTGAAAATGATAATGTATGAAAATTTTAAATATAAATTTTGATAATAATACTAAACAATCAAATATATATCTATTAAAAAAAGACAAAATCATTCGTAGAAATTTTTCAATTTTTATTTGTTAAAATTTGAAAAAATAATGTATGCTACTTTTTAAATATAAATTTGAAAATAATTCTAAGAAATAAAATACATACATATATATATATATAATTTTTTTTTAAAGGCCAAACATTTCGTCAGAATGTTTTAATTATTATTTTTTAAATTTGAAAAAAATAATGTATGCAACTTTTAAAATATAAATTTTGTCAATAATGCTAAAAATCAAATATATAAATAATTTTTTTAAAACCAAAATATATTTAATTTTTTTTTAGCATTTATATATATTTGATTTTTAGCATTATTTTGGCATTTAAAAAAATAATAAAGAGGGCAAAATCAGAAATTTGAAGAATGAGTGAGGATAGTTATGGAAGAAAGAAAAATAAGTTTCAGCATTTGGCAAATGCTGAAAGCTCAAGACTAATCCCTACTAGGATTGGGTTTTTCAGTGTTCTTAATGCTAACTTTCACTTGAAACTATTTCAAAATGTTTGCCAAACAGTCCGGCATTTTCCAAATGGGCTTTGGAGGTTGAAAGCTCCTTGAGAATGTTGAACCAAACGCACCTTTAGCCAGCTTGGTAGTGGATAATGAGCGAGGATTAAGAGAGAAAATCGTCAAACCCGTCTCTCTAGTCTCCACCTCCCTAGCAAAGTTGGTGGCTAGCTTGCCCACTGTTTGGCGAAGCAAAGGCCAAGCCACCGTAGCTAGCTTGGAAAAGGATGAGCCGAGGAGGCAGGAGAGAGATTAGGGAGAGTGAGGAACAAATGGCAATGACCAAGCTGCGATGCAGTGGCAAGCGGCCACACCGCATCTCTCCCCACTCCCCTATTTTAGGAATTTCTCTTAATGCATCTCCTTTGTAGAGGAGGTGGCCAGCTTGCCCACTCTTTGGCAAAAAGAAAAGTTTTTTTTTTTTTTTTCCCATTTAGCCAAGTAGTGGCCCGACCAGCGTAGTTGGCTCAGCGAAGGACGAGCAGCCCGAGAGACATTCGTCAGAAGGAGAGAGCTTGAGGAGGAGACGGCATCTTGTGCTTACCGACTGACTAACCAACAACGGGCAGTGCCAAACGGCAACACATGCATTCCCGCAAGGCGACCAAGGCGTGTTGAGTTGACAAGAGAGAGATCCCAGTGGCAGTGAACATGGAGGAGCGCTGGTTGAGAAGATGTAAACTGGGCACAGTAGAAGAGGAAAAAAGCAAAGAACTTTCACCCTTCGGCATAACCAGTCGGTCCACAAAAGTTGAGAGATTTGTGCCAGAGGGGAGCGAGTTGCCTTTGCTGGGTGAAAATGTACTGAACATGCACGAGTAGTGGAAGAGGGAATAGGAATGGCTACCATCGGGAGAGGAGGGGCAGCATCGAGGGTGACAACTAGAGGCTATGAAGCACCAGGGTGGCAACTAGAGGCTATGAAGCACCAATATTCTCCAAGAGCCTTCGTATCGTGTCGGATACTTCGACACTTGTCCGACATTCTCTGACACTAAAGTTGGAATTCTGACATACGACTTTCCGACACATGATTTTGATATCAAGGTCAATTTTAATTTATTTTTTTTATAACCGAGGACTCCACCACAGCCTCTCATGCCCGAATGGCTCCTAAGGGCTAGACCCCTATACCTCGAGGGAGACTAGCCTACCAACCCATCGCCAAGGCCCCCCACTAAAATCGCAAGCAACTATGGGTTTCGAACTCTCGACCTCAACGATGAGGGAGGGACTCTCAACCAACGTAGCTACTCATGGATGGGTTAAAAATAAAACACGATAATAAAATTAATAAATAAAGAAAGAAGAAAAACCTAGTCTTCTTTTCTCTTTTGACTCCCACTTTCCGTGATATACGCTTCACCCCTTAAGTTTTTTTTTTCCTCTTCCAACATATCTAACATGCTAGTCCAGAGAATATATATATTTTTCCCCAAATTTTATGAACTATTAAAATGGAGTTGAATTTGTTAAATTGAAACAATGAATGATATTAACAAATTGCTGATTAATGTTTTTAATGTATATTCATTCTAAGCTTTTTAATTATCTATTTATTTACAAATTTTCAAATTAATTTGATTGAAATAATCATAAAAATGATGATTTAATATATATTTAATATACAACGTGTTCCAACATGTCGGAATTTTCTATTTTTTGAGAAACAACGTGTCGGCGTGTCGTGTCGCGTGTCAGTGTCCGTGCTACTTAGACTGGAGGTAGAGAAGAGGATGTACGGAGAGAGTTGGGCGACAGTGAGCTGGGTTTTTCTTATTTATATACGAAAAAACCATTCTAATTACGACTGTTGATTTCTCTATGATATAACAGTATAGTGTCAATCCTCGTATAATGAATCCGACGGTAGAAATTCATTTGATCCAATAGTGAGAGATATTGTCCCTCATTGGGTAGAAGCCAATTCCCGTCAAATAAATTTAGAATTAATATTGATGACTTTGGTAATGATAATCAAATGTTTTTTTTTTTTAAAATTACTTAATAAAGAGATTTGAGATTGGCACTTAACACTAAAGAGCCCCTATTAACTTGAACAGGTATTACCATCAATGATGTAGACCTATAAATAATACTATAATTTGAAGAACAATGGGAATTAGAAAACCAAATTCCCCAACAAGTTGTTCAAAATACAACTCCGACCAATGTTATTCAACATCTGGAAGGAAGTGTCACTATTAGATTTCCTAGAAGATCTTTCGATTCAAGATCTAGTCCTTCATTTCAAACATCTTACTCAAGGTCGGTAGATCTTAATCCCAATCTTTCACCTATAATCACTATTCCACCAAGTACTCGTAGAGATCCCTCCATACGTGATACAACACATCTACCTCCTAATATCACTAGAAATAATCCTGAGATACCACCTAAACCAAAAATTACTGGTCTAGACAATAGATCGGGGATTTCTAGACTGGTTTACCAACATAACCAGCCCGAGCTTGTCTTAGAAAATACAGATTCTCCTCATCATTCTCCCACTTATTCTCAAATGATAGATGCTGAGCTTAATGTTTTAGAAAAACAATTTGAACCAAACGGAGCTTTCCTTAACAAAGAATTCAATTCTGAAGACAACAAACAAATCAGAGAATGGTTTTTTAAAACCTTTACTGATAAAGCAAAAGATATCAAGCAAAAATATTACGACTACATGTACGAATATGAAGTCCATATATTTTTCTTTGATTGGTTAGAAGAACAATTCCTTGAACCAAAAGAGATAGTTGTTTTAGATCATCACTATAAGTGGAAACTTGATAATGGTGAAACCATAGAATCCAATCATCCACCCCTTAGGAGAATAAAAATACAATATGGAGAAACCGAGGTTGCAGCCACTCCTTTTAGGATTCCTGGCAAAGGAGATTCTCTTTACACTCACAAGGTTATTGAACAAAACAATTATACAAATCAACACTTAGTTACCATAGAAAAACAGTTGAATAGGATAGAATCCACAATCTAGAATCCTACTCAACTCATCACACCACAAGTCGACACACTCAATAAGCCTATTTTTAAGGCTTTTGAATTTCCAAAAAACCTTAGTCATGAGTTCGCTAAAGCCCTAGAACAAAAGAAAAAGCTTTTAGGAAAATCAAAAATAGAACCTACACCTATACTAGACACTCCTAAATTCCAAGGACTAATTATTAATGACACCCTAGACCAACCTACCATTAGTACCTTGACTAAACCCTCTAGTGACTCTGATAATGAATTAGTCGCTGAGGTAAACAGACTTAATTGGAGACATCCTCAAAAACTCTATTATAGTAGAGCTACTCCACCAGACATCACCCAAGAAGAATCATCTCAAAAAATACAGAATAAATACTCTCCTGATGCCATTTATGAATGGAACATATATGGTGTTGCTGAAACCAATATCATGAATATTCTTAATAACATGGTAATGCTTGCTAATACTTATAAAACACAGCAAGATGTTTCTGATCATGCTGTTGCTAATCTTCTAGTTGCTGGATTTACTGGACAATTAAAAGGTTGGTGGGATAATTATTTGACCGTTGAACAAAGAATACAAATTTTAACTCCCTATAAAATCGATGACTTTGGCCAACGCATGGATGATGATCAAGGACATCTCATCCAAGATGCGGTGAATACTCTTATCTATTCCATTTCACAACACTTCATAGGAGACCCTTCACATATTAGAGATAGAAACCAAGATCTCTTATCCAATATGCGCTGCAAATCCTTAGGGAGGTTTAGAGAATACAAAGAACTTTTCCTCCAAAGGGTTCTTATTAGACCTGATTGCAATCAACCTTTTTGGAAAGAAAAATTCTTAGCAGGTCTACCCCAAATTATAGGCGACCAAGTTAGGGATAGAATTAGAGAAGAATACAATGGCCAAATACCTTATGATCTTCTTTCTTATGGAGAAATAGTCTCCTATGTTTACAGACAAGGAACACAAATGTGTAATACAATCAAATTACAAAGACAACTCAAGGAAGAACAATCTCTCACCAATAGAAGTCTAGGAGATTTCTGTGCTCAATATGATCCCTCTTATAATGAAAAAACAAAATCAAAATGTAAAGGAACTTGTCCTCCTGAAAAAGAAACAAAAAAACATCGCAATAAACCTCAACCTCATAGGAATAAACGTAGACACCAGAATAACCAAAACAGACCTCAGACTGATAAGAAAAACTTTAAAGACATCAAATGTTATTCTTGCGGTAGAAAAGGACATATTTCAAAATACTATAGAATTAATAAAAAAATGAATGATTTATCTTTAGATGATAATATTTTACACCAGCTTAATAACATCTTTATAGAAACCGATGACACTTCTTCGATGAACTTCTTAAGGAAGAATGTCTTCAAATAAATGAAATAGAAACCTCTTCTGATTCTGATTATGAAGACGCCTCACCCGACAAGCCTATTCCTGAAATAAACATGTTAACAAAAGAAGAAGAATTTCTCCTCAGCACTACCGATAAAATAACCGACCCAGAAGCCAAAAAAGAATATTTAGATAGATTACATTCTTCTATGAACATTGTCATTAATCCCAATACTTCCTACAATCTCAAAGACATTCTAAATAGGAACAAAAAACCTCAGTCCAGACCCATAAACATTAATGATCTTCAAAATGAAATAAAACAACAAAAATTAGAAATACAAGCCCTGAAAGCAACACAGGTAGAAATGAAACAGGAAATTTCTGCTATAAAATCCCTTGTTATAAAAGGAAAGACTTTAGAAGACCAAAATGAGATCACTAATACTTCTGACACTACGGATCCAGCCTTTCTTATGTTATTAATAGAAATAACATCTAGGAAATGGATAATAAATATTTTGATAAAAATCAACAATGAGTTTATTATTGAACAACAACACTTTTTGATACAGGAGCTATCTCAATTGTATTAAAGAAGGCCTTGTTCCAACTAGATACTTTGATAAAACATCAGAATCCCTAAAATCAGCCTTAGGAGACAAACTAAATATACAATACAAGCTACTAGAAGCTTTAATAATAAAAAGATCAAATGTCTTACAAAACATCTTTTCTTTTAGTTAAAAATATGAAGCAACAAGTAATTCTAGGAACACCTTTCATACAATTAATCTAACCCTTTACAGTTACTAATGAAGGAATTGAAACCCATGCTTTAAACTGAAAAATCACCTTTAACTTCATAACAAAACCACAAAAGAGAAGCCTAAACATTTTACAAGAACATTCTATCTTAGAAATAAATTGCCTTATAAAAGACAAAGAAAACCAGCTTGAATTCTTAAAAGAAGATTTAGAATTCAAAAGAATAGAAGAAAATCTTGTAAAACCTAATGTTTTAGAAAAAATAGCCTCCCTGCAAAAACACATAGAAAAAACCATATGCTCTACCTTACCCAATGCATTTTGGGAAAGAAAGAAGCATATCGTAGATCTGCCCTATGAACATGATTTCTCTAAAAACAAAATACCCACAAAAGCTCATCCTACACAGATGAACCAAGAGGTTTTAAAATTTTGCCAAACAGAAATACAAGACCTCTTAAATAAAAAACTCATAAGAAAAAGCCAATCGCCATGGAGCTGCTCTACTTTTTATGTCAATAAAAATGCTGAACTAGAAAGAGGAGTTCCTCGGTTAGTTATTAATTATAAACCTCTAAATACAGCCCTTAGGTGGATAAGATATCCAATACCCAATAAAAAAGATTTGTTAAACAGATTATGTAGATAAAAAATATTTTCAAAATTTGACATGAAATCAGGATTTTGGCAAATACAAATTAGTGAAAATGATAAATACAAAACAACTTTTACTGTCCCTTTTGGACAATACGAATGGAACGTTATGCCATTCGACCTCAAAAATGCCCCTTCAAAATTCCAAAGGATCATGAATGAAATTTTCATTCTCTATTAAGAATACATCATAGTTTATATAGATGATGTTCTAGTTTTTTCGTCTAATATAGAATAACACTTTAAACATTTGTTTACTTTCATAAAAGTAATCATTCAAAATGGTCTTGTAGTCTCTCCTACTAAAATTGCACTCTTTAAAACCAAGATTAGATTCTTAGGTCATTACAATCATTTAGGCACTATAACTCCAATAGAAAGATCAATCTCTTTTACTGATAAATTCCCAGATGAGATTAAAGACAAAACCCAATTACAAAGGTCTTTAGGTAGTCTCAATTATATTCTGGATTTCTTTCCCAATATAAATATCCTTTGTAAACCCTTACACCAAAGGTTGCAAAGGACCCTCCACCATGGACTTCTTCCATACTAACACAGTCAACCAAATTAAGATTCATATTAAAGAAATACCATGCTTACACCTAGCCGACCCATTTGCTTTCAAAATAGTTGAAGCAGATGCCTTAGAGATAGGATACGGTGGCATTCTTAAACAGGTTAAGAATAACAAAGAACAAGTCATTCAGTTTATTTCAAAACATTGGAATTCTACACAACAAAATTATTCAACGATCAAAAAAGAAATACTTGCTATAGTTTTGTCTATATCAAAATTCCAAGGAGATTTATCAAATCAAAAATTTCTCTTGAGGATTGATTGCAAATTAGCCAAAGACATTTTACAAAAAGACGTATTAAACATTGCATCAAAACAGATTTTTGCCAGATGGCAAGCCATATTTTCAGTATTTGACTTTGACATTGAATTTATAAATGATTCTTCAAACTCATTACCTGGTTTTTTCACAAGAGAATTTTTACAGGGGATACCATCACCATCATGCCAAGATCCAAAAAAGATAAAGGTAAATCCATTGTCGAAACCTCCAATACACCACCAAAACCAAAAGGCTTGACAAATATCAAGACATGACTTCAAATGGCAGAAAACAATAAGTCTTTCTTGCAACAACACCAAACACCAAATACATCTTTAAAAATAGAACCCATATCATCTGAACCCACATTAGCCTTTAACCAGCTAGCCTACATACTACCAAAAGAAACAATATTGTTACTTGCCCAGTCTTTACAAAAAACGGTAAAGAAAGAGCCTTCTAAGGATATTGAGGTAAGCAACAATCCTTCCCCTCTTGATACACAAAAACAATATAAAAGAATTTCGAATGAGATGGTTATTAGGCTACATGCAACCCCTCATTCTCAAAAATCAAAGTTTTTCCCCAAAACATCTTTTCAAAAAATACTGACTGTGGAAGATGGAATTTTACGATGAAAATTCAATCAAATTCGCAAAAAACATCTTTCCAGAAAATTGGTTTTTCAAACCACACAATATGAACAAAACTCTTGCTTATTATGAGCAAATCTTAGTGGAAACCGAATCGGCAAGGTTTACTCACTTTGCTGACAAAAACAACACAGAAAATATCCTATACTCTACTATATCCATTAGTAAAATCATACACCCCTCACAATGGGGAGTTTCACCTCATACATCTAGAAAATTCCAAACCAGACTTACCCAAAGTCTACCATACTCCTCTTCATATACCTACTAGGACTACCAACAAGCCTGGTGGAATGTCTTCTACAGACAAAATACAAATTTCCAACATATTTGGCTGGTATTTTTCAAAGACAATTTCCCCAGACAAAGCCTACCGAACTGGTTTAGTTCTTGGTGGGATTTCTTTGGTCCTTTGGACATTATTTTACATCCTACAATTAATCAAGGATACCAAACATTACGTAAACACTATGTACCAACTCCATATGATTCAAGATTCCATTACCTTATGCATTTTTTCATAATATTCAAAATCTCATGGGTAACAGCTTGGGAATTTGAATACAATACATCCACCAACTTAGTACCTGTACTTATCTGAAAGTACAAGGCAAAATGGTGGGATGGATTCAAATTACATGAACAAGGATCCGAAGGTGCAGTTAAAACATGGCTAAATAGCTAGAAAACTCAGATAATCGCAGCCCCATCGAATACATCCTTTTTACAGGAGAAATCCATTGCAAGTGCAATATTGGCTGCAGTCCAGAACAGAGAAGAATACTGTAACATCCTCAGAACGATGCTCTTAGAAGCGGAAGGATCACAATGTGGATCCTCCAAATCACAAGATAATACAGAAGGATCCTCACAGTCACATCACAGTGGAAACACCAATGAAGATGACTGCTACGGGATCTCTCTAGGCAGGAATTAAAAGACAAGATCAAGACATCACATGACAACACTGTTCCAGCGGCGCAAAGGCTATACACTATAGCAAAAATAGGCACATTGTTCACGATACACTATTCACAATAAACTATTCAACACTGTAGCACTTTCTATAAATACACTTCTCCGGCACAGAGAAGGGAACTCGAAATTTTTCAAATCTCACTTCTCCCTTCTTCCTCTCCATCCTCCCCATCTTCTTGTAAACCCTCATCCTTTCAAGCCTCAAGCTTTCTTACCTTGTACCCCTGGTCTCAAAGTAAGTTTGTTTTTCAAATACATAGTTTCACATAGGGTTAGCAACTTACATGATAGTTGGTTAACCATTTTTGTAATACAACATCAATATTCCTTGGAGTGTGGATTACCACCCTAGTGGATGACTTGATGCTTTAAGTTTCTGTATCTTTCAATACATGTAAACTTTCAGTTTATTCAATACAAGTTCATACCACCTTCATGGTTGGTTTTTGTTTATGCATACTCTTACTTTATATTTTATACATTGCTTTTGGTCTTTATATTATTTTTAATTCTTGCGACTTTATTTAGTTCTTATACATTCTCAATATTTATAGATCTGTTTGTTAATCTCATATACTTCATTCTTTTCTCATATAGTACTCTAGATCATAACCCCTTTATGGTATCAGGCAGGAATTAAAAGACAAGATCAAGACATCACATGACAACACTGTTCCAGCGGCACAAAGGCTATACACTGTAGCAAAAATAGGCACACTATTCGCTATACACTGTTCACTCAATACTATTCACAATATACTGTTCAACACTGTAGCACTTTCTATAAATACACTTCTCCGGTACAAGAGAAGGGGACTCGAAATTTTCAGATCTCACTTCTCCCTTCTTCCTCTCCATCCTCCCCATCTTCTTGTAAACCCTCATCCTTTCAAGCCATATATATATATATATATATATATATATATATATATATATATATCCGTGTGTGTGTGTGTGTGTGTGTGAAAAATAAAACACGATAAAAATGGAGAAAGAAGAAAAATCTAGTCTTCTTTTCTCTTTTGACTCCCACTTCCCGTGATATACAATTCACCTCTTAAGTTTTTTTTTTCCTCCTCTTCCAACATATCTAACATGCTAGACCAAAGAATGGATTGTTTTCCCCCATATTTTATGAATTATTGAAATTGAGTTGAATTTGTCAAATTGAAATAATGAATGATATTAATAAATTGCGGATTAATGTTTTTAATGTATATTCATTCTAGGCTTTTTTAATTAGTTAATTATTTATAAATTTGATTCAATTTAATTTAATTTAAATAATTATAAAAATGATGATTTATTATGTATATATAAATATATATTTAATATACAGCGTTTTCCAACGTGTCAGAATTCTCTATTTTTTGAAAATCAACGTGTCGAAATGTCGTGTCGTGTTGCTTGTCAATGTCGGTGCTACTTAGACTGGAGGTAGAGAAGAGGATGTACGGAGAAAGTTAGGCGACAGCGAACTGGGTTTTTCTTATTTATACACGAAAAAACCATTCTTACGACTGTTGATTTCTCTGTGATCTAACGATATAGTGTCAATCCTCGTATAATCAATTCGACGGTAGAAATTCATTTGATCTAACAGTGAGAGATATTGGCCCTCATTGGTAGAAGCCAATTCCCGTCAAATAAATTTAGAGTTAATATTGATGACTTTGTTAATGATAATCAAATGATTTTTTTTTAAATTACTTAATAAAAAGATTTGAGATTGACACTCGACACTAAAGAGCCCCCATTAACTTGAACTTATATTACCATCAATCGTGCAAACCTATAAATAATACTATAATTCGAAGATTCTGCATAATTTGTCTTTAATATTTGGAGTATTAAGTAGTGAGTTAAAGCTATAGTT
Organism: Eucalyptus marginata; assembly: GCA_014182565.1. Taxonomy (NCBI): domain Eukaryota; kingdom Viridiplantae; phylum Streptophyta; class Magnoliopsida; order Myrtales; family Myrtaceae; genus Eucalyptus; species Eucalyptus marginata. Next base: position 190,190 of record JABKBI010000015.1, on the reverse strand, counting down.
AAAACATGTAAAAAAACATCTACTTTTCATCTAATTGTTGTCCTAGTTATATAGATCTATGTGTGGCACCCCAATCTACTGAGGTCGTCGCAGATACCTATCGCTTTACCTATTGTAAACCATTCTAATATCTTTAACCAGTTTAAAGAGGAACCATAGTTCATAGGAATATTATGTTTTTTTTGAAGGGGTTCTAGCGCAGCTCATCAACGGAAATATAAATGAGTTTCACCAACCCTTACTCCTTTGATGATAATACAATGCACACCGACTACGCACCAAAGGAAAAGATAAACCCGAGTCACTTTTATTCACATTTTTACGATGGACATCTTGGGTCGGTACAACAAAAAGCCAAGATTTTTAGCTATACTTGGCTACGGCTCAAAAGAGAGATCTCGACCCCTATATCGAACATGTATACCCCTCCATCTACAAGTGTCGGCTATCCCAAAAAGTGTCAGCTCCCACCACTCACACTTGCCATCACACCCACCCCGGTGCATCGAGCGGCGGCGGCGGCAACATCCCCAGCATCACCCCGTCGCGACGGACGTGGACAGACAGAAACTCCTGGATGATCGGGCCCCCAGCCAGGCCCACATCATACATGACCAGCACGTGGACTCGAACGAACACCAGACCAGGAATAGTGACGTAGATGTGCTCCGCGCACTCGACCTCAACGTCAGACTGTAAGCCGTAAAAGATACCGCGTGCGACCGGTGGTAAAGGCATCCTTTCAATCTGAAATGTTAGTCCCCAAAAGGGGTGAGTACAACCACTCAGCAGTAAAGATCCATCAACTACACAATGCGTCAAGCAGAACAATCAAAATATCATGAAAAGTGCATATCATTCATACAATTGAGCATACCTCGCCTTACAGCCATGCGTAAGTCACCATACAACGTGCATATACCACCATGCACTTATATATAAATATCATCAAACAGCCGTGCATATATCACCATGCAATGTGCATATACTACCATGCACTTGTACATATATCATTAAATAGCCATGCATATTCCACCATGCAATGTGCATATACTACCATGCACTTAATTCAATTTTCAATTTTTCACTTTCATAAGAGGATATGATTTTCATCTTTCTTCCCGGGGATTAGTGTTTGCATCCCACATTTTATTGCTCGCACCCAACTTAGCATCACGAGGAGCCTCCGGCACACACCTCCGAGTATCTCGAAACTCCCGAGGACATCCGGCACACACCTTCGGGCATCCCGACACTCCTGGGGCATTGTTGGCTCACACCACCGATGGCATACTCGTCGTCATAATTTATTTTCACATATGTACCATGCCATATGACACCACATATGCAACATAATCCATGACACAAGACATCACATCACATAGAACCAACTCTTTTATTTTAGTATTTATTATTATTTTTTTGAAAATCCAACAATGTTCGGGTGAAACAAAATACACAATTCCGAAGATAATTTCGATTTAATACCCAAACGAACTCCAAAAATTATAAAATTTTGATATGTCATAAGCTAGACCTAAAGGCAGATATCTCATGAAGAACACCACACCAAAAGAATCTCACACAAAACAGTACAGTCCACGTATTACAGCTTTCAAAATCCTAACATTTCAGTTTGCACAGTTTCAGAAACCATTTCGATTAAATACCCAAATGAACTTCAAAAATTCTGAAATTTTTATATGTTATAAAAAATACCTAAAGGTAAATATCTCGTGAATAAATCGAAATCCAATTCGTTCTAGATAAATAGATATAGGCGGTTAATACCCCCTGTTCTCGGTGCCGATATTCCAGATTAGTTTCTTTCAAAATAATTTTGTTTCACCAACCTACACATGTCCGTTTCTTCTAATTTTTCAGTATGTTATTCCTCAGAACGTTATCTATAACTTTCATTAAGGACACAAGATCAGAATTGGACTAGATGATTTTATAAAAATCACAGAATCGTACTAGGTTGAGGTAGCATTTTCCAGATCTAGTTTTCTTCAAAGGACAACGATTTCACCTACCTATACTTGTTCATTTCCTCTAAATTTTTGATATGTTATACCTCATGAAGTCCTCTACCACTTTTGTTAAGGAGTCGAAGTAGGATTTCCACTAAAAGTCGCATGCAACTCACAATCCCATGGAGGGACGGACTGACTTTTCTAAAAACAGCATGCATAACCAACAAATTTCTCCCCATTGCTTCGAAATCTCCCTACCTCCACCACATCCAACACTCACCCTCCAACATACACACATCTCAGCTAGTAAAAAGGTAGAGAAACGGACTCTACTTGCCTCCAAACTGAGCAAAGTACAGCAAATGAACGGTGGGCTCGACGGTGGGACATGGCGGCTCGATGGTGGCGACAAACCTCCTCCTTCTTCCCTCTCGTGCACGACCTCCTTCCTTTCTCCCTTTCTCTCTTCCTCTCTTTCGCTCTTTCCCTCTTTCTCTCGTGCGAGCCCTCTTCCTCCTTCGGTTAATCCGCCCCCTCTCCCTCACTAATTTCTTCCTTGCAATGATTAGAAATCATTAGCCTTGCATGCATGACACTTGGTTGCTCCTCTTGGCCACTTGTTCACCTTGCCATGCAACCGAATGGGCCTTCCTTGGGCCGGGCCTCTCCCCTTCGATCGACGGCAGCTCCTCCTCCTCCTTTGGGCTTCGCGGGCCAGGTCTAAATGGCTGAATGGTGGGGGTTGTGGGCTGGGTTTTTTGGGCCGGCTTGGCCCAAGAATTTTGGCCCACTCTCCCTTTAAAAAATCTAACCTAAACCCCACTCATCAAAATACCTAATTGAAATCTATATAACCATAAAACTTGCAACAAGGATTAATAAATTTCAACTTATAAAACACATGGCCAAGAATTATTTTTTGGATGCCACACTATGCTCAAAATGTTAGGTTGTTGCAAATGATGAGATTAATCTAAAAAGGACTTTCAATCATATTAAGTACACCTTTTCCTTGCTTCAATCATATTGAGTACACATTTTCGTTAGAAGGAGAGAGCTCGAGGAGGAGACGGCACCTTGTGCTTATCGATCGACTGACCAACAGCGAGCGGTGGCAAACGGCAACACGTGCAGTCCCGCAAGGTGACCAGGGCATGTTGAGCTGATAAGAGAGAGATCCCGGTGGCAGTGAACATGGAGGAGTGCTGGCTGAGAAGATGTAAACTGGGCACAGTAGAAGAGGAAAAAAGCAAAGAACTTTCCCCCTTCGGCATAACCAGTCGGTCCACAAAAGTCGAGAGAACTGTGCCAGAGGGGAGCGAGCTGCCTTCGTTGGGTGAAAATGTACTGAACATGCATGAGTAGTGGAAGAGGGAACACGATTGGCTGCCGCTCGGAGAGGAGGGGCAGCGGCGAGGGTGGCAACTGGAGGCTATGAAGCACCAACACTCTCCAAGAGCCTTCATGTTGTGTTGAATACTTCGACACTTGACTGACATTCTCCGACACTCGAGTCAAAATTCTGACATACGAGTTTCCGACACATAATTCCGATATCAAGGTCAATTTTAAAAATTTAATAAATGTGAGGTTAATATGTGTGTGTGTGTGTGTGTGTGTGTGTGTGTGTGTGTGTGTGTGAAAAATAAAACACGATAATAAAAAAAGAAATGGAGAAAGAAGAAAAACCTAGTCTTCTTTTCTCTTTTTACTCCCACTTCCCGTGATATACAATTCACCCCTTAAGTTTTTTTTTCTCCTCTTCCAACATATCTAACATGGCAGTCCAAAGAATTGATTGTTTTTTTTTTTCCCAAATTTTATGAATTATTGAAATGAGTTTAATTTGTTAAATTGAAACAATGAATGATATTAATAAATTGCAGATTAATGTTTTTAATGTATATTCATTCTAGCCTTTTTTGATTAATTATTTATTTATAAATTTGATTCAAATTAATTTGATTGAAATAATCATAAAAATGATGATTTATTATGTATATATAAAAATATATATTTAATATACAACTTTTTCCAACGTGTTGGAATTCTCTATTTTTTGAGAAACAATGTGTCGATCTATCATGTCGTGTCGCGTGTCAATGTCGGTGCTACTTAAAGTGGAGGTAGAGAAGAGGATGTACGGAGAGAGTTGGGCGACATCGAGCTGGGTTTTTCTTATTTATACAGTAGCCAATTTAGCCCTTCACCTTTAATTTGCGTCAATTTAGTTTTAATTTTTTTAAATTATTTTTCAATTTCATTGTGAGCCTTTCAATTCCGTCAATTTAATCATAAACAAATATTTTTCAATTTAATCACAAATCTATTATTTTGGATATTTAGGCAAAACGATTGTATTGGCAAATCGTTGAAATATCCAGGATTACATTGACAAATCATCAAAATGTTTAAACTTAAACTAGCAAAATCGATAGATTTAACACTAAGTTGACAAATCATCAAAATGTTCAGCAATAAATCGGCACAATTGAGAAGTTTATAATTAGATTGGCCTCCTTACTATGAGATTAAATATTATTTTGTTTCGGACCATTTTCTCCTCCAAAAATAGCTCATCTATATAAATCCCGATGTGTTTCCTTCATCTTCTTAAGCTGAAATTTAGATATTTCTCTTTTCATTTGGAAAGGAAAATGACCAAATTGATTAAGAAGATATCCGGCCAAATTGCTTTCAACTATTTTCTTCTACTAACGTCTCACAGCCCGATTAACCCAAAAACTTCGAGAGATGCTAGAGGCCCTCTCAACTGGCCGTCGGAAGAACTTGAGCGATGTGGAGGCGATGACCATCATCAGCTGTCGCTGGAGCAAGCCGTGTGATAGGGAGGCGCTCGATGATAAGGAGCCAAACCTCGGCGATGACGGTGGCTTTCGTAGTGGGCGATAGTCTGATCGACGAAATCATTATTGAGATACTATCCAGATTGCTAGCTGAAGTCTTGATTTGATTCAAATGTGTCTGTGAACAACGATGGCGATCTCTGATTTCCAAGCCGGGCTTCATCAAGTTGCAGAGGGTGAAGATAGGGGATATAGTTTCTAACTAGAGAATTGTCAAAATTGGCCCCTTTGAGACCAGAGTATAAAGAGTTCGAGACGGCAGCAGCAGTGACTCTGGTCCGTGCGATTAGGTCTCATGATCCAAGAATCAACAATCCTAGGTGGATGCCATACTCACGGGTAAAAAAGTTATCTAAGTCAAACTGTCTAAATGAATTACAAGTGGGTAAAATTTGGGTGCACTCCACTTAACACATTGAGTGAATTTCATAAATGAAAAGGGGAACCGCGATCAAAAGTAAAAACTTCTTACTTTTTACTATATTGCGGGGTTTAATTGTACTGCCTTATCTTAGAAAAAAAAATTAATCTTAAAAAATCAAAAGTGGAGATTCACAGGTGAAAAAGATGCAAGCTTTGCAGAGACAGAAAAGAAAGGAAAATCCAGAACAATGCCGCGCGCATACACAGGCGAGCAAGAAGGCGAGAAGAATCACCTGCTCAGCGAAATCAGCGAAATCAGCGAAGAACGAGCGAGCGAGGAGAGAGAGGGGAAGTGAGAAAGCATAAATCTCTTTCTCAAGAAATGATTGAGTGGTGACTTTTTAATGCACAGATAAGAGAGAGAGAGAGAGTGCAATTATTAAATCTCTCTCTATTTCGTATTTTTTTAAAAATAATGTTCAAAGCATACTATATACAAGTGTTAAGTGTTAAAGGTTATGTTCGTGGTAAGTACATTTAAAAGAAATGTGCCAAATTGATTAAAAATATCCAACCAAATTGCTTTAAACTCTTTCATCTTGATTATCATAATTAAAGTGTAGGTTTACTCTCCCATTGTAGTTCTTGCCTCAAATCGAATTTACTATGTTGCAGTCTACAGCACATCTACGTTTTGTATTACATTTATATTGTGTTATTTATTAATATTTCCGTTTCTCCATCACTCCTTCGATTGCAAGTGTAATTTTGATTTTCACATGATAAATGGTAAATGTTATTGTCATGAGCGGATTGATCTAGCACAATTTTCTCAAGATCTTAGAGAGAGAAATTCTAGAGAGGAGCTTTGGATTTGTATTTGAATGAATTGATACAATGAAAGGGAGGAAACTCCTATATATATATACACATATATATACACACATATATATACACATATATATACACACATATATATACACATATATATACACATATATATACACACACATATATATATATATATATATATATATATACATGACAAATCGTATTCGGAGATCTCTCCTCGATCATACGGTAGAGATTGTATCTCTCAAACTACCAACTGCTTACATTTATTGCATGTTTGTGCATTTACCATATCGCTCGCCCCAGAGAGGATTCTAGAACAATTGAGAAAACTCTAGGACTTAGAAATACCGGTTGAGGATCCCTTGTTCAAAAGATCTGTCATGGTTGTTGTATGAAACCCTCTTGGATCATGCTTTTATTTGGGCGGTGACACTATGGTCTATGTCTTCATTTACCTGATTGAAAGCAAATTGTTTTTCTTTTAATTACAAAAAGGATTGGCTGAGGGCAATTAGTGTGAACCATCCTCTCCAGATCAATATGTTATAAAGGTCTTATACCCTAAATGAAATGATCGAATATGACAATTGGTTTGAAGTCGATGAACCTGTCAACGCATTCCTATAAGAGTCACGAGGTAGTAGCCACAAAGAATATGCCATGGCTAGGAGGGAAGTGAAGGAACCAAGAACTTAGCGAGGAATTTCTTTCTTTTGGTTGGAAAAAGAAAGAAGATGAACGATAGTCCTTGAATTTTGATCTAATTTATAATGTTGTCCCATAATTTTAAATTTGCAAAAATCATATTGAACAAAGTAAAAGTTTAGAAATAACGTTGCATATTTGGCCAAAGTTTAGGAGGGAATATTGTACGAATTAAAAATTCATGGATGATATTGTACATTGGATCAAATTCAAAGACTATTAGTATTATTATCCCAAGAAAGAAATAAATATAAATGAAAAGGAAGTATGTCACCCACCATCTTTGTTTTCCCTTAAAAATTGGAAAGAGTTGCAAAGAAATAAACTTTTGGCTCTATATTTGTTTATTAATACCCCTCAGTTTTCTTTTTTTTTGCTCAAATCTAGCAAGACCCGAAAATATCATTTCAAGTAAAAATTTTCTCACCTATGAATTTCCCTCCATGTCATTTCCCGTTCAATTCACCACATCCAAACAGCAGCAAGACAGAACATCTTGGCACCGTTTCCCCAGCGTTAAAAAGGAGAGAACCTTGATGCCGTCTTCTTCTCCCAACGTTAAACCCTAATAAGGGGAAGCTTTTCCCGGGGTTTTAAGGACTTCTATGCACAACCCCCATTGGAGCGTCCAACCAGATATGCGCAGAAGAGGGCTCCACCACCTCCTTCGTCGCTCACCTCCCATTGCTCTTCTTCCGACCTTCAAGCCTCAGAAGCTGGTCGCTTTCCCTCCTTCCCGTGCGCCCCCGTCGTCCCGCTTTCGCCCCTTTGCCGCTCCTGAAGTCCCCCCGTGCAGTCCCTGTTTGGGTCCGGCGATGCCCGGTTCTTCTCCACCTCTTCGCCCGACGACGATCTCGAGGGCCTGATTCATCCGGACGACCCGGTTTTGGCTGGGGATTCTCGGGTCGAGGCCTTTCCGGCTGCCGAGTTCGAGTTCCTGCGCGAATCGTTGTCGGGTTCGGGGCACGGCGGAGAGTCCTCCGCGCGTGATCTTGGTCGGGGTACGGGCGACCACGAGGCTGTTTTAGTCGCGAATGCCATTGAGAATTGTGAGGATGGGTTCGGGGACGGAACCCAGAAGCTTCTCAGGCGGTTTAGGGAGAAATTGAATCCTTATCTGGTGATCGGGGTTCTGAAGATTGTCAAAAACCCGGAATTGGCTGTTAAGTTCTTCTTGTGGGCAGGTAGACAAATTGGGTATGCTCACACGGCGGCTGTGTATAATGCATCGCTGGAAAGACTCAGTTGCGATGATAGCGAGAGAATACCCGAATCGTTTTGGAGAGAGATAGTGGCCGAAGATGCAGAAGTCCTTGGCAAGTTGCTTAATGTTTTGATTCAATGATGTTGTCGAAATGGATTGTGGAACTTAGCGCTGGAAGAATTAGGAAGGCTTAAGGATTTTGGGTACAGACTGACTCAATTGACGTATAATGCTTTGGTTCAAGTTTTTCTTAAAGCTGATAGGTTAAATACAGCTTATTTAGTTCACAGGGAAATGTCAGACTTGGGGTTTCGTATGGATGGCCATACCTTAGGTTGTTTTGCATATTCCCTCTGCAAGTCAGGGAAGTGGAGGGAAGCTCTTGCCTTGATTGAGAGTGAAGAATTCCTTCCTGACACTGTACTTTACACAAAAACGATTGCCGGTTTATGTGAGGCTTCGCTTTTTGATGAAGCTATGGAGTTCTTGGATAGGATGCGTTCTAACTCTTGCATTCCTAATGTTGTGACCTACAATGTTTTGCTTTCCGGGTGTTTGAGGAAAAGACAGTTAGGCAGGTGTAAGAGGATCATCAATATGATGATTCCTGAGGGTTGTTATCCAGGTCACCAAATATTTGTTTCTCTTGTTCATGCTTTTTGTAATTCGAGGGACTACTCTTATGCATATAAGTTACTGAAAAAATGGTTAAATGTGGGTATCGTCCTGGTTATGTGGTCTACAATGTATTACTTGGTGGATTATGTGGTAATGAGGAATTGCCTGGCCCAGATGTACTTGAATTAGCGGAGAATACATATAATGAAATGGTGGATGCTGGGGTCATATTGAATAAAGTAAATGTGGCTAACTTTGTTCGATGTCTGTGCAGGGCTGGAAAATTTGAGAAAGCACATTGCATCATTCGTGAGATGATGAGTAAAGGATTCATACCTGATTGTAGCACATACTCCAAAGTGATCAGTTTCCTATTCGATGCATCCAAGGTAGATAAAGCATTTACACTGTTTGAAGAGATGAAGAGTAATGGTGTTGTTCCTGATGTTTATACGTACACAATTCTGATTGATAGTTTTTGTAAGGCTGGACTGATTGAGCAGGCATGTCGCTGGTTCGATGAGATGGTGAGAGATGGCTGTGCACCTAATGTGGTGACTTACACTGCTCTCATCCACGCTCATCTCAAGGCAAAGAAGCTCTCTCGTGCAAATCAACTCTTTGAGTCTATGTTATCTGAAGGTTGCTCTCCTAATGTGGTTACATATACTGCTTTGATTGATGGTCATTGTAAAGCCCAAGAAATTGAAAAGGCATGCCAAATATATTCGAAAATGAGGGGAAATGCAAGTCTCGCTGATATAAATATGTATTTTAGAGTCAGTGAAAATGACTTAACAGAACCGAATGTTTTCACTTATGGGGCTTTAATTGATGGTTTATGCAAAGCTCACAAGGTCAGAGAAGCTCGTGAATTATTAGATGCCATGTCAGTGGCAGGCTGTGAACCAAACCAAATTGTCTACGATGCTCTCATAGATGGATTCTGTAAGGTTGGGAAACTTGATGAAGCGCAAGAGGTTTTTGCTAAGATGTCAGAGTCTGGGTCTAGTCCCAATGTGTATACATATAGTTCTTTGCTTGACAGACTGTTTAAGGATAAAGGCTTGATCTTGCTTTAAAAGTTTTAACCAAAATGCTAGAGAACTCTTGTGTTCCTAATGTTGTCACCTACACAGAGATGATTGATGGCCTATGTAAAGTGGGAAAGAATGATGAGGCATATAGACTTCTGGTGATGATGGAGGAAAAGGGTTGTCATCCTAATGTTGTTACATATACTGCAATTATAGATGGCCTTGGTAAAGCGGGCAGAATCAACAAATGCTTTGAGCTTTTTGAACAGGTGCGTTCTAAGGGTTGTGCTCCAAATTTTGTGACTTATGGGGTTGTAATAAACCATTGTTGTGCAGCTGGCCTTCTTGATGATGCTTATAAACTTCTGGATGAGATGAAACTCACATATTGGCCTAGGCATGTAGCTGGGTACCGTAAAGTCATTGAAGGTTTTAATCGCGACTTTATAATTTCTCTTGGGCTTTTAGATGACATGGGTGCCAGTAATTAGGTGCCTCTTGTTTCCGTCTACAATGTTTTGATAGATAATTTTGTCAAGGCTGGACGACTGGAGGTAGCTTTGGATCTACATGAAGAGATTAGATCATCTTTAGTTAGTTTAGCTGGCTACAAAACAGTCTATGCTTCACTTATCGAAAGTCTCTCTCTGGCTGGTAAGGTTGATAAGGCCTTTGAGCTGTGTGCAGACTTCATAAAGCAGGGTGGCGTTCCAAAGTTAAGCACATTTGTAGACCTCATAAGAGGCCTTGTCAAAGTTCATAAAAGGGATGAAGTTCTGCAGCTGTCAGACAGTTTATGCCAGACGGTTTGTCTCTCTCTCTCATCATGACTCGCTTAAATTTTAGGACATGCACGGTTTTGTTCTCTCTTTATGCATGGTTTAGATAGGTAGTGAAGTGGACTTAGATATCTATCTGTTGGTTATATGAAATCCTATTACTTATGGTAATGAAACTACCTTGTTGATGTTACTGGACTAATTAGTTTGTTTGAAAAACTTGATAGTTTTAGAAAAAGAAAGAGCAGCTTTACTGAACTTTTAGAGTACTGAAGACCTTAGTGATTGGAACATACAATTTGGTCTGTTAATTGTTCAAACGTGTGAAGTTTTATAGTAAATGTAGGTGGCGGTTCTTACAAATTTGCCATTTGTTCCACACATGTATATTTTGGAACAGTTATAACTTCATTTGGGATTGTTAATTTGTGGAAATTTCTTGAGAAAATGAGTTTTGTATGTGTAAACATATAGCGTGGTTAAAATGTCAGAATATATGTTTTATTGTGATTATGTCATTCCCATGCACATAATTGATGCAATGATCAAGATTTTATTTCTTGGACTTTTCATTCTTTCTCCTTATAGGATTTGCTATTTCAATGAGAGATTTTCATTGAAACCTGTTAATGCTGTACTCCAGATACGTTATAGCATTTTAATTGTTTGAAGCTTCTGGTCCTACCATTTAAAAAATTTGTTCTCATATTGTGTCTTCCATTGTCACCCAAAATTGATCATCTTTGATCTTTCAAAAACAGAATATTGTGTTGGCCAAAGATGAAGGAACAGCTGTAAAAGGTTGACATCACTTGCTTTTCTACGGCTTTTTGTTGAACCTACTGGCAATCAGCCTTGTACGGAAACCCCAGAATTCCCTGGTTTTGGACTGCTGATGATATTATTACCAGGAAAAAGGGCCATAGGTGCTGTCACAAAGCTGATTAGAGAACACGCAGCAAGTAGAAAGAGAGAAAGAAGGAAGAGAGAAGGAATAGAGAGAAGGAGGAGAAGGAAAACGTAAAAGAAACAAAGAGAGGACCGTAGTTTTCTGTAGTAACAGAAACCCTACACCCATTGTATTTATATTGAATATAAATTGTATATGACAATAATACCCTTATGTAAGTAAAAGAGGAAATAAAACTCTGATAATAAAGGAAACTTAATTAAAGTAACTTAACACTCCCCCTCAAGCTGGAGCATATAGGTCACCCATGTCCAGCTTGGAACAACCGCAACAAAAGCAGGACGAAATAATGCTTTGGTAAACATATTAGCAAACTGATCTCAAGAGGCAACATAAGCTTCACAGCATCTCGAACAAAGTGAAAGTCAACTTCTATATGCTTAGTTCGCTCTTGAAAAACAGTATTCCCATCAATATAAATAGCTGCTTGATTATCACTTATCATATCAATAGGTTGATTAATCGAAAATCCAAGCTCCTAGAGAAGAGATTTCAACCACAACAATTCAGCCACAGTATGTGCCATAGCACAATATTCAGCCTCTGCACTAGACCTAGCAATGGTAGTTTGTTTCTTGCTTCTCCAAGTAAAGGCTCATCTAGATAGTAGAGCCCAATCAGTAGTCGTAGTCGTAATAGTCGTAGAAGTCATAGTAGTAGCAGCAGTAGCAGTAGTAGGAGCAATGGTAGTAGTAGTAGCAGTAGTAGGAGTAGTAGTAGCCACAGTAGGAGTAGGAGTAGGAGCAACGGTAGTAGTAGTAGGAGGAGCAGCAGTAGTAGGAGCAATGGTAGTAGGAGTAGTAGGAGTAGCAATAGTAGCAGCAGTAGTAGTAGGAACGGTAGTAGGAGTCGTAGTAGTATCACTCATGACGATAATCTCAATATAAATATATCTACCACTAATCAAGAAGGCTGAAACTTTAGTGCAAGAGACAAAACAACAACACTGATGTATAATCAGATGTAATTGGCTCCATCAGTTAACCAAAGGGAACCCAACAAAATCAGTCAACCATAATCAATGAAATACTCTGATTCTTGAATCCGCTGATCAGTAAGTGTTGTAATCCATGTTCAGAAATCAAACTTGATGAATCTGATATCTTCTGATCTCATACATATCGAGACTCAAAGAGAAAACCGATAAAAATTGCAACTTTAAGTGGCTGCACACCAGAGAAGAAGTAGGGTTACTAGGGGACTCTCAAATCAGCAATAGGATCAAGTAATCAGTAGTTAGATCTGCTCTGATACCATGTCACAAAGTTGATCAAAGAACGCGCAGCAAGTAGAAAGAGAGAAAGAAGGAAGAGAGAAGGAATAGAGGGGAGGAGAAGGAAAACGTAAAAGAAACAAAGAGAGGGCTGTAGTTTACTGTAGTAACAGAAACCCTACACCCATTGTATTTATATTGAATATAAATTGTATATGACAATAATACCCTTATGTAAGTAAAAAATGAAATAAAACTCTGATAATAAAAGAAGGAAATAAAACTCTGATAATAAAGGAAACTTAATTAAAGTAACTTAATAGGTGCAAATAACAAAGCAACTTGATGGAAAACAAAGGTATATACAGTCAGATTGGCACTTTTATCCAGATTGATGTGTGTATGTAGTCTGCTTAATTTATTCTATTTCTTATGGTTGGCTTTATATCTTTGAGTTTGTTTAAATTCTTCCAGTTTCAGTGTCTGGATAGGGCATATCTGTGCTTGGAGTGAATAGTGATTTGCTGATGGAGTGAATTCAACATTCTGACAGAATTGGACTACATGATGCTTTCTCCAGTTTGTTGATAGAAACAAATGATCCCATGTGTAATGCTCATTTACCATCCTATGTTGACCTCTTTGTTTTCTTTTCCTGTTGCATATCTGGGATCTTAGATACTATTTCTATGCAGCTTGCTTATGCAGCTGTATCTACGGCCTTTGCACTGCCGGAGCATCCAAACATGACTATGTGCAGGTATATCGTAGCTCACTTTGTGTTACTTTTAGAATCTGGAAGATTGCTTGCTTATACAGCATTCTGCATTCTGCATTCTGCCTGTTGGACCATTCCCCCTATTAAAGACTGCTTTTATTGTTTGATTTGTTATCTCCTTTTAGGTTTGGTTTAGGTGACTCGTCACTGAAGTGAAATCGGTGAGGTGCCAATGTTTGCGAGTAAGTAATAGACCATGGGGTGGTATGTGGTGCAGGAAGTGCTCAGATCATCAGAGACAGGGCTGGCTCAGATCTACTCCCTCTACTGAGAGGTGCATTTGTAGCATGGTGTGAAGAGCCCTTGGATACAGCGCTTACTTTTGGGGAGTTTTTTCAATCCCATGAGAGGGAGCGTTGTCCAGTCGCTGCCACAGGGGACGAACATTAATAATTAGTAGGAAACTTTCTAGACAGCCATTCGGTTGAAGATGTTACTGGTGTTAAGGCCATTATGCTGCTAAGGAAGGTACCATTGCCGGGGGGAGAGAGGATGTTCCTGTGGCACCAACGCCAAGAGCTTCTGTGGTAGGTGTAGGAAGAAATGCACCTTGAAAGCACTGTCCCTACTTTCTTCTTGTTTTAATCCCAGTCTTTTAGTTGTATGAATGGGATCAATGGGAGATGCATGAGATTCTTCCTATCCTGAGTAATTGAAATATAACTTACTAATTCACTGAGCGCTTCTATGCTTCCATAGTTCTCCATTCTCTGTATTGGCTGAGGAGGGATGTATTTAGTCCCGAGTAATTTACTGGGAGCAATCACAAACAGTGTGGACACAGGTTGTCTGCTACTTATCCATAGGAAGCCAAACCCAAAGCAGCAAGAATATTATATTTTCTTTCTGTGAAAAATAGTCATTTTTTTTTTTATATACAGATAATTGGTGACGTGTTACATTAATAATTAATTAACTAAATGGATAAGTCCACAATTGAAGTATCTTTACCTGATTATGATATCACATGTGATTTACATGTATAAGATTCGGCTCACTCTCAAGCTCTCTTTGTTTCATGGAAAGTGTTTTTCAAAAAGTGATTTTCAAGGAAAATAACTAATTTTCAATTTTTAGTTGAAATTTGAAACAAAAGAGGAAAATATTTTCTGTCATTTGCAAAGGAAAATTTCATTTAATTTTCCTAAATACACAAACTTTTGGGTGCTTGTGATTTGTGTACGAGCATCAAGATCCTGGGTCTAGCTTGATCTACCTTGACATTGGCGTCGTAGCAGGGGCACTTGGATCCTAAGAAAGAGCATAAGACCTTAACATGGGCCGCAGGGGCACTTGGATCCTAAGAAAGAGCATAAACACTGGTCCTAGGTCCACAGCAGTCAAGATTGAGAACTTGATGCTCGTGCACAACTTCCTGGAGCCTTGGCCTAAGTTTGCAAAGGTCTTAGTGCCCATGGTCGAGTCCACCGAGGTTGAGAGTACGATCTTGGTGCCTGGGTCTAGGTCCATAGAGGTCAAGCTGAGGACTTTGGTGACCCAAATCCCTGACACTTGAGTGTTGGTCGATCGAGGTTGGGCCTTAGACGTAGATGCTCGTGCTTGTAAATATACCGACGAGACCTGAGTTTACAAGGAGAAAACCTTCATGTCTGACAACCAGAGTTCCCACAAATATAACAAGAGCCAGCTTCTCCAAACTTATTTAGAGAAATAAGTCGTTAGAAGCGTACGACAAAAACCTTCCTCAGCATGTTCCACATTTTCTTTTTCTTTTTTTGAGTTGATATATCAATTGTAATGAAAATAATATTTATGATTAACTAAAGAATAAGCCTCCAAGCTCAGAAGTTATAAAATAAATGCACAGATAACTAGGTCTTGACCTCACAAAAATAGAATCGGTGATTTCAAAGTAAATGCAAAGGAAAAAGTTATCCATGCAAGCGTTGTTGGATAACCCCCATATGGAGAAATCCCTACGTTTGGTCGTCTGGATTTTTAATCGGGATAGGATTGGATAGGATAGAATATGAAATCCTAGGATTTTTTTATATTCCGTCCATTGTTTGGTGAATTGCAATATTAAAGTCGGATATGTTCTCACATCATATCATGTACAATTTTTTTTTATATAAACGGCATATCATTATAAATGAACATAAATGTTCATAAACGAGATGATGGTGAAAATCTTTCGTAACACTATTCCTTAATTTTTATTTTTATTTTTTTCCTCTTTTTTGTTATATTATTTTCATTATTATTTCTTTTTTTCCCCTTTCATCATCCTTTAATAAAATTTTATCAAATAGTAAACTGTACTAACAAACCTAAAATACAAAAATACCTAAAATATATAATAAATATAAATACTTAATTTATAGATTGAATGTTTATTATAAGATAGAATTAAAGTTGAATATATAAATTAAAATAAGATTAATTAAAAATATATATATTTTATTTTTAGTTATTTAAATTAGAATTCAAATATTATTTATATTGAAATATAATTTCAATTTTGTTAATTTAATAAGTTTGTTATTCAAGAAAAATAACTTTCCTATTACAAACATTATAAATCCTATCCACCTTTATCCCACCTCCCCCATGGGATAATTTTATCCTGTCTATATCTCCCTTATATCCGACTTTATCCTGTCCTAAGCGAGCACCAAACGTAAGATATGATATATTAGGAAAAGCTTAACCAAATCACCAAATTAGAGGGTGCAAATTTGTTTCAAATTCAGGGTAGAAGGTATATATCTTGAAACTAGACAATACAGAGTATGAAGTCTTGAAACAAAGGGCGAAATTGGGGGTTATTGTAATAAGCTTCCCTAATCCAATGTAATGTGAGAATTAAAGGACAAATATTATATCCATGATACTTCTATCAATAAGTCAATTTTTAGCATAGAGGAGAGAATAATATTGGGGGATGAATAATTAGCTTGCTATAAGTATTGTGCAAATGCCCACTATTGTTATTACGCGATTATGATTTTTCAAGTTTCTTGCAGCAATACCTCACTCTTCAAACATCATACTGGCAATCTTTAGTATAAAATTAATGTTAAATGGAGTAATCAATCTCAAGCGAAAGATTATATAATATCTCTCTATAAGGCACAAAGCAATGCCTCGCAACCCATAGATGCTTTTCATATCCAAATTTGCAATGCAAGATTAAAAGAACTTAGTGAAGTGTACGAGCACCCAAATGAGAGGCAATAGAAAGACGTTCACACGCACAAGGAGAGTTATTAGGTTGGGGATTGTGCCCACCTGCATGTGCATACAGAGAACTGTGCATCTCTGAAATCTACGGACAAGAAGAAAAGGTCAAGCATAAAATTAGCACTACATGCTTGTATGGCTACAAAGAAATTTTCCATTCAATTGTTGTTGTGACTTCTCAGGTTCGATCCTATGGTAACATAAGTTTGAACGGGACTTCAAACTTGACGGAGAGGCTACCAAGGTTCAATCAATCCTATGGTAACACAAGTTTTCTCCGGCATAAAAACATTATACAGGACTTAGCTGTCAACAAGGACCAAAAAACAAGCCAAAACCTATTTTTACGATGAGAAATCTAGAATTTAATGGATCAGTTGCCAGTGAATTGATACACCCCAAGTCGTTGATGGTTCAACATGAATTCTATCACAGGTACCAATCCTCAATCTACTCTTTTGATGCTTGGACGGTAAGTCTTTGTTGTTTTCCAAATGCTCTAGTGTTGGAAGATTGATGATTGGGATAAGGGTTCAAAGTTTGTTGGTTTGTTTCGATAGGTATTGTGAGATTTAGTGGGACCACTACTGACGGTTCTAAAAGTTTAAGTACTTTAACACTCTCCCTCAGGCGTAGGTTGGACTTTGGCTTAAGCCTAAAGCGTGGAAATATATAATTTGGGAGGTGTATAGGGGCCTCAAAAAGTCCAGCCTACACCTAAAGCGTGGAAATATATAATTTGGGAGGTATAGAGGGGTCTGAAAATTTTTGAACTCAAGATCTTTTGCTTTGATATCATGTGAGATTTGATGGCACTATTGCCAACTGTTCTAAACATTTAATCTATTAGATGAAAGCGTGGTTTAATATTTAATTATTCTAACAGCCATGCTGGCATGAAGATCCTTAGGAGGAAAATAATGTAGATTTAATCACTTAGCCTCTCACTTTGTTGTGCCAAAAGGAACTCCTCACTTACTTTTATGCTAATTTGCTAACCATCTACTAGTATTTCCTTTTCCTCAGGAGGCATCAAATACTCTTATTTTCTCAAATAAAGACCTAAAGTGAATCTTGTATCAAATAAAGACTTGAAGTTCACTCATTTTCTTAAATAAGGGCCGAAGTGGATCTTGTTTCAATTGAGAGCCTAAAGTGATTATTTTAGTTTCAAATAAGGACTTGACTTTCTAGTTGATCAAATGCATTTTCGTCATTTAACCTTTCTTTCTTTCTTCTTTCCTTTTTTCTTTCATTTTTCCCTTTTTCGGTTTTTTCTTTCTTCTTCAACGATGGCTGGTCATAAACAATGGCCAACCACTTGCGATGCCCAAGGAAAGCTGAGCGAGGGTCGTCCTCACCAGCCACAAGCAAGGGACGGCCTCACCTAGGCAAGGCGACGCACACCCTAAGTGAGACCGCCCTTACCAACAATAAGCGAGGGCATGCAAGCCATCACCCAATGGCTGGCGAGGGTCATTGAAAAGAGGGAAAATATTATTAAAATCAATATTATCTTTGGATGAAAATGCCCTTAACTGGTTGGAATATGTAGTCAGTGGCAACTAGCAAGGTCAAGCCCTTATTTTCTCCCATGATCATTTCAAGCCCTTATTTGAGGCTAAAATAACCGCTTCATGCTCTTATTTGAGAAAATGATGGTACTTCAGGTCCTCAATTAGAATTTTTCCTAACTTTTATTGACCCTTGTAAAATAGATGTTGTCAAGTAACCCTCATGTTGCGTGCAGCCCAGTGGTAAAGGATTGCGTGGGATGGGGACGTTTAGTTTCAAGAGTAGGGTTCGACTTCTACACTCTGCAAAGATACAAAGCAAAAGTTTGAGAGAGATGAGAATTAAAGTAGGACACACAAAAATAAGGGTCACCTTCAAGTCCCTTTTTTTTTTTAGTTGATTGTACTTAACTCGGTCTAATAAATTATCTTTTGGACTGCAACTAGCCTTTAACAATGGGCACTATTTAATGTCCAATATGAAGTATATTTTTCATTATTTGAATTGGTCTCGAAGAAAACTATACTTATTGATGTGGGAGATAGCAAGTGGACATACATATAATTAAGATGATCGTGCACCTACCAACAAAGAAGATTCTTTTGCTTGCAGTCCTAAAGTGCTCCGAGACTTAAATCTTGTCTTGGAGCGCTCTATAAAACGAGCATCACACTGACCAGCCATGGACTAATGTGGATAGGCTTGGTTTTTGACGATCTCATAGTTCACACGGGGATTTAAAGACCAAACCAAGCTGACCTATGCATCATTTGTATTCCCATATAACATTAATCAAGCTCGTGAAGATGGAAAACACATGTAAAGGGGAGTAGCAAGTCAAACATGTATGGCTCTTGAAGAGGCTTCAAACACTCGGAAAAATTTCAGCCTCAGAAATCAGTTTTCCAGGCTGGTTTTCCTCCTGATTTTTCACTATTAAAACACATTTAAAATCAAACAAAAATACATCTATGATACTTACCTCACTTCCTAGTTTCTTTTGTAAGTGGTTCTTGGCCAAGGAAACCAAGAAATTATCCTCGGGGGGCACGTGGAAGTTGGCTCCTTTAAACTAGAAATGAGATATGCAGAAACAAGAACTGATAACGAAGGTTTTCGTTGACCTCTAAAATTAGACCTTAGGATCTCTTTTGTTGGAAAACTTAACACCAAACCGAACTATATGTATTCTAGTTTGGGGTGAAAGTCATTATTTTCCTCATTTGTCTCTTAATTTTCTCAAAAGACACTCGCTTTCCCTCACCCATGACCAACCAGGCTCAACACTTACAAAAAATTTCGGACTTTCTTGGCCCGCCAGGAGGGTGGTTTTCGAGGGGCTTTAGGAGACCTTCCCGAACTCCATTTGGGACGTGCGACCTATGGATGGAAAGATCTTTGAGTGAAGTTTTACTCTCTAGATGAAGGTTTTGGCTAATTTTGGCTACAAGTTTGTGAAAATTTGACTTTTCTCTCTGAAGGTTGATTTGGAATTTCTGGGTTTTTGCTTTTCTGGAGTTGCTTCTGGAGGTGTTTTTGGTGAACGACCGTGAGCTCCCTCCTCCCCCTCTCGTCTCCTCTATTTCGTCCCCTGAAAGAGCTTGCTTCAGTGATCGTATCCCCTGAATTAAGGGATTTTTGGTCGGCCTTTTGTCCACCTACCACGCCTGTCAACAGAGCTACTTCAACAACTTTCTGACTTAGCCAAAAATTTCAAATTCTGCAGATGTTGAGTGGCGGATTTTGCTGCGACTTTCCCGTGCTTTCAACAGCTTTTCCCTGGCCAATTCTAGTCCACTTGCACTACTAATTATGGTCTTCCATCACGTGCAGAGATCGGGCTAGTTGAGCAGCTGAGGAGGATATGGTGGGGCCACCAAGTTGCTTACTCAGCAACTCCGAATTGAGACCAACTCGTGGACTGAGTTTCGGCTGCTGATTTGAGTGCTTTAATCCATCAATTTGGCTGCGGTTTTTGATCAATTAGCAAGCTCATGTATATTAGTTTAAGATCTCGACCAGCTTTTGCAATTGTGCCAACCCAATTTTGCAAGAAAGTCCCTCAAAGTTAGCCATTTTCTTATTTGAAAATACTTAATTCAATGCAAATTTGGTCTTTTTGGCCTGATTTGATTGATTCGACCTGGCCCAAGCTCAATTTCAACTTAATTGGGGGCTAAGATGATTTAAAGGCTCGGGTGAAATTTTGCAAAATTTGCGAATTGGTCCCTCAACTTTTGGAAATTGCATTTTGGCCCTAGTTTTCCATTTTATCCAATCGACCTCCTGGGCTTGGCTAGTCACATTTAGATCATCAACTCCAACTTTTTTTCTTTTCTTTTTTTGTACTTTTTTTCATCTTTTTTAAAAATATTTTTAATTTTTAATTTCTTTTTTTTTTTAAAAGGAAAAACATCTTCCATTTAAAACACTATATTAAATTCCTAGATAATCTATATGCAAAAATTTAACATGAAATATTTTTGTGGAAAAGCAAGTTCCCATTTTTTCGGAAATGATTTTTAAGAAAATTTAGGTGTCAACAACGCTCTCTTTGGAAGGAAGTCAAAGAGACTTTCTTTCAAAGATAAGGTGACACCTAATTTTTGTTTTGTTTTGTTTTTTGTTTTTTGTTTTTGTTTTTGTTTTTGTTTTTTTACAATAGCAAAATGAAAATGCAAGTGGGCTTAATGTAAAGAGCGTGATCTAGGGATGTACCTGTGAACAATTTGAAAAGTGTGGTTTAAGGATATTCCCATTAACCTTGTGGTTTAAGGCAATCCCACGAACTTTGTGGTTTAAGGTAGTTTCACTAACCGTGTGGTTTAAGGCAGACCCACTAACCATGTGGTTTAAGGCAGTCCTAGTAACCTTGTGGTTTAAGGCAGTCCCACTAACCTTGTGATTTAAGGCAGTCCCACGAACCTTGTGGTTTAAGGCAGTCCTACTAACCATGTGGTTTAAGGCAGACCCACTAACTGTGTGGTTTAAGACAGTCCCACTAACCTTGTGGTTTAAGGTAGTCCCATGAACCTTGTGGTTTAAGGTAGTCCCATGAACCTTGTGGTTTAAGGCAGTCCCACTAACCGTGTGGTTTAAGGCAGTCCCACTAACCTTGTGGTTTAAGGCTAACTCATGAATCCTTTGAAATTGCAAGGTTTAAGGATGACTAAGAACCTTTTGAAAATGCATGGTTTAAGGCTAACTCATGAACCCTTTGAAATTGCAAGGTTTAAGGATGACCAAGAACCTTTTGAAAATGCATGGTTTAAGGCTAATCCATGAACCCTTTGAAATTGCAAGGTTTAAGGATAATCAAGAACCTCTTCAAAATGCATGGTTTAAGGCTAACCCATGAACCCTTTGAAATTGCATGGTTTAAGGGTAACCAAGAACCACTTGAAAGTGCATGGTTTAAGGCTAACCCCATGAACCCTTTGAAATTGCAAGGTTTAAGGATGACCAAGAACCTCTTGAAAATGCATGATTTAAGGCTAACTCATGAACCCTTTGAAATGACATGGTTTATGGATAACCAAAAACCTCTTGAAAGTGTAAAATATGGGTTTTGACCCAGTCAAAGAAGAAGAAAAGGTGGTGGGACCCACTTTAAATAAAGAAAGAAAAAGAAAACAGAAAAAGGGGAAGAGATAAAAAGGAAAGAAAGCCCACGTTCGGGCAGAAGAAAGAAAAGAAGAAGAAGAAGAAAAAGAAGAAGAAGAAAGAAGAAGAGAAAGGGAAGAAAGGAAAGGGGTTTTGGCACGTGCACGCCACGGATGCCTCGCCAAGCCGACTCGACTCCATAACACAGCACCCGGTAAGAGATTAGACCCCTCGTTTGTCCAATTGAAGTAATTTTTGGGTTTAGGGCTCAAATTCGGAATTGTTGGAAAATCAAGTGGCGAAGTCCGATTTTGGAGTCATTGAGCCGCGTATTTTCATAGGAATGATAATTTAGGGTGTTGTGGAGCCATGGGATTTTACGGATCGTGATTTGAGCTCGTGGTTTGTCCGAAACCAAATTTCAAAGTTTCCCGCGCGCAGTGAACAGTACGCGTCCAGCAGCTTCGGGCCTGTATTTTGTCACCTTTTGGCTTGATTTTGGGACGGTGAAGTTGGGATTCTTGTAATATGTGTCAAGGGCTCTCTATTGACTATAAATTTGTTTGGATCGGGGTTTGGAGGAGGAAGTTAAGGCGTGATCAAGTTTTGCGTTTAAACTCCGTGTTGTGATTTGTTAGCGCGTAGAAGTCCTTTTGTTAGAGTTAAGGCATAAGTTAGTAATTTTGTAGTTAAGATAAGAGTTTTATTAGATTTTAACATTATTCCTCGATTATTTGATAGGGCCTTGAGTTCGACGATACGAGTATCGTTCGTCGTTTGGTCATAGACGACGAGGTGAGTGGTACTATATCTTCTTTGGTTTTGAAAAATTCATGTCTTGAAGTATATATGTATATATTGAATTGAGGAGAGCATTTTTATTGCATAAAAGCCAGATCGAGCCATTGCTACTCTTTGGTTGATTATGAATGTTTGAAAAGCATGTTATACAAAGTAAGTGGAGAAATATATATATGAAATTGCTTTGCGATTGATTTATGGAAAGGTTTATAATGATTTGAGAAATTGATATGAAATGGATGATGGGCTATGCAGCAAATGTTATTTGTTTGGTTTAAGATATTGATTTCTTGATTGGATTTCTGGTATTGGAGGATGGTTATTTATGCTCAATATGACTGTGAACCCAATGAGGGGTTTTTGGGGTATGCATACCAAGTTTAGGATATCCTTCTGGGCCCAGCCATCAGCTTTGTAGGTGGAGACCTTGCCAAGGGGAAAAGCTTGGTCGCCTTGTCACAAGGCGTTGTGTCGTGACCATGGTGGAATATTGAGCAATAGATTAATCAATGGATGGACCATTGATATGTGATATTTGATGGAGAGATTATTCAATGGACTTGACCATTGATACTTGACTTTTGATGATGATTTAAATGAGTTTTCCATATTAGTATAAAGCTTTGATGATATCAAATAACTCTTTTATGATTTGATATGTATTTTATATATTGAGTTGGCATTATGAAGTTTGGTATTACTTTGTATACATGCATAGTGGTTGTTCGATCTGCTTAAAAGATATGTACTACTCACTGAGCTGTTGTTGCTCATTCCACTCCTCCTTTAATCTTTTCAGGTTCCTCGATTAGCGGCGAATAGAGCGAGTGCGCCGTCGGTGGGAAACTTTTGGGAGTTCTATTTTTGGGTATGGCCAAAGGAAGTGGTGCACTTTCCTTGCTAGTGGTTGGATTGTCTCGAGTTCTATTTGTATATTTCTTTTTGGTGGATTATAGAAACTCGATGTTGCAACCAATCTGTTGGTCTATCGATATGTATATATGGTTTGATATATATATAAAAGTTGATATTAGGTTGTTGGTTGTGTTTGAGGCTGCGTTCTTCGTGTGGAAGGACGGCCGTGTCATCCCTATTCTTTGTAGTTTTGGGGTGTGACAGAAAGTGCATGGTTTAAGGCTATCCCATGAACCCTTTGAAATTGCAAGGTTTAAGGATAACCAAGAACCTTTTGAAAATGCATGGTTTTAGGCTAACCCATGAACCCTTTGAAATTGTGTCTTGAAAATGCATGGTTTGAGGTCAACCCATAAATCCTTTGGAATTGCATGGTTTAAGGGTAACCAAGAACCTCTTGAAAATGCATAGTTTAAGGTTAACCCATGAACCCTTTGAAATTGTGTGGTTTCACTAGAGAAACCTGTCATTCGAGAATATTCTAAAATGGGTACTGCACATCAAATAGAATTCATTATAACAAGTACTCTAGTAGCGAAAGCATACTAGATGAGATCAATTTCAGAACATGTCATCAGAAACAATATCAAAAGTGTATTGGTATGAGAAAGCAATGATTGCATAAACAAATCAAACTAATCCGGACCACTTGACAAACTCACAAAACTATCATCACGCTCGGATGATGTCATTAATCGTCAAATTTCCTTTGGGGAAAAAATTCTTTGTTGAAATGACCTTGACTCATGAGAAAGGTCTGTTAAGTATGCCGAGCAAGGACACCTAGTCAGAAAGGGCTTCTCGCATATTCTCAAGAAAATGGCTATTTTGATCCCATCTATTCATGTGGGAAATAAACGATCACTCAATCTCACTCTTCCAAAGTGTGCAAGGCTTTGAATCATTCGCAATAAGTACACATTGACCAATCTCAGAGGTCTTTTAGAAGGACCGTAGTGCAGGTTTGGTCATGGTTTTAGCAATGGATAAGCATCATTGGTTATGAAATGAATTAATCACCGATCGACATCTTCGCCGTGTTTACAAGTCAAGAAACCTTAAGATGAGATAAAATAACCTTGCTCTCACTTCTTCGTGCGGCATCTTCTTTGGGAAGTCCTTATTTCCACTTTGAATCATCCTAATCTGAAGAGACTTTGGGAATGGGTTGTAATGTTGGTTCGGTGAAAGGCTCAAAAGGCTTAGATCTTTTTGTCGATGGAGGATTTGAGAGTTGGTGATTATTATGGCATCATTATCATATCATCCCCTTTTTTTCTTTCTCTCTCTCTTTTTTTTAAAGCACTTGACTTTTAAAATTCAAATTGTCTCGAAAGTCCTTTGACTAATCATCTTAACATAATGGCTTTTGCATTTGCAATGATTTTCTTTTCAATGCAAGCATTTATTTATTTATTTATTTTGCCATTTTTGCTTTCATAGAGATATTCCTCTTCATGCAATTGTTTTTCTTCTTGCTCTCTCTCCATTTTTTTGTTTTTTGGGGCATTGGCCTTGCTTTTACTAGGCACACTATTTTTTCATGCCCCTAAATTTTCATTTGACTTTTGCTCTTTTGAACTTTTTGAGCTCTTAGGACTTTCGAGATGCTTTTCATATTCTCATATAAACACCAATTGCATTGGTAAATCATGTGCCCTACCCCCAATGTGGGGAGATAATCACCACTCGAGTTTTGGAAATGAACGATTAGGCTCAACTTGGTTTAAGCAAACGGTATCGGTGTTTGGGTAGAGAAAAGAATGCTCTTCTTCACCTTGGGATGCTTCGAGCTTCCATAAGAATTCACCTGAAGTTACCACAAAAAGATTTATGCAAGTGAGAGCAAAGAAACCTTTCTCATCTTTCCTCTCCAAATAATGTCAACCCAAACCTCCATAATTGCCCCATCGTGGGGTGGTTCTTGACAGGGGTATTTTGTAGAAAATCCTTCACACTAAAAGGCCCAAATGGGCTAACTATTGTCACTTGTGGCGTCTATGATAGAGGAAAGAAATGCCTCTTATCATCTTGATCTATGTACCACTTGCGAATGAATTCATTGACCTTAAACGACACGGGTTTTCTTTTTCGCTCGAATCTCAAAATGCTTAAAGGACATGTTTGGAAATAGGTTGCCTTTCCTCATCCTAAGTGTTTCTCGCTTGGCATAAGTAACACCGCCTTTCATTTTTGTTGAGATCATCTGGGTGGATTAATCTTTGTAGGGAATTTTGATTCAAAATAAGTGATCCGCTGAGTGGATGGACAATTTAAGAGTAAAGAAGACTTTTGCAAACTTTGTGGAAAATTTGTTTTTTCAATTTCCATTTTTTTTTTTGTGCTTATTTCTAGAAAAACACTAAATGTTCTTTTTTTTTGCAATGAAAATTCTCCATTTGTTTTCCATTTGATTTTGAGAAGAAGGGCACTTACCCGTGCCTTAGTAGTGAGGCGACCCTACGAAGAACAAAAGGGAATGTGTTAGTACATGAATCCTCAGGGATCGTAAAATTGGAGACGATACAACATTACCCTTGGTCAATTTCACCATTTGGCGGCAAACGGCATAATGAACATACTGTTTTAAGGCTTGAAGAGAATCGCAGGTCTTTGGTCTCATTAGTCCAAGCATTTTCCTCTTTTTTGCAAAAATAAGAGATGCAAAAGTTTTTTTTTTTTTTTACATGGCAACCTCATTGCGGTTTCCGGGGATCGAACCCCGGCCGTTATAGGACCACTTCATTCCCCATACCACCAGGCCGAAGCGCTGGTAGTGTCCACGGGGCGCTTCTTTTTTTATTTAATTGAACTGGCTCTAGAACTCCACCAAGTTAGGTGAATTTGACATGTGTTACCTCCATATGCTTGCTTGGTCCATATAGATTATGCTTAAATCAATTTCTTGAGTTTGTTCCTCGAATACCGATGCTTCCTGTCAAACAAGGGAACTACGTCAAAAATGAAGTTTAGATGAGGCATTTTGGAAACGATACCGAATTACCCTTCTCCTACATCTAACTTTCAATGTCTTGTGTTTCCTCTTCATGTGCCTTTGCTCCTCAGGTGTTAACATTTCCTTGAAGATCTTGCTATCAAAGATGTTACCGAATTCACTCATTCTAAGTGGACGTCAAAGATGAAAGGAGAGGGCTACTCCTCATTTCTACATGTGAGGGCATTGCTCCTTGGATGTTTTACCTTATTTATTCCATCAAAATGAATGGTTGGGCATTAGCATGCCTTCTTGGTATAAGGTGTTGCTCCAGCAGTCAATGTGCACCTTTTATTTTTGCGTTGAATCAATCGACTTTGTTTCATCTTGCTCATGGGTGAGAGTTACTTTGCTTTAAGAAATTTCCCCATTCATCAACTGCAAGGAAAAAGAGACGAATATGTTATTTTCATACTCGACATGATTCATTTTAGGAATAGTATACTCCCTTTTACAACATATCTGATGACATCGCCCATCCCGTTTCCTTGGCTATGGAGAGGGATTTGCTCTCATGATTGACATCAATTCATTTGGCAAATGTTTATTCCATTTGAATATTTCCCTTTTTAGAAGTCGGATGACTCAGGCATTGTGTTTCCCCGATCCATGTTGTGGCCATCTGCCCCAATTAAAATTTCCCCTTTTAGGCTAGGTGATCTTTCGCCATTTTTGTTGCGTCAATGTATTTCCCACTTCACAATCTATAAGCATGGGTGGCTATGTCAGTTTATGAATGAGTTGTTTTGACTTTTGGAACGAACACACCCTTTTTCTTTTAGAGATCGTGTGATTCTGGACCAAGTTGTCCTCCCCATGTAATCTTGCTGCTTGCCAGTAATTTGCCTCACTAAAATATGCACAAACTGCAAGGACAAGTCATTCCTAAAATAAATCGAATTTAACTTGAAACGATTACCACCTTTTATTTGAAGGCAACATTTGATGACCGATTCTTGTTTGTGTACGTCTACATCTTGAAGTGTTGTCTTGCAAACCACCAATAATTATCTCCATATAGGATTGGATGCCAAGACACCATCGAAAGTGTAGGGATTGCAGTTGCTTCTTGTTTGCAACCAATGAAGTAGTTTGATGCCAAAGAATGTCTATAGATTTCTTCTTCCACAAAGAATGTCAAATTAATATGAGGTCGTCCAGGATGTGGAACTTCATTAGACCAGTAGATTTGTGATCTTTGAGGCTTTGATGGTTCTTTTCACACTTAATCACAATGTTTGAATTCATATGCTGCGAAAATATTTCTATAGTTCATGGTTCAACCAAATATGCCCATAAATGAGCATGAATTGGTGCATCTCATGACTTGCTTTGTTAGGGAAAGGCCCGCACTTTTGTCAATCTTGAACAAAACCGTCATTCTGCCCTGTTTGACAAAAATGGATGACTGAGTTAGTTGTTGCGTAAGAAATCCCTATTGGGATGATTATAACCTTACCCTCTCAAAGCATCATCCTGTGGATCAACCTGCGAAAGCGATTAAGTGAAGAGATAAAATATTGCGCAAGTTCTTCTTGAAACTCATTTTCAAACATTTTGAAGCTAACGCATAAAACTCAGCCCAAATGGTCCATTTGAAACACTTCAAGTGTTTTAAAGAATATGATTTTTACGAACTCTAACTTCATTATTAAAAAATGTGAGTTGTATGATTTACAAAAGCATTTGATTGGGTCCACAATCAAAACCCAAAACGCAAACATGGTTCCTAATAGGAATAATGACGAGGATAAAGTACAAGAAGCTCTTTCGTAAAGGAGTATAATAAACACAATTCTCGTCCTAGCTTTAAAGTCCATTTTTGGCATGGCCAAGCAAGAGGAGTTCAAGGAATGGTTGTCACGCATGACCTGCGAAAGGAAGATATTGTCGGTACATGAATGAAAAATTGATCTTTCAATAAAGCCGCCTCTTACAATGAAATCAAGGCGACGATACCTTCTCCGTAGTATCCACTTACGAGAATTTGGTATTTCGTCAAGATTTTATTAGTAAGAGGAGATTTCATTAAAAGATCGATCCGCGGCTATCAATTGAATGCCCACTCTGTTCCAAAGTTTCATACACAAATGGGGCATAGATTTTGAAAGATTAATTTGTAATTTCACTCATGCAAAGGTGAGGTGATTTTTATTTTGAGAAATCAATACACAAAATGTGATTTGAATTTTAATTTCGAATGTGACCAATAAAGAATTTTATTGAAAATTTGATTTTAATTCTAATGCCCCAAAATGTAATCTTGACTTGGAAGAATTTCTATACAAAATGTGACTGTGAGTTCATAATTGAAAATTTGAACAAAACATATGTTCAGTAGATCATAGGTATTTGAAATGCTTATTTATTAAGAGTGAGTGCCGAGCCCATATTGCCAAGGGCATTCCATTGATTTCCACGAATCTCCAAAAAATGAAAATTTCAATCCAAAGTGAGCAAGTAGATGGAGAAATCATACTTATAGTGGGTGAAGAGACTTTTTTTTTTTAATCACATAGACACGTGGATGTAAACTTGTGAGGTTTGACGCATAAAGGTGGAATTCTAAAGGCTTAAGGTCCCCATTTTGATTAGATCAAAAGAGTTTTCCCCACTCCGTACTTACGTCGGACAGTTCTCTTTATCATTAATCAAAATGAGCGGGACCAAAAGTGGATAACCATGGGTCATTCCCCGCACGGGTTCCATCTTTCGGCACCTCCTATTGGCTTCCTAGTGCGATCGGGGTTTTAGATCGCGGGTTGTGTGTGTAAATGTGTAGTGCTAAGATAAGTATAAAGGCACACACATCAATTGATATCCAAACAATACTTCAATTTCATCCATATTGGCATATATTCCTACACCTCCTTGCAAAAGAAATGGGTTAACAAACACTCCACCCTTATTACTCCAAACCTACAAAAACATTTAACACATTGTTAGCGGACTAACCTTGTTTTCCATGTGACTTTGACACGTGCTATCAAATGAAGACCATGTTAGTGAACAACCAACCAAGTTATTACGGCCTAAGTCCTCTAAGGTTTGCAACCAAGTCCCCAGCGGAGTCGCCAAGCTGTCATGACCTCCTTTTTTTTTGTCACCTCTTTTTTTTTCGTCCGGGGGAAAAGGAAGAAGGTTTAGGGGTATTTGCTTAAAGAGGCGGGCCAATGGCCCTAAATTAGGCGCGGGCTCTCCCAAGCCCATACCTCGCGCTACGTTGATTTTGTTTTTTTATTTCTTAACAACCTATGTAATTCTAGGAGTCGCCACTAGCCTATTGGGGTCGGCTAGAAACCAATCAAGACACGAGAGTGTTGTCTCGATTCCTACGCAACCAGAGATTTCTAAGAACGGGGACTTGTTTACGCCAATGTTTCTATTAGCACCCTTGCGGTACCACTAACTTGGAAGGTTGTTTATCTAAATGGCCACATAATCTTGATTACCAATTATAATATTTATGAAACCACTAAATGTCCATGCAAATGTTTTTGTAGGTTTTTTTTTTTAAATATCTAGACTAATCCTAACATAATCTATAAAAGAAATTTACACTCAAATTATTGAAAAGCAGTGCGGTAAATAAACATCCAAGAAATTGAAATCACTTGAAAGTAATGCAGAAAAGAAAGACCTGCTACAAGTCGGGCAAATAATATTACATGGCCTTGTTATCACGCTCCGGGACAAGACCCCGTGAGCGAAATGAGAATTTAAATATGCATGAAATTACTCTAGATGCATGAAATTACTCTAAATAATTTTAATCTACGCAAAATAGATTATTTACAAAAATGGTTATAAAATGCCAAAATATCATTAAATTAAGAAAATGACCTAAAAAAATTAGGAAAATTTCCTAGATGTCATTTCTATCATAATTTGATATCATCCATCATTTTTATAATTTTTTGAAATTTTCATATTTTTTATTTTTTTAATTTTTATTTAAAATTAATTCCCTAAACTGATATATGCCGATTTACACTAATATGGGATTGCCCAGTACATGAATATAACAAGAACCAAGCTCAAATCGATTGTTTCAAGATCGAAACTTGGTTTGCGCATTTCGTCGAACACTTGGCGGGCATCAAATCATCCCAAACCAGCTTTCTCGGGCCATGTTTACGGCCTTCAATCTCAATGCATGAGCAATCTTATGTGGAACTAAAGTATCAAGATTATACTACCACATGCAGGGAGCAAGATCAGATAGAAATAATAACTTAAAACACACAAGAACTAGGTTGAAATCGATCTCAAATATGCAAGTCTGAACTGATTTTACAAATCTGGGTTTGAACCCAAGTCAAACAAACAGGTTGCATGCCCATATTCAAGCTTCGACAACCATCACATGCAACATTTATATGAAATATTACTCCATCCAAATGAAAATAGGTAACATGTACTTTCAAATGCAACAAACATTATAGAGAATAACCAACCGAACACATCAAAACAACCTCTCCAAGAAGCATACATGCAAAGTCCACACTGACCAGCCATGGACTAATGTGGATAGGCTTGGTTTTTGACGATCTCATAGTTCACACGAGGATTTAAAGACCAAACCAAGCTGACCTATGCATCATTTGTACTCTCATATAACATTAATCAAGCTTGTGAAGATGGAAAACACATGTAAATGGGAGTAGCAAGTCAAACATGTATGGCTCTTGGAGAGGCTTCAAACACTTTGGAAAAATTTTAGCCTCAGAAATTAATTTTCCGGGTTGGTTTTCCTCCTGATTTTTCACTATTAAAACACGTTTAAAATCAAACAAAATACATCTATGATACTTACCTTACTTCCTAATTTCTTTTTCAAGTGGTTCTTGGCCAAGGAAACCAAAAAATTATCCTCGGGGGGCACGTGGAAGTTTGCCCCTTCAAATTGGAAATGAGATATGCAGAAACAAGAACTGAAAACGAAGGTTTTCATTGACCTCTAAAATTAGACCTTAGGATCTCTTTTGTTGGAAAACTTAACACCACACCAAACTATATGTATTCTAGTTTGGGGTGAAAGTCATTATTTTCCTCATTTGTCTCTTAATTGTCTCATAAGACACTCGCTTTCCCTCACCCGTGACCAACCAGGCTCAACACCTAGAAACAATTTCGGACTTTCTTGGCCCGCCAGGAGGGTGGTTTTCAGGGGGGCTTTAGGAGACCTTCCCGAACTCCATTTGGGACGTGTGCCCTATGGATGTAAAGATATTTGAGTGAAGTTTCACTCTCTAGATGAAGGTTTTGGCTAATTTTGGCTGCAAGTTTGTGAAAATTTGACTTTTCTCTCTGAAGGTTGATCTAGAATTTCTGGGTTTTTGCTTTTATAGAGTTGCTTATGGAGGTGTTTTTGGAGAATGACCGTGAGCTCCCTCCTCCCCCTCTCGTCTCCTCTATTTCGTCCCCTAAAAGAGCTTGCTTCAGTGATCTTATCCCCTGAATTGAGGGATTTTTGGTCGGTCTTTTGTCTACCTACCACGCCTGTCAACAGAGCTACTTCAACAATTTTCTGACTTAGCCAAAAATTTCCAAAAATACCTAATTCAATGCAAATTTGGTCGTTTTGGCCCGATTTGATTGATTCGACCTGGCCCAAGCTCAATTTCAACTTAATTGGGGGCTAAGATGATGATTTAAAGGCTCGGGTGAAATTTTGCAAAATTTGCGAATTGGTCCCTCAACTTTTGGAAATTGCATTTTTGCCCCAGTTTGCCATTTTAATTCCAATCTGACCTCCTGGGTTTGGCTAGTCACATTTAGATAAGCAACTCCAACTTTTTTTCTTTTCTTTTTTTGTACTTTTTTTCATCTTTTTTTTTTTTTTTAATATTTTTAATTTTTAATTTCTTTTTTTAAAGGAAAAACATCTTCCATTTAAAACACTATATTAAATTCCTAGATAATCTATATGCAAGAATTTAACATGAAATATTTTTGTGGAAAAACAAGTTCCCATTTTTTCGAAAATGATTTTTGGGTAAAAATTTAGGTATCAACATCAATAATTGCAAGAATTTCTGTCCTCTTTTTGCGAGATAGCTTCTAACTCGTTAAGCTACTAAGTTCAGATTTTAACGACGAGGACTTAGGTCTGTTACTGGAAGCATCATAGTCAAACTTAGAAGATAACTCAGTCAAGCCTCTTTCAAAACTGAAGATGTTGCAGTGGCCTCCCCACTCCACTGAATTCATCTGGTTGGAGAAACTCTCCAAAATGCCACCTTCAAGATAACTTGACAGAACCATTTGTAGAACAATTTGGCATGATATGGCTCTCTTCCCATGAGCATCAGAAGAAAGATGGGCAACAAGATTCTGCAAGGCCAGATATGCATGCCACCAATTGCTTGGGATCATAGATAGATCTCGAAGCATTCATTTATAGATAAAAATGAAAAGATCTTACGAAACCAGTAAAAGGATAAGTTGATGGAGAAGAGCATGCTCTCTAAGGTTATTTTAAGAAAGAACGGGCAAATAAAGCCACATTCTATTCCCTGAATATGTTCCACGTAGACAAATTCATTGATAGTCCCGCTGCCAAAGGGCACTGAGGGCCAAATCCCTATTCGCGCTTAGAGAAAAACTGAAACTCATAAAGTTTCCTCCTCTCAAAATTATCTTTGAAACATATGTTAACGTTCCCTTTCGCAAGGTCAATTTTTGCCTAATCATAAATATATTACTACTATCACAACATTATCCTTAACTGATGATAGAAGTCCAAACCAAGAAAAACAGTCACTGTCATGATTGACTATAATACAAAAATTAATAACTTATACTCAAGTGGAAGAATTATTGCAAATAAAAGCTAAAGGAATTAAAGATGGCTAGTGAAATTCCAAACAGAACCCTTCTCCAAAGAGCCTGTTGCCTGACGATGTCAAAGTGAATATGAAGCCTTTTATAGACCAATTAAGAATAGGCAATACCAATAATTTTAGCGTTTATATACATTCCAATAAATGAAAGCTAAAGGAAAACAAAAGCAACCAACAATTAAAAGACCTAAGACATTTTGTATGGCAACATGCTTTCATGTGACAGACTACAAAAACGGAGGGCACCTGCAGCTAGCAGACATAGGTTCAAGTCTTTATGTCATTCCGTTGTTAATTTAAAAAAAGAGAAAAAAAAGAAGAGAGAGAGCCAAAGCTTAAATTTTCTCAGTACCTCAGAGGTTCGAATTGCCATCCATTTCATTCCAAGATTTGAACCACTACAAGTAGCCCCCACAGCAAATTCATGCAGTCTGCCTACTTCGATCCTGTCTAGAGAATTCATGTTTCTATATATTTAGAGAAACTGTAGAATAAAATTGTTGAGAGAGAGAGAGAGAGAGAGAGAGAGAGAGAGAGAGAGAGAGTGTGTGTGTGTGTGTGTGTGTGTGTGTGTGTGTGTGTGTGTGCGTGTTTGTGTAAAATATGGGTTTTGACCAGTCAAAAAGTAAAAAGGAGAAAGAAGAAGGAGAGAGATCGAGAGCCTTCGGGAGAGAAGAAGAAAAAGAAGAGAGAGAGAGAGAAAGAGAAAAAAAAAAGGTAAAAAGAAAAGAAAAAGGAGGAGATAAAAGGGAAAGAGAGAAGGAAAAAAGGGGGGAGAGAGGGACGGCAGAGAGAAAGAAGAAGAAGAAGAAGAGAAAAGAAGAAAAGGGGCTTTGCGTGTTCTCGTCATGGGAGCCTCGCCAAGCCACGTTAACTACGTAACGCAACGCCTGGTAAGCGCTTGTGCTACCCATTCGTTCAATTGGAGTAATTTCGGACCTAGGGCTTGAAATTCGGAATTTTGGGAAAATCGAGCGGCGAAGTATGATTTTTTGAGTCGAGAAGCTGCATATTTTTGTAGAAATGGTACTTTGGGATGTTGTGAAGCTATAGCATCTTACGGATCGTCATTTGAGCTTGCGGTTTGTCCGGAGCGGAATTTTGGAGTTGGGGGCGCATTCTGGTACTGTAGCGAACAGTAAGCTTCGAGCTTGTTTTTTTGTTGTTTTCGGTACTGTTTTGGGGTGGCTGAGTTGGGGTTGTTGTTGTACGTTAAGAGAGCTTTCTAAAGACTCTAAGACGGCTTGAAACGGAATTTTGTGGAGTAAGTTATGGTGCGACAAAGTTGGCGCATGGGCTGCGCCTAGCGGAAATCGATGGGTTTTCGATAAATGCAAGCTTTCGTGGTGCATAGGTGTCATTTTATCGACAAATAGGCTTAGTATAGACGAGTCGTTATGCGAATATCCTTTTTACTCGGCCTTTTGATAATGTTTTTCCGTTAATTATTAGGGATCCGAGTGCGTTGGTTCGAGTGAGCGTCGTAATTGATTTTCGACTTTCCTAGGTGAGTGGTGCTATCTCTTCTAAAAATTTATAAGCTCATGTTTTTAAAATGATAAATGATTGATATCTTATGAGTTATGAATAAGCATATTTGTTGCATAAAAGTTGGATCGGGCATTTACTAAGTTTTGATATTTGAAAATAGTGTGAGAACTTTTTATGAATATATATTCTGTTTGATGAACGGAGTTGAGAAATATTACATGTTTTGGGTTTGTGAAACCATTTCACGAAAAGCTCGACTTTGAGATGATTTATGGAAGGTTATATAGATATTGATTTGTGATAAGCTTTTTGAAATGTATTTGATTTGAAATTGATTTATGAGACAAGTTTTGAAATTATTTGAGAATGTTTTATGGAAAGTATTTCTGGCGGATAAGTTGAGTTGCGAAATCTTTTCATGATATATGAAATGTTTTATGGATTTGGTTTGAGGATTATGGATGGTGTGGTTCTGGATTGATGTGGATGCTCAATATCGCTGTGAACCCATCGAGGGGTTTGTGGGTATGCGCATACTATTCTAGGATATCCTTGTGGGCCGAGCCACCGGCTAATAATAGGTGGAGACCTTGCCAAGGGGGGAATCTTGGTTGCCTCGTAATCAGGCGTTGTATCGTGACCATGGTTTGATATTGAGCAATGGATTGGTCAATGGAGTGGACCATTGACATGTGATATGAGTTGAGTCGTTGGAATGGACCATCGACGTGTAATTTGAGATTAGTCGATGGAATGGACCATCGACGTGTAATTTGAGATTAGTCGTTGGAATGGACCATCGACGTGTAATTTCATTTGATTATCAATGTGTGGTTTGATGAGATTAATCAATGGAATAGACCATTGATGCATGTTTTATGAGATTGACCAATGGGTTAGACCATTGGCATTTGCCTATTATTATCTTGAATATTTTTGCTTTGAACATATTGTGTTAAAGTAAGAAAAGTTATATTTTGGCCTTGAAGGTTTGTTAAATTTCTGGGTTTGGTGTGGTATGAGATTAACCAATGGAATTGACCATTGGCGTGTGAATTAATGAGATTGATCAGTGAATTAGACCATTGATGTTTATTTCGATGTTATTATGAAATGATTATTTTTGCTATAAATATAGCTATGTTGAAGCGTATGAAACTTATTTTTATTACTATATGTTTGTTATATCCTAGATTTGGGTTAAAAGAGTTGCGGTTTGATTTTGTAAATATGCATAGTGGGTGCTCGATTCGCTTAGAAGAGATGCACTACTCACTGAGCCGTGGTTGCTCACCCCTCTATTTTTTTTCCAATTTTTTTTCAGGTTCCTCGACTAATGATGAGTAGATACGAGAGCGATATGGATGTGGGGACTTTTAAGAGTTGGATTTTGGGAGCTCTGAGGCTGCGTCCTTTGTGTGGAAGGACGGCCGTGTCATCCCCTTTCTTGTTGGTTTTGG
Source organism: Eucalyptus marginata (assembly GCA_014182565.1). Taxonomy (NCBI): domain Eukaryota; kingdom Viridiplantae; phylum Streptophyta; class Magnoliopsida; order Myrtales; family Myrtaceae; genus Eucalyptus; species Eucalyptus marginata. Next base: position 153,996 of record JABKBI010000015.1, on the reverse strand, counting down.
GGTGTGACATCTTGTGGTATCAGAGCTTAGATTATGATCTTTGGGGTGTAAATTTTATGGGACGTTGTGAGGGTGTGTTAGTTTTAGCGTGTTAGTCTTTGTTATGTACTAGGATGTAGGTCTTTTCTTTTTGGGGTCGAAACTCGTGCAACAATGTTTAAAGTTGTGGAACACCCTGCGGATACTATGAAGATCACTGTGACTTGAAGGGTCATAGTGTAGAGATTGAGTAAAGCCTTGATGTGTCAAGTGTGATAAAGGAGGATGTTATTGTAGCAGAAGTGTTGAGTTTAAGGATAAGAAATGTTGGGCTACAAGTTTTCAATCGAGAGAGAGCGACTCGTGGTACCGTGCTTTGCTTGTTGGACGATCAATTTTTGAGTGTGCATATAATAGAAGAGTTGGTGGTGAAAACTTCAAATCAGGATCGTATATAATCGGGATCTCTGAAGACAGCACTTGCAAGCTAATTTTTTGAAACTCCCCAAGCAATTCTATATATATACAAATAATGAAGTTGCATGATAGATTTGTGTCCCGGGTACAGTGGCATGGCTATCGAAAATGAAGCAATCCAAGATTCAGGAAACAATGAAATTGCCATATCAAGGAGCCTCAAGGTGGCGGCGGCAATGGCAAAGAGCCCTACTGTGAATGAAAATGAACAGGATTCCAACAAGAGCAAAAGAGAAGAGAAAGAGAACTCTATTTCATTCCTCAAGTTATTCTCATTTGCAGATTCTACTAATATGCTATTGATAGTTGTTTGGGTTGATAGGTGCAGTGGGGAATGGCCTTTCTCTACCACTTATGATCACCTTGTTTGGACAACTGATCAATACGTTCGGCTAAAGCTAGGCTAATAATGATATTGTTGCTCTTGTGTCTAAGGTTTAAACCTTTGCAAATATGGACTTTATGGATTGTTACAGAGAAACTCATTTCTCGAAAAGGAAGTTCTTATGTTGAGATTGTGAAATCTTCAGATTCCTCTTAAGTTTATCTGGTGCTTCGGTGTGGTGCGGCAGCATTTCTTTAGGTGTCTTGCTGGATAGTCACCGGCAAGCAACCGGTTGCAAGAATAAGAGGTCTTTATTTGCAAATTATATTGAGACAAGATGTCGCATTCTTTGACAAATAGACTAACACCGAAGAGTTGGCCAGGAGAATGTTGGGCAACACAGTTCTCATCTCGGACGCTTGGGTGAAAACATGGGAAAGTTCATATAGCTCAGGTTGACATTTGTTGGAAGCTTTGTGATGGCATTTATCAAGGGTGGCTATTGACCCGGGTTATGCTTTTCATGATTCCTCTGCTAGTGACTGTGACTAGAGTCATGTCCCTCGTCATCTGAAGATGGCATCCCGCAGGCAAAGGCTTATGAACAAACAAGTGGTTCATCGGCAGCAAATTTTGAACAAACAAGTGGTTCAACTAAGACGGTTACATCATTTACTAGAGAGAAACGAGCAATCGTAGATTACAGCAAATTCCTTGTGAATGCATACAAACGAAGTGTCCACCGAAGCCTACTAAATCTTGGAGGAGTCATGCTCATCATTTTTTAGTGTTTTTGCTTTAGCAATGTGGTACAACACGAAGTTGATGTTAGACGAGAGATCTAACAGGAATGCAGTTACTGATGTGATCATGGCAACATTGATTGCTTCCATGTCTCTTAGGCAGGCTTCTTCATGCATTAGTGCATTTGCTATTGGTTGAGCTGTTGTATAGAAGATGTCCAAGACCATCTGTGGGAAGCCAGAGATAGATTCTTTTGACACTAAGGGAAAGAAACTAGATGAATTCAATGAGATATTGAGTTGGCGGATGTTTGTTTTGGTTACACAGTCAGGCCCAATGAGCAAACATTCAATGGGTTCTCTCTTAGCGTCCCGAGTGGTATAACTGCCACTCTAGTGGGACAAAGCAGAAGTAGGACGTCCTTAGTGATCAGTTTGTTAGAGAGATTCTACGACCCCCAAGCCAGTGAAGTACTTATCAATCGTATTAACTTTAAAGAGTTTCAGCTTAAAAGGATCAAGAGCAAACTCGGGCTTGTTAATTAGAAGCTTGTGTTATTCGTGCGTAGCATCAAGGACATTATTGTATATGGAAAGGGAGGCACCATACTTGAGATCAAAGCTACTGTAGAACTTGCGAATGGCATGCCTACAGATAAGGTCAGTTGCTACCCTGTCATGGATTTTCTATGTAAGGAGAAGGGATGAAGAAGTGAGGGAGATGCTGCAGAAAATGGTAAGAGCGGTAAATTATTACCAAACCAAGATTACTTCTTATCGTTTGGTCAATGTGCTTGCCAAGCATGGTCATGGAGACGAGGCTCTTGAATTTTGAGGGAAGCAAAACAGAGAGGTTTCCAATTGGCAAAGTGGAACATAGTGCCATGGTTCATTCATTTTGTAAGGAGGGGAATCTAGCAAGGCAAAGGAAATACTGAACGAGATGTCCTTGAAGGGTTGTATCCCAAATGTGTGACATATACCATTATTATCGTTGGGTTTTGTGATCAAGCTAGAAAGCTGCTTAAGTAGATGGAAAGGTATGGCTGCAAACCGAACACTCTACCTTGCATAGCCTTGTTAAGTGGGCTTGGTAGAAGTGGTAAGCCTTCAAGAGCTAAAAAAAGAAGAAGAAGGGGGGCCCAAGTTGTAGCAGGATCGAAGCATGGAGTAATTCATGAAATTCTAGTTGGTGGTGAGACGCATCCTCAATAAAAAGATAACGGGAATATATGTGAAGATTCAACAGCAAAATCATATCGAGAGAGGCGCCACTGGGGAGCTCGAGGAAAAGGCAAGACACAAATACTCTCACGTGTTTGGTAATTAATGTATGTCTAAATTTTGAGGACGAAATTTTTTTAAGGAGGGGAGAATGTAAAATATGGGTTTTGACCAGTCAAAAAGTAAAAAGGAGAAAGAAGAAGGAGAGAGATCGAGAGACTTCGGGAGAGAAGAAGAAAAAGAGGAGAGAGAGAGTGTCACGCCCCGAACCTCGAGCACGCGCACATCCCACTATGGTCGATAGAAAAGCGACTTCCCGGGACACGTCGCCGACCCATTCATTTTAATTACACATGCGGAAGCGGATAAATAATTCCCGAGACAAAACACAATTGGGATAGAAAAGCAGGATCACATTTTCAAAACCAACCACATACTTTTTATACATATCAAACCAGTTCGATTACAGGACTAGTCTATTAACAAAAGATCTATAGAAGATCAGTCCTCAAAATTTAAACTGTCCTAAGACCAGCTAGATAGGTCCATTCGCCAGCTCTTCAGTCGGGATCGGCGAAGTCAAAAATCCTCTCAGCGACCTTCACTGGTCTACTAAAAAGCTCTGGAGGATCCGCCATCTAGGGACCTGAAATATTTTCCCCAAACCGGGATGAGACAATGTCTCAGCGAGTCCTACCCCCTAAAACTCGATTAGGAAGAAAATAAGCCCCAGGGTGCTCTAGCCACACAAAGTGGATGGAGGACTTACCTCGCCTCAGTCCATTCCTGCACGTTAGTACAATTCGAACATTTCTCAAATCAAACAATTGATCCAACAATTCAATTCAATCATACCATCAATCTTTCCATTCCACTCCATACTATCTATCATTTAATACCGTCTATCAAACCAGTCGTTAATACGACATATGCTCTCCAAAGCTGTAATATATAGACGGTAGCTCGTTCAAGCTGTATAGATAGATAGCTCACCAAAGCTGTAGCTGATATAATAGCTCACCAAAGCTGTAACTGATATAATAGCTCACCAAAGCTGTAGCTGATATAATAGCTCACCAAAGCTGTAACTGATATAATAAACTAATCCATACTTCAATTAAATCAATCAATCAATCCAATCGATTCAAACTGGCCATACAAACCAATCACGGTGTTAGAAGCTAACATTGGGTATTTTCAAGTTAAATACCAAAACTTCTCCAATTTCATTCAATTCCTCACTTTTGGAATAATTACCCATAATCATCCTTTCCACTCAATTCTCAATTAAACAAGCAATTGGCACAAACTGACCGCACTACTGCGATCAGTGAGAAATTCTAACGACCGGCCATCCCGGCAAAATTTTCAAAATTATTAAATAATTAAATTTAATTCCGAAAATTAAATAATTAATTATTATATTATAATAATATAAAATAATAAAATAATATTTAAAAATTCGAAATAATTAATTAATTAAAAATAATTAATTAGGGCTTAAACTAGATTACACTAATTTAAACATACAATTAGCCCTAATTAAACATCCATTAAACTAATCATACAACTAATCTAATTTACATTAAAATAATCTAATCTAACCACCTAAACCTAATTAGACTAATCTAAACACCCCTTAAGCATGATTAACTTGCTAAGCGAGGTTTAGAGGATAAACTCACCGGTTTTGCGTGCCGGTGAGTTCACGGCGACCACGACGCCAAGGGGATCGATAAACCCCAAAGCGGCGACACCAACGGAGGCCGGGAAGGGCTTGAAAACGGGCCACGAAGTCTCCAAAACCTTGCTGTCTTCTGCTTCGATCCAGGCTGAACTGCGAGAGAAGAGACTAGCAACTTCAACGGCGAAAACAGGCCGCTCGGAGCTCCGGCGAGCGGGTGGTTAGCAACCGGTGGCTCCCGGGGGTCAAGGAAATCTTATTGGAGGTTGGGATGGGCAAAGAAAGGGTCGGAAAGGGGCGAAACAGCAAGAAAACGCGAAACAGGCGGAGCAGGGCGGAACCAGGCGGTCCGGCGGGCCGTTCCTTCGCGCCCAATTTCGGGAGGCTACAGGGCTCCTTTCGGGGAACCGTCAGATCCTCCTGAACGTTTTGGATGTGCTCTTCGAGAAGATGGGTGGAGCGTTGGCTGATTCTCACAGAAAGATAACTTTTAACTCGAATCTTTGGCGAAAGGTTGGCTGGAGCAGAAACTGGAACGAGGGGAAAACAGAGGAGAAAAACGACGGGCTTGGCTGGTCCGGTGGGTGTGCGACGGTGGGGCTGGCTCAGCTGGTTTCCTCTGGTTCTCTTGAGCTTCTAAACTCTCTCAACCATGGAGAAAGCCATGAAATAAGGGGAGAAGAAGGTCTGCTGAAGAGGGGGCTCCCCTTGGGCTCACAAGCCTTCAACACTTGTCCAACTCTCCTCACTCATGCCCCCACCACTCTTGGCCCTCACCCTCAGCCATTTTCCTCACCTTAGCTTCCTCAAGAAGCTTGCCAAATGGTCCAACAAGTTGTGTACCATGGGGGCTACGAATTTTGGACATTTCTCCCTCAAATCCTCTTCAATTCCAATCAATTCTTAATCAATTCAAATCAATTGAAGCTCAATTAAATCCGCCCATGTGTCCTTCTCTCTCTTACGACTTTTTCCAATCAAATGATCCAACTTGCATTCCGAAGATTCGATTAAAAACGGCCCTCGACAATCCCGAACAAAACGGCCTTACTTTGCTTTTCCGCCAAAAATCTCGGTTTGCAGAAAAAAATCTTCGAGGATGAGTCGACGTTCCTAAAATGAATTGTGACATGGCAGAACTTTCGATTTCTGAATTTAGGTTTAAAATCACGGTTAATTTCAATCGGCGCGATTTGAGCGCGTCCTAATCTACCGGGTAGCTTTTAGAAATTTTCAATGCAATTGACCCGTGGTTGATTATTTTCAAGCCACGACATAATCTTCGACACATTGGCGACTCTCGGTTGTCGTGAAAATCTCAAGGTTTCAAATACGGACACGGGGTACCCAAAACGACGAATAATCGGTTCGGTGCCGGTCGACGAGAATATTGCAATCGGGTGGAATCACCCACACTCTAATCACATATCTCGGTCGAATCGACCTATTACGATCTGTTCGATTCGACGTGTCGTAATGATCCTTGCAGATTAATACGGTCGAGCAGCCAATTCATGGTCAGATTCTCAAGCCTATTGCATTTAAATTCCTTAAGGGCTTCACCTGATAGACTAGTTATCTCGTGAGTGATCAGCTCGGAGAATTGAACTATAAGCGCGTCGATGAAAAGTCCGTCTCATTTAATTGAAAGCATAATCAGAAATTTGGGATGTCACAACTCTTCCCCTCTTACAAAAATTTCGTCCTCGAAATTTAAGCCATTACAATCTTTGAACAAAAAGGTGGGGGTACAATTCTCTCATCGACTCTTCACTTTCCCAAGTTGCTCCTTCAGTGCCGTGGTGTTGCCAGACCACTTTGACCAACGGAATGGTCTTGGTGCGCAGAACCTGCTCCTTACGATCCACACCGAACCGGGCTTTCAACGTACGACACACGGTCGTCCACATCTAATTCCTCAAAATTAAGCACGTGGGTCGGGTCAGGCTCATACTTCCTCAACATCGACACGTGAAATACGTCATGCACTTGCGCCAACTTTGGCGGTAATGCAAGACGATACGCTGAATCCCGATTCTTTCCGAATCTCAAAGGGACCTACGTACCTCGGACTCGGTTTTCCTTTCTTGCCAAAGCGCGAAGTACCCCTCATTGGCGACACTTTAGAAAAACGTGATCACCAACTTGGAACTCCAACGGTCTTCGACGCTTGTCTGCATAGCTTTTAAAGCGGCTCGAGCGGTGCATGTCATTCGATCACCGCAACCAACTGCATCCACGACTTGGACTAACTCTCGGGCCTGTAATCTTTCTTTCACCAACCTCATCCCAACACACGGGTGTTACGCACGCTCGCCATACAACGCTTCGAAAGGTGCCATCGAATACTCTGCCGATAACCGTTGTTGTAGGCGAATCGACAAGATGAAGCTGCTCTTCCCAACTCCCTTTAAAATCCAAGTCGCAAGCTCGCGGCATGTCTTCGAGGGTTTGAATTGTCCTCTCAGACTGGCCATCCGTCTGAGGATGATAGGCCGTACTGTACTGCAGCTTCGTACCTAAAGCACTCTGCAAGCTTTTCCAAAAGGCGGCTGTGAATCTCGGGTCTCTGTCCGAAGTAATCGTCACTGGCACTCCATGCAAACGAACGATCTGACGCACGTATAGGTCTGCGTGTCTATCCAAACTAAGGTCCTTTCGTACTGCAATGAAGTGAGCCGACTTCGTCAATCTGTCAACCACTACCCAAATTGAATCATTTCCTCTCTGACTCCTGGGTAGCCCAGTCACAAAGTCCATCGTGATATGTTCCCATTTCCACTCAGGAATCTCGAGAGGTTGCAGAAGTCCTCCCGGGTTACAGTGCTGTGCCTTTACTTGTTGACAGGTCAGACATTTGGCGACATGCTTGGCGATGTCCGCCTTCATACCAGACCACCAATAATGTTGACGCAGATTCTGATACATCTTTGTACCGGGATGAATACATAATCGCTACGATGAGCCTCTGATAAAATCTCCTCTCTAAGCTCTACATCGTCAGGTACACACAATCGTCCTTGGAACCTCAGCGTTCTATCCTCGGCAATCTGAAAGTTAGCATTCTTCTTTTCTGTATTTTCTTGCAGAATTTTCTGAATCTCTGGATCTGTCCACTGAAGCGTCTTGATTCTGATCTGAACTTCCGGCTCAATTCTAAGGGTGGCCATAAGGTTTGAAAGGTGGCCTACCTCGAATTTGAAACCCGAATCTCGAACTTTCTCGATCAATCTCCATTCCTTGAGCACCATCTGAGCAACTGAAGACTTCCGACTTAGAGCATCAGCGACCTTATTTGCTTTTCCAGGGTGATACAGAATATCACAGTCATAATCCTTCAGGAGTTCCATCCAGCGATGCTGTCTCATATTCAACTCATTCTGAGAGAATAAATACTTGAGACTCTGATGGTCAGTGAAGATCTGGAATCTTTCTCCGCACAAATAATATCTCCAAATCTTCAAAGCGAAGATAATAGCTGCAAGTTCTAAGTCGTGCGTCGGGTAATTCAATTCATTAGGCCTCAACTGACGGGATGCGTATGCAACAACCTTACCATGTTGCATCAGCACGCAACCCAGCCCACTGAATGACGCATCACTGTAAATCTCATAACCTCCAGAACCAGACGGTATGGTCAGCACAGGTGCGGTAGTCAGCCTCTTCTTAAGCTCTTGAAAACTGCACTCGCACTTGTCTGTCCACACGAACTTCTCCTCTTTCCTCAGTAGTCGAGTCAATGGCGACGCTAACGCTGAAAACCCTTCCACAAACCTTCTGTAATACCCTGCCAAACCCAGAAAACTTCTGATCTCTATTACTGTCGTCGGTCTCGGCCAGTTGATCACTACTTCAATCTTGGACGGGTCCACTGATATTCCTTCACCTGAAATCACGTGACCTAGAAATGCCACACGAGTTAACCAAAACTCGCACTTACTGAACTTGGCATACAGCTCATGATTCCTCGAGTTTGTAGCACTATCCTCAAGCTCGTCTTTCGTGCTCTTCTGGACTTCTCGAGTACACCAAGATGTCGTCGATGAACACAATTACAAACTGATCCAGATACTCCTTGAACACATGGTTCATCAGATCCATAAAAGCAGCTGGAGCGTTTGTCAAACCAACGGCATTACAGTAAATTCATAATGGCCATATCGAGTACGAAATGCTGACTTCGGTATGTCTTCCTTCTTGATCCTCAATTGATGATACCCTGTCCTCAAGTCGATCTTTGAAAATATCAACGCTCCTTGAAGCTGGTCAAACAAGTCGTCGATCCTCGGAAGTGGATACTTGTTCTTGATCGTCACTTGATTTAGTTGACGGTAGTCGATGCACAGACGTAACGAGCCATCTTTCTTCTTCACAAACAAAACTGGTGCTCCCCAAGGCGATGCGCTAGGGCGTATGAAGCCCTTATCCAGCAATTCTTGCATCTGTACCTTCAGTTCCTTCAATTCAGACAACGCCATCCGGTAAGGAGCCTTAGAGATTGGCTCTGTCCCGGGTGCTAGCTCAATCACAAACTCGATCTCTTTCTCTGGTGGTAGACCTGGCAACTCTTTAGGAAACACATCTGGAAATTCTCGAACCACTAATATATCTTCTAGCTTCAGCTCCTCGACTGTCGTATCCACGACAGTCGCCAAGTAACCTTGACAACCCCCATCTAACAAACGGGTTGCCTCAAGCGACGAGATCAGAGCAATCGAGGGTCCTCCTCGACTCCCAATAAACTCGAAACTCTCACCCCCTAACGGGTTAAACTGAATCGATTTACGATAACAGTCCATCTTAGCTCGTTGCTTGGTGAGCCAGTCCATGCCAATTATTACATCAAAATCATACATGGCTAGGACAATTAGATCTATTTCCCCCACTCGCTCACCAATCACTAACTTGCAACCAGAACAACCCAATGCAACTAACACCTTATCCTTTAACGGTGTAGATATGCTAACCACTGACTCCAACAATTCAGGACTTAATCCTATCAGCTTAACAAACTGCTCAGCTATAAAAGAATGAGTGGCGCCAGGGTCAAACAAAGCATAAGCAGCAAGGTCGTTCAACGAAACCGTACCTGTAATCACATTAGGCGCATCCTCCGCCTGTCCTCTCGTGATAGCATACATCCTTCCCTGAGTTGGAGGTCTAATCGGTCCACCCTGTGGTGCGATCTGCGGCGCGAATCCCCTATTCTGACCCAACGGTAGCGGCGGTGGCGGCGGTAACTGCTGCGGCCTTCTCTGCTTTCTGGGACAATCCCTGGCCATGTGTCCACGCTGGCCACACTCGTAGCAAATACCTATCGCAAGATGGCATGGAGCTGTACCATGTCGCCTTCCACATAAGCGACACGCACCATTCTGATTTGGCGTTTGCTTCCCAATTCCACCCTTCCTATTGGGCGGAACATGATACCTTCCTCCAGTCATGGGCTTCTTCCCGAACCGTATTCCATCTCGATTCGTGTTAAACCTCAATCCAGACGAGGCGGCTTGCTCGATCAAACCTTTCTCTATCATCTAAGCCCGACGATAGACTTCTCGATATTCTATCAGATCTAACGGTAGTAGAGGTTGCTTTAATTCAGGACGAAGGCCATTCCTGAACCTTTGAGCTTTTTCTTTCGGATGCGCAATCATCCTCGGAGCGTGAGAAAGCTCTGTAAATTTGACCCCATACGGTCAATGTAGCATCGATCCTTGACGGAGGCGCTGAAATTCCTCCATCTTCGTTCCCCGGGCAATACCCGAAAAGTATTGATCATTGAAGGCTCTTAGGAAGGCGTTCCACACCGGGATCACACCTTCAGGAAATACTGTCTCTTTGGCGGCTCTCCACCAGATATTGGCGTTACCTTGCAGTTGGTACACAGCCAAAACCACTTTCTCCTCTTCATTGCACATTAGAAGTGCAAAAGCTTTATCAAGACCTTGGACCCCGGAGCGTGCGGCCTCGGGATCTCCTTCACCAAAGAACTTCGACGGGTTTAGCTTCAGGAAATGCTCTACTAACTTATGAATTGGTCTCCCAGCGACCACATTCCCAGGTGGAACTTCAGCAGGTGCAACAACAGGCATGGCAACTGGTGTGGCGGCGGTGTGCAAGAAAAAGGGTGCGGCCTCGGCGGCGACGGGTGCAACAAAGAAAAGGGTGCGACCGCGACGGGGCAACGGCGGCGGTAATGGTGGCGGCTTGATTCGATCTTGCCGATCCATCCGATTTCTCATGGCCTCAAGCATCTGCATGATCCCGTCGATCCTGGGATCACCAGGGGCTGCTACCCCAGCACCAACAGGAGGCGGTGCTATTCCACTAGCGCTAGCCTCAGCTTACGCTCGACCACGTCCACCTCGGGTACTGACCCTTGTTGGCGTCCTACCCCGAGTAATTGGACCCGTGGTCCTCTTCCTAGGAGTCCTCTCCTGATCACTCATAACGCAAGTTCTCTACAGACACCTACCTTCCAATTCGTTGAATTAGAATTGAGTGACCAACCAAACAATTTACCAATCAACTAGAAATCACATGCACCAGCATGAAATTGAAGTCATTCCTACTAACTATCCCATAAACCATCGCACCTTATCACTCCAATCACAGACCCGCTCTGATACCACTTAAACGGGGATGTCACGCCCCAAACCTCGAGCACGCGCACATCCCACTATGGTCGATAGAAAAGCGACTTCCCAGGACACGTCGCCGACCCATTCATTTTAATTACACATGTGGAAGCGGATAAATAATCCCAGACAAAACACAATTGGGATAGAAAAGCGGGATCACATTTTCAAAACCAACCACATACTTTTTATACATATCAAACCGGTTCGATTACAGGACTAGTCTATTAACAAAAGATCTATAGAAGATCAGTCCTCAAAATTTAAACCGTCCTAAGACCAGCTAGATAGGTCCATTCGCCGCTCTTCGGTCGGGATCGGCGAAGTCAAAAATCCTCTCGGCGACCTTCACCGGTCTACAAAAGCTTTGGAGGATCCGCCATCTAGGGACCAAATATTTTCCCCAAACCGGGATGAGACAATGTCTCGGCAGTCCTACCCCTAAAACTCGATTAGGAAGAAAATAAGCCCCAGGGTGCTCTAGCCACACAAAGTGGATGGAGGACTTACCTCGCCTCATTCTCGCACGTTAGTACAATTCGAACATTTCTCAAATCAAACAATTGATCCAACGATTCAATTCAATCATACCATCAATCTTTCCATTCCACTCCATACTATCTATCATTTAATACCGACTATCAAACCAGTCGTTAATACGACATATGCTCTCCAAAGCTGTAATATATAGACGGTAGCTCGTTCAAGCTATATAGATAGATAGCTCACCAAAGCTGTAGCTGATATAATAGCTCACCAAAGCTGTAACTGATATAATAGCTCACCAAAGCTGTAGCTGATATAATAAACTAACCCATACTTCAATTAAATCAATCAATCAATCCAATCGATTCAAACTGGCCATACAAACCAATCACGGTGTTAGAAGCTAACACCGGGTATTTTCAAGTTAAATACCAAAACTTCTCCAATTTCATTCAATTCCTCACTTTTGGAATAATTACCCATAATCATCCTTTCCACTCAATTCTCAATTAAACAAGCAATTGGCACAACCGACCGCACTCTTTATCAATCGGTCAAAATTCTAACGACCACCATCTAGGCAAAATTTTCAAAATTATTAAATAATTAAATTTAATTCCGAAAATTAAATAATTAATTATTATATTATAATAATATAAAATAATAAAATAATATTTAAAAATTCGAAATAATTAATTAATTAAAAATAATTAATTAGGGCTTAAACTAGATTACACTAATTTAAACATACAATTAGCCCTAATTAAACATCCATTAAACTAATCATACAACTAATCTAATTTACATTAAAATAATCTAATCTAACCACCTAAACCTAATTAGACTAATCTAAACACCCTTAAGCATGATTAACTTGCTAAGCGAGTTTAGAGGATAAACTCACCGGTTTTGCGCGCCGGTGAGTTCACGGCGACCACGACGCCAAGGGGATCGATAAACCCCAAAGCGGCGACACCAACGGAGGCCGGGAAGGGCTTGAAAACGGGCCACGAAGTCTCCAAAACCTTGCTGTCTTCTGCTTCTGATCTGGGCTGAACTGCAGAGAAGAGACCAGCAACTTCAACGGCGAAAACAGGCCGCTCGGAGCTCCGGCGAGCGGGTGGTTAGCAACCGGCGGCTCCCGGGGGTCAAGGAAATCTTACTGGAGGTTGGGATGGGCAAAGAAAGGGTCGGAAAGGGGCGAAACAGCAAGAAAACGCGAAACAGGCGGAGCAGGGCGGAACCAGGCGGTCCGGCGGGCCGTTCCTTCGCGCCCAATTTCGGGAGGCTACAGGGCTCCTTTCGGGAAACAGTCAGGTCCTCCTGAACGGTTTGGATGTGCTCTTCGAGAAGATGGGTGGAGCGTTGGCTGATTCTCACAGAAAGATAACTTTTAACTCGAATCTTTGGCGAAAGGTCGGCTGGAGCAGAAACTGGAACGAGGGGAAAACAGAGGAGAAAAACGACGGGCTTGGCTGGTCCGGTGGGTGTGCGACGGTGGGGCTGGCTCAGCTGGTTTCCTCTGGTTCTCTTGAGCTTCTAAACTCTCTCAACCATGGAGAAAGCCATGAAATAAGGAGAAGAAGGTCTGCTGAAGAGGGGGCTCCCCTTGGGCTCACAAGCCTTCAACACTTGTCCAACTCTCCTCACTCATGCCCCCACCACTCTTGGCCCTCACCCTCAGCCATTTTCCTCACCTTAGCTTCCTCAAGAAGCTTGCCAAATGGTCCAACAAGTTGTGTACCATGGGGGCTACGAATTTTGGACATTTCTCCCTCAAATCCTCTTCAATTCCAATCAATTCTTAATCAATTCAAATCAATTGAAGCTCAATTAAATCCGCCCATGTGTCCTTCTCTCTCTTACGACTTTTTCCCATCAAATGATCCAACTTGCATTCCGAAGATTCGATTAAAAACGGCCCTCGACAATCCCGAACAAAACGGCCTTACTTTGCTTTTCCGCCAAAAATCTCGGTTTGCAGAAAAATCTTCTGAGGATGAGTCGACGTTCCTAAAATGAATTGTGACATGGCAGAACTTTCAATTTCTGAATTCAGGTTTAAAATCACGGTTAATTTCAATCGGCGCGATTTGAGCGCGTCCTAATCTACCGGGTAGCTTTTAGAAATTTTCAATGCAATTGACCCGTGGTTGATTATTTTCAAGCCACGACATAATCTTCGACACATTGGCGACTCTCGGTTGTCGTGAAAATCTCAAGGTTTCAAATACGGACACAGGGTACCCAAAACGACAGAATAATCAGTTCAGTGCCGGTCGACGAGAATATTGCAATCAGGTGGAATCACCCACACTCTAATCACATATCTCAGTCGAATCGACCTATTACTGATCTCTGTTCGATTCTGACAGTGTCGTAATGATCCTTGCAGATTAATACGGTCGAGTAGCCGATTCATGGTCGATTCTCAAGCCTATTGCATTTAAATTCCTTAACGGCTTCACCTGATAGGCTAGTTATCTCGTGAGTGATCAGCTCGGAGAATTGAACTATAAGCGCGTCGATGAAAAGTCCGTCTCATTTAATTGAAAACAGAATCAGAAATTTGGGATGTCACGAGAGAGAAAAGAAAAAAAAAGGAAAAAAAAAGAAAAGAAAAAGGAGGAGATAAAAGGGAAAGAGAGAAGGAAAGAAGGGGGGGGAGAGGGACGGCAGAGAGAAAGAAAGAAGAAGAAGAAGAAGAGAAAAGAAGAAAAGGGGCTTCGCGTGTTCTCGTCATGGGAGCCTCGCCAAGCCACGTTAACTACGTAACGCAACACCTGTAAGCGCTCGTGCTGCCCATTCGTTCAATTGGAGTAATTTCGGACCTAGGGCTTGAAATTCGGAATTTTGGGAAAATCGAGCGGCGAAGTATGATTTTTTGAGTCGAGAAGCTGCATATTTTTGTAGAAATAGTACTTTGGGATGTTGTGAAACTATAGCATCTTACGGATCGTCATTTGAGCTTGCGGTTTGTCCGGAGCGGAATTTTGAAGTTGGGGGCGCATTCTGGTACTGTAGCGAACAGTAAGCTTCGAGCTTGTTTTTTTGTTGTTTTCGGTACTGTTTTGGGGTGGCTGAGTTGGGGTTGTTGTTGTACGTTAAGAGAGCTTTCTAAAGACTCTAAGATGGCTTGAAACGGAATTTTGTGGAGTAAGTTATGGCGCGACAAAGTTGGCGCATGGGCTGCGCCTAGCGGAAATCGATGGGTTTTCGATAAATGCGAGCTTTCGTGGCGCATATGTGTCATTTTATCGACAAATAGGCTTAGTATAGACGAGTCGTTATGCGAATATCCTTTTTACTCGGCCTTTTGATAATGTTTTTCCGTTAATTATTAGGGATCCGAGTGCGTTGGTTCGAGTGAGCGTCGTAATTGATTTTCGACTTTCCCAGGTGAGTGGTGCTATCTCTTCTAAAAATTTATAAGCTCATGTTTTTAAAATGATAAATGATTGATATCTTATGAGTTATGAATAAGCATATTTGTTGCATAAAAGTTGGATCGGGCATTTACTAAGTTTTGATATTTGAAAATAGTGTGAGAACTTTTTATGAATATATATTCTGTTTGATGAACGGAGTTGAGAAATATTACATGTTTTGGGTTTGTGAAACCATTTCACGAAAAGCTCGACTTTGAGATGATTTATGGAAGGTTATATAGATATTGATTTGTGATAAGCTTTTTGAAATGTATTTGATTTGAAATTGATTTATGAGACAGGTCTTGAAATTATTTGAGAATGTTTTATGGAAAGTATTTCTGGCGGATAAGTTGAGCTGCGAAATCTTTTCGTGATATATGAAATGTTTTATGGATTTGGTTTGAGGATTATGGATGGTGTGGTTCTGGATTGATGTGGATGCTCAATATCGCTGTGAGCCCAGTGAGGGGTTTGTGGGTATGCGCATACTATTCTAGGATATCCTTGTGGGCCGAGCCACCGGCTAATAATAGGTGGAGACCTTGCCAAGGGGGGAATCTTGGTCGCCTCGTCATCAGGCATTGTATCGTGACCATGGTTTGATATTGAGCAATGGATTGGTCAATGGAGTGGATCATTGACATGTGATATGAGTTGAGTCGTTGGAATGGACCATCGACGTGTAATTTAAGATTAGTTGATGAAATGGACCATTGATGTGTAATTTGAGATTAGTCGTTGGAATGGACCATCGACGTGTAATTTCATTTGATTATCAATGTGTGGTTTGATGAGATTAATCAATGGAATAGACCATTGATGCATGTTTTATGAGATTGACCAATGGGTTAGACCATTGACATTTGCCTATTATTATCTTGAATATTTTTGCTTTGAACATATTATGTTAAAGTAAGAAAAGTTATATTTTGGCCTTGAAGGTTTGTTAAATTTCTGGGTTTGGTGTTGTATGAGATTAACCAATGGAATTGACAATTGGCGTGTGAATTAATGAGATTGATCAGTGGATTAGACCATTGATGTCTATTTCGATATTATTATGAAATGATTATTTTTGCTATAAATATAGCTATGTTGAAGCGTATGAAACTTATTCTTATTACTATATGTTTGTTTTATCTTAGATTTGGGTTAAAAGAGTTGCGGTTTGATTTTGTAAATATGCATAGTGGGTGCTCGATCCGCTTAGAAGAGATGCACTACTCACTGAGCCATGGTTGCTCACCCCTCTATTTTTTTCCAATTTTTTTCAGGTTCCTCGACTAATGATGAGTAGATACGAGAGCGATATGGATGTGGGGACTTTTAAGAGTTTGATTTTGGGAGCTCTGAGGCTGCATCCTTTGTGTGGAAGGACGACTGTGTCATCCCCTTTCTTGTTGGTTTTGGGGTGAGAGAGAGAGAGAGAGAGAGGGAGAGAGAGAGAGAGAATTCATGTTTCTATACATTTAGAGAAACTGTAGAATAAAATTGTTGAGAGAGAGAGAGAGAGAAATAATGTAACAGGGAATTCCATATTCTCATCAAATTATTTAAGTTGCTAATTTTATTTTCTGATCCTAAGTCTGATCCATGCTCCAAACCCTTCTCTTTCCAAATCGCTAGTCCACACAAAACAAAATAAAAGAGAATAATTGCTGAGAACAAAACGATATCCACCCAAAATATTCACTCCATGCACAATATATCAGCAGCCTTAACATTCAAAACTGTTTCCTATTATTCAGCCCACTCGTAGAGCACCCCTAGCCTTAACAAATCAAAAAGAAGCCAACGAAAATCAAAATATTAGGCAAGCAAATAAAATTAAAAGAAGAGATTAGAAAGACATGCGTGTTAACAACGTAAGTACTAGGTTAGTTAACCCCACCAATAAAACTAGGCCCAGAATGGCATAGCAGCAAATGTGGCAAAATGTAATGGAAACTCACAATACCAGTCACGGAAAGAACATCTGGAAGTTATTTTGCATTCTACATAGCTGTTGAAGGTGCCTGAGAATATGTTAAAAAGGAGAGCCTGTGGACGAGATCCACAACACTTCTACAGTATTTCTAACATGCTCCAGAATTTGAACTTTGCAGGAAAACAATGTTCTGATGTAGCCCTTTATACACATAGACAACTGGCAAGAAGATCACCATTCAAGCTCAAAATTTTTCCAGTCCTGGAGGTGCATAATTTGCCACTGCTTTTCAACTGATAGGTTTTCAAAATTTTGAATTTCGGGGTCTGTGAAAATTGGAGCAAGGATGTCCATATATGGGCCTCTCTCACTATTCCATGGATATCCTTTTCACACGCGAGATGAAAATCCCCTAGACAACCTGAATGAGCAGAGGTCATTTTATTAACAAACACAGTAGTCACCTAGGGACCCCTAATAAAGTCGTACAATGGATGTACACAAGACTCCGAATAGAAATCAGCTTAATGACTGACAATCACTATCCTCGCTCGTCAGGACTTGCGGAGAAGTCAGTTTTTCTTGCGTATTTTCCTGTTTTCCTCTTTAGGAAGTTGCCGCATAAGACAACTGCAAGAAAGGTAGTCGCAATTCTTTCTTCGTATACAGTTGCATTATCAAGAAAGTTACATTTGGACACTGCTCTGTAGGAAAAAATTACCTTCACACCCAAATGATGCATGCTCACGCCCCTTGTTCGACAACAAAATATACACTTCATATACGAATATGCAATATGATTTATGAACGTCGCTGCCAAAGGGAAAAGATGATCAAAGCAGAACTCTGCGAATGTATTTACGTAATACGGCTCTCTCCTCCTACACTCCAATCGAATCCCATTCGGGATGAACGGGTTGCTTTGGTAAAAACTTGACTTCCTGAGAATAATCTTAAAAGGAAGCTTGCATGCTATAGTCTATCCTTTAGGTGCTGAACAATGTAAAGACAGTGCATAGTTGCGGTTGTGACTGTTGACGATAAAGCCCATATGATGTCATTGAATTCACCCCATCTAGAGATGTTCATATATCTCTTGCAGAAATAGTTCGGCACCTTCAGCACATCCCTCACACATAATCTTTCAGTCGAACCAGCTTTACAGAGCCATCCCCCCCACAGGAAAGAAAACCATGCGAAACAAGCTGCACATCCATAACACAAGCCTGTTGCATGTCAAGATAATATTGAATAAGTAGAGGCATCGCCCCAATTTCTTCTGCATCCCAGGGAATCAAACTGCTCTATACAGCACGTGCCGAAAAATATAAAGCTATGTCCAGAAATAACATATGGTAATGTCTCATCACAAACTTGATTGCAAGAATGTTACACGTACGATGCCGCCAAAATTCGAGTGCTTAGTGGCAGAAAAGAGTGCCTTTAGTGTGATTTTGGCCAATGATGTAGAAACTTGGCACTTTTGGCATCCCAAAGTTTTACAACACCATCTTTGCTTCTGGCTAAGAACAACTGTCCAGCAGTTGAGGATATTTTTGTAACACTTCATTCACAACAAGAAATACATAAAAATCAGAACACAACACACGTTATAATGATGGGAAAGTAGATCAGATTACCTAAACGTGCCTTTGGTATGTACCAGAGCATCCCACCTACATTCTCGACCCCAAACTTAGTACCAGTCTTCACCGGCGGCAAGTCATTAGACAAAGTTGCCCAGGAACTTTGCCGACAATTATCAGATGTCTTGTGCCTTTTATACCTTTCCAGTTGCAATATACTGAAAATCATGAAGTCCAACGTCACCACTGTCACACCCCAAAACTACAAAGAATAGGGATGACACGGCCGTCCTTCCACACAAAGGACGCAGCCTCAAACACAACCAACAACCTAATATCAACTTATATATATCTCAAACCATATATATACATATCAGATAGACCAACAGACGGTTTGGTTGCATATCGAAGTTTCTATAATCCACCAAAAAGAAATAAATACAAATAGAACTCGACAATCCAACCACTAGCAAGGAAAGTGCACCACTTCCTTTGGCCATACCCAAAAATAGAACTCCCCAAAAGTTTCCCACCGACGGCGCACTCGCTCTATTCGCCGCTAACCGAGAAACCTGAAAAGATTAAAGGAGGAGTGGAATGAGCAACAACAGCTCAGTGAATAGTACATATCTTCTAAGCAGATCGAACAAACACTATGCATGTATACAAAGCAATACCAAACTTCATAATGCCAACTTAATATATAAAATACATATCAAATCATAAAAGAGTTATTTGATATCATCAAAGCTTTATACTAATATGGAAAACTCATTTAAATCATCATCAAAAGTCAAGTATCAATGGTCAAGTCCATTGAATAATCTCTCCATCAAATATCACATATCAATGGTCCATCCATTGATTAATCTATTGTTCAATATTCCACCATGGTCACGACACAACGCCTTGTGACAAGGCGACCAAGCTTTTCCCCTTGGCAAGGTCTCCACCTACAAAGCGGATGGCTGGGCCCAGAAGGATATCCTAAACCTGGTATGCATACCCCAAAAACCCCTCATTGGGTTCACAAATCATATTGAGCATAAATGATCATTCTCCAATACCAAAATCCAATCCAGAAATCAATATCTTAAATCAAACAAATAATATTTACAGCATAGCCCATCATTCATTTCATATCTATTTCTCAAATCATCATAAACTTTTCCATCAATCGGTCGCAAAGCAATTTCATATATATATTTCTCCACAAATTTTATATAATACGCTTTTCAAACACTCATAATCAACCAAAGGGTAGTAAATGCTCGATCCGACTTTTATGCAATAAAAATGCTCTTCTCGATTCAATATATATATATACATACATATATATATTTTAAGACATGATTTTATAAAACCAAAGAAGATATGGTACCACTCACCTCGTCGTCTACAACCAAACGACGAACGATACCCGTATCGTCGAACTCACGGCCCTATCAAATAACCAAGGAATAATGTCAAAATCTAATAGAACTCTTATATTAACTACGAAATTACTAACTTATGCCTTAACTCTAACAAAAGGACTTCTACGCGCTAACAAATCACAACACGGAGTTAAACGCAAAACTTGATCACGCCTTAACTTCCTCCTCCGAACCCCGATCCAAACGAATTTATAGTCAATAGAGAGCCCTTGACACATATTACAAGAATCCCAACTTCACCATCCCAAAATCAAGCCAAAAGGTGACAAAATACAGGCCCGAAGCTGCTGGACGCGTACTGTACACTGCGCGCGGGAAACTTTGAAATTTTGTTTCGGACAAACCACAAGCTCAAATCACGATCCGTAAAATCCCATGGCTCCCCAACACCCTGAATTATCATTCTTATGAAAATACGCAGCTCAACGACTCCAAAATCGGACTTCGCCACTTGATTTTCCAACAATTCCGAATTTGAGCCCTAAACCCAAAAATTACTTCAATTGGACAAACGAGGGGCCTAATCTCTTACCGGGTGCTGTGTTATGGAGTCAAGTCAGCTTGGCGAGGCATCCGTAGCATGCACGTGCCAAAACCCTTTTCCTTTCTTCCCTTTCTCTTCTTCTTCTTTCTTCTTCTTCTTCTTCTTCTTTTCTTTCTGCCCGAACGTGGGCTTTCTTTCCCTTTTATCTTTTCCCCTTTTTCTGTTTTCTTTTTCTTTCTTTATTTAAAGTGGGTCCCACCACCTTTTCTTTTTTCTTTGATTGGGTCAAAACCCATATTTTACAACCACCCTTACCCCGTTCAGAAACGGAACTATTTCCTATGTCATCATCAAACACACAGAGCGAGCTCCCCTGCACAGGAAGTACAAAAGTTTGACTGGACCCCCGGTCAAGGATGATAACGTGGTAGCACCTTTCCAGCTATTTCTGTAGATATAAGTTTGGAAAATGCATCAAGTAACTTTGCACTAACTTCAGCAAGTGAGAACAACTAAATCATCTGCCACTACAATTAACATTGGGCACTACCCCTATAGATGGCAAAGTCGCGATTTGGAAGTCATAGGTTGCGACATGGAAGTCATAGGTAAAAGTCACAAAAGAGCTTCTCCGTGGTGAAGAGAGTAACACTGTCTAATGTTCGACAACCCTATCCAGACCTACAACCGATTACACTAATTACTGGGACATTATTTTTGCCCATACCTTATTCTTTCTCCAACCACTTACACCAATATTTGGAATCAATAAATTCATCTCCCCATCAAGTTGGCTCAAAAAGGTACGCTGCCTCATCTCAATGTGGCATCCTTGTAGATGACATCTGGTGTTAGTAAGTACAAACCGGGCACAAAATTCATTTTTTCACAGACCTTCATGACAGATTATAGAGGCTCGAGAAGTAGAAGGTGGACTCAGTGTATCCCATACAACCACATTCTTGTTATTGGAGCTAAATCCAGCCGCGGCCATTACTGGTCCGCTCGAACTAACATAGGCAATCTCCCTGCAGCCAAAATTAAACTCAATATGGCGTATATCTGGTGCCATGAGGAAGGTGAGTGGTGGACAAAATTCTCAAATTGATAACGAAAAGCCACGATATTGACCGTCTCATCAGCATTGAATGAACTCCACTATGTACCATAAAACAGGACACCGACACTAAGAGAAGGGATGTGCTGTCTCAAGACCCAAAATGACAAACCAAATCTTTCGCCGCAAAAAAGATTGTCAAAACTATCCTCAGCAATTCATTCTCTTCTTTGTTACTTTATATCACAAAGTCCCTTAGTGAAAAATCCTGATCTGAAGTACAAAGGAAAATCTCGCATCAACCAGATAAGTAAAAAGACAGGCCGTGCATCGTTATTTCTATTCCCGATTTCCAGTACCACGTGCAGAAAAAAATTAAACAAGATAGTGATTGCTCAACAAATCTAAAGAGATTATACATACGAGGCATGGCCATTAAAGCAAAGAGATGATTCAATTGGATGAATGTTGCTCCTTCCTCCAACCTCTAGCAACCGTTTGAATATGGTCCCATCTAATGCGGCAGTAGCAAATCTGTTTCCACGAGGGTCAAACTACAAGGCTGATATAGACACAAGGGCAAAAGGTGCAGCGCTATACAGCAAGCAGCACTCCATAAGTAGCAATAGCTTTTTTCCTCACCAAACCCGGTTTATCAATTATGTTATAATTATTTTACGGTAATATCGCGACAGAAGTTCGAAGCAGTAACAAGATGATAACCCACAAATTGCACTTCCAAATCACGACAATAATAAATGTGGCACACTGTACTGAAATTTGCGCAAGAGGAGTCCAACTAAAGGCTTACCTTCTCATCCTTGCTTAATTTAAACAGGCCAGCCAAAACTTGAAGTCTGCTGAAGGATGTATATCGAAGTGCAGTCTTCAGGATTTTTTCTCTTCGAATATTGTGATCTTGCCAGCTTCTGCATATGCAATGAAAAAATCTCCATCAAATAGCTGGAAGCAGTAAAACCTAATCGGCACTTAACAAACAAATAAATCTGGGAGTTTAATAACAATCAGATCCCCAAGGATTCAAAACCAATTTTTGCAGGGAAGAATACCCGAGTACCGAAAATTACAAATTTTAAGAGAAGCTAGGCAAACTCCCTGGTAGAGAGGTTCTCCAACACCCAAAAATTTCCCGGCAATAAAGCATTAAAGGCGTGGACCAAGTGGCTTGAAGCCATATAAAAATGAGGAATCCAAGTTCCATGCTCATCATATACATAGTCACATCCCGTGATGGTCGAGGAGTAAAATTCGCTGTGTACACAATCATGATGCCACGCCCTGAACCCCGAGCGCGTGCCCATCCCTCTCTGGTCGATAAAATTTTGCGACTTCTCAGGATGAGTCGCCGATCCATTGATTTTTAAGCACATGCGGAAGCGAAAATAAATCCCCTGACAATAATCATCTCGGGATAGAAAAGCAGGATATGAATTCATAAAAGCACACTTTTACAAACAACGAGATTCATGCACAAAACGAGTTTAGTCGAAACCTACAAAAAAGTCAACTCTCACAAAAGGCTGTCCTACAACATACTGATAGGACATATCCACCGATCCTCCATACTCCTCCTCAGACTTCAAGACCTTGGTCTTCCACGACCACCTTCTAAGGACCTGAAAATGGTTATTCAATAACCAGTGAGACAATGTCTCAGCAAGTCTACCTACTCAACCCATATTAGGAGGGAAATACGCTTCAGGGCACTCTAGTCACACAACCACACAATTAGAACAGGGAACTTACCTTGCCTTAGTTCCTTCCTGCAGGTCAGTACAGTTCATATCGCAATGCATATAATTAATGCACATACAACTGGATTACCTCATCAATTCAATTAATCACCAGGAACTCGTTCCATGCCACACAGTTTTGGTCTCATAATTAGGTGCATCAAACTCAACCATCATGCGTTCCAATTGTTAATTACACCCCTTAAGGGTACAACCAACTATAAATATGGCGGTCTTCTAGCATTGCCAGGCGTCGTCTCACCTCCTTTGAGCACGGTGACGTCTCTCAATTAGACGGCTTTCCCAAAGGGGCGTAGGTCCAGAATCTACTCCGACCCGAGTACAACCTACTCATAAGTTCGGTGTCTTCTGGCATAGCCAGGCTTCGTCTCCCACCATGAGCACAGCGACGTCTCTCAATTAGACGGCTTCCCCGAAGGAGCGTAGGTCCAGAATCTACTGTGACCCGAGTTCCAATGAATGGGTAACGTCCGGCTTAACAGCCCAGGATGGTTTCTCTTAATCAACACATGACCAATCAATCTCGGTCCAGGACACTATGCATTGCACTCAAATGTCTCAATTAAAATAGTGAACCTAGCATATTTTCTTCGTATTAGAAATACACGGTAAACTAGTCGTGTGTGGGTACACGGCCGATTGGATCCGTAAAATTCAAGACCTTCTTTTTGAAAATCCCACTAGTTTATATAGTATATAAAACCATTTTCGGTGTTTAGAATCCAACACCGGGATTTTCTGAATAAATATTGAAATTCACAATTTTTGGAATTAAATATTCAAAATTCCAATCGCACTTAATTTGCATAAACTAACACTCAATTGCAGAAATTAACCACACAATTGTGATCAGCACGCAATTCCGGTCACCGGCTATCCCGCTAATTTTTGGAAAATAATTAATAATTAAATAATTTATAAAATTAATTAAATAAATCAATTTAGATACTAAAATGCCAACCTAGGCCAAAATCACTAAATTAAATACCAATACGGACCTGAAAATTCCCAAACCCTTCTAGATAAATAACACAATTTATCTAGGCCTCACTTAATCTAATCTAACCACCTAACATGCATAATTGCATAATTAAATCACTAAATTAATCTAACTAATCACCTAATTCCTAATTAAATAAATCTAAACACCCTTTAGACGTCATTAGCCTACTAAGAAGAGTTTAGTAAATAAACTCACCGGTTAATTGCGGAAACCGGTTCACCGCGACGACGACACGACGGCGGCCGAAATCCGAATTTTCAGCGACATCGACGAACACTCGGACCGGGCCCAGAACGGGCCCAACAAATCTCAGCCCAAATTGAGATTTGTTATTAGAACAGGCTGGGCTTGAAGCGGGTTGACCTTGCGGGCTTAGACTGTTGAAATAGACAACTTGCTGGGCTTTAAAGTTGGATTGGACTGCTGATGGGCTGAACAAAATAGGCTCAAAGGAGCTGCTTCTTGGGCTGCAACGTGGGCTCGAAACTGGACAAAGGTGGAGATGGGCTTCGGCTTCAAATGGCGTGGATTTCTATTGCTCGCGTGGGCTGCTTGTTTCGGCGATGCTAGGCCCGTGAGATGGGCTGCCGAATTGAGCTGAGGGAGAGAAGCAACTTTGGGGATGTCAGAATATTTTTGAGTTGCCTTCGTTGATCGTAAGATTACTTCTGTTCTTGATACAACGGCGAAATTGTCAAACCTATTGATTTCTGGAAAGATAATCAGCTTCTCTTCTTGTGATGGGGGCATACATAAGCATAACTTTGTCCCCATTATGTGGATCAGTTCTATCATAGGCAAGAGATCGTGTGATTTACTAGTACTCAGAGCAAGTTTCTGCATGTAAAATATAATTCATGAATCAAATGTTCTTGTGACGTGCTTTGGTATTCCTTTTATTGTTACTTTATTTTCACAAGATTCCTACAACTTAAATAGGTTTTAGATCTCTGACATTGTACAGGTTCTTTTGAACAAAAGAAAGATGCTGCCATGAGGTTGTGCTTTAGAACAGGGGTTGCATTTTTAATTTTGGTCCATGCTCTCATACAAGATGGCATCTATTGTCCTGATGAGACCAGCTTTGTTTTGATGGGCTATCTTTATGTCTTCTATGTAACTGCTTATAACTGGTATACGCCAACTGCTTTTTTTTCTTTCTTTTTTCGCCCTAATGGGTGCAAACCCTTGAGCTGCTCGTTCATGCATTATGGTGTGGGAGAACCTCTACCAGGGAGTTCGCCTAGCTGCTCTTTAAATTTGTAATTTTCGGTGCTTGGGTATTCTTCCCTGATAAAAAATTGGTTTTGAATCCTTGGGGATCTGATTGTTATTAAACTCCCAGATTTATTTGTTTGTTAAGTGCCGATTAGGTTTTACTGCTTCCAGCTATTTGATGGAGATTGTTTCATCGCATATGCAGAAGGTGGCAAGATCACAATATTCGAAGAGAAAAAATCCTAAGGACTGTGCACTTCGATATACATCCTTAAACAGACTTCAAGTTTTGGCTGGCCTGTTTAAATTAAGCAAGGATGAGAAGGTAAGCCTTTAGTTGGACTCCTCTTGGGCAATTTTCAGGTACTGTGTGACAGAACTTATGTGTAACGTGAGGTCGCTGATTTTTGGATAGACAGTTAAAGGAAGAGGAAAGAAGTTCTTGTCTTGTCACTAAATTTACAATGTCAGTGAATTTCTCAAGCTCTGATTGTTTTGTCCATTTCCTTGGTCTTTTGAGATCATATAGGATCTTTATTCCTTTCTGGTAATCCTTTCAGTGTCTTTGTTTCCATCTGCATTTTCGCGACAGGGGAGAGAAAGAAGGCTGCTGCACTTAAAAATGCATATCTCTTGCTAGGGAGACATCGGCTGGAGTTTGCAATTGCTTTTTCCATGCTTGGATATGATATTTCTCTGCAGTGACTGTTTGTATTAAGAATCTCGGGGACGGGCAGGTTGTTCTAGTTACCTGTTGCCTTTTTTTAGTGGTGCAGTGGACCGCGCATCCAATTAATAAGAAAGTTCATGCTTCCTTCCACAACTGAGAAGGGTGGCTACTAGCTTTCTAGTCGTCTAGAGCTATCTTATTATTCTAGCTAATCTTCAGCGTATTTCTAGTTTTTGGTTGTGAAGATAAATGCAACATTATATACTCGTAGCCATCATAAATATCTCTTTAATTTGCAGTGGCAGCTGAGGAACTCATGGAAATCTTTCTTGAGCATGTTTAGCGGCTAAGAATCGTATGAAGAATGCTGTTGGGGAGCAGAGTGCTGCGTTTTTCGGGAGGTGTGCATGTCTGATCACAGCTGCTGCCTTGAGAAGAAGTGGGCTTGCAGTAAGTATTGTTTTCCGTCTCATAAGGGGTTATAAGAGGTCAAGAATGTCATATGTTGGCTTCTCTGATGAATATACATGGTGCTTGCCAAGTTGTCTGCATCTATAGATGAATTTGTTCTGTTGCGATAATTCTCAGTGTGCTCTCCAGTTTTCTTGTTGGTTCTGTCCGTATTAGCTTGAAGCTATGGAGCACTGTTCTTCTCTAAGCTTCGATGGGGGATCTAAAGAATTGTTTTCAAATGGCAACTCTTTATTGAGTTCTTGGCATAAAGAAGCCAACCTCATGTTGGAGTTCACTCATTTTCAAAATCCTTAAGATAATTCAAAGAGAAATGGGGAGCTCTTGGAGGTGAACTTTCCTTTCCTTCCTCCTGTTGCATTTATGTAGCAGTATGTTTTTGATGGATCAAACTGCCAGAAGGTGGCGGTAGGTCCTTGAAGCTAATATGTGGATCTCAATCATATGCAAGTTTTTGATTTTTTGAACAGGCATTATGCATTAACTCCATCAATGAGCAGGAACTGGCAGTTTCTAGCAATAGAAAGGTGAGTTTTTCCTGTGCATAGATACTAGTGTCAGTATTGATCCTTAATGCATTCTGTGCTGCGTGGATTTTTTCGAGCATTTGAATTGTACTGATCACCACGTAACTACTTGGTAAGGGTGACAATTCTTTTGGCTACCTAGACATGTTGGCATCGCTTAATGAGAAAATTTTAACAGAAGCTCCTTGTGTTGCAATTTGATGAGTTAAACGCTTCAACTCCTGATGATGCTTAGCTTCTGACATGTTTTAATAAGCGTCGATGCTCTGACTGCATGGTCTGTCACATCATTTTACTTTTATTCAGATAAAAATTCATCTGGCTTCTCATACAGTGTTCCTAATGGGCATTTGTCTTGTACAGGGTATAATTTTCTTCCACTTGGAGCAAGAAATACCTCATAAAGAAGGAATGGAGCATGTATGGTCAGATGCTGATTGGCCACGCATGGTTGGGCTGGCTCTGAATCCACTTACGTTTATTCTAGCGAGGGTCCTGGAGGAAAACTGGGTCCCATCTGGGATTTGGTGGAGCAACTGCCGGGATGGGATATTTGGCCTTGCCGGGGAGAAACCTGACAGGTGGTGTAGCCATTTGGTATTCCAGATTATCCAGGCATTGTTGCCTCTGGCTTGGGTTGGGATAATAAAGATAAATTCAAAGAGTTTGTTGAACAATTAGCCAACATGGTAAAAAACTGTAGGAAGTAGGGCTCTCTCTAGTCACCCATCCATGCCGTACTTCTTGGTTGGCTCCAGCAATACACATATCCATTTGTGGAACCTATGATTTGTTGCAGGGGATGAATGATCAATTTTAGCAAAGTCCGTTATGATTTGCTAGACCTTTTATTTGGTTGTTTCCTCATTTCGGCTTTGAGGAATTGCTTATATGAATCGAACAAGAAGGCTCTTTTCCACTTTTATCAATCTGCTCTTTTAAACATGATGGTCTGCAACTTTGGCTTGGGACTGGGAACATTTCTCTTCTGTGAATTTTGATTTTCTTTAATAAAATTTTTCGGATCATTCTTTGTGTGCCCTCGTGTTCGTAAATTAATGTATATTGTTGTGCGCACAATGAAAGAGCACACAGGGAGAAGTCCCCAGCCCCCAAAAAAAAAGCCAACCAGAAAAAGGTACAGTATTGCATTGAATACCCTTCTGCTCTGCACTTCTCTTATTCAATGATCTTCCTGAGTTTCAAGTCAAAACCACTGGGATCTTTGAGATCTATTTCAATGAATTTTGCCACATTTATTGCTGTTGTGTTTTGTAAGTGCAATTTGTGGGTTGTTAACTTGTTACTGCTTCGAATTGCTGTCGCGATATTACAATAAAATGATTGTAACATAATTGATAAATGGGGTTTGGTGAGGAAAAAAGCTAATGCTACTTATGGAGTGCTGCTTGCTGTATAGCGCTCCACCTTATGCTGTTGCATCTGTATCAGGCTTGTAGTTTGACCCTTGTGGAAACAGATTTGCTATTGTCACATTATACTGTCGCATTAGATGGGACCATATGCTCAAGGCTGCTGGAGGTTGAAGGAAGGAGGAATGTTCATCCAATTGAATCATCTCTTTGCTTTAATGGCTGTCACAAAGCTTATTAGAGAACCCGCAGCAGATAGTAAGAGAGAAAGAAGAAGGGAGAAGGAATAGAGAAGAGGAGAAGGAGAATGTAGAAGAAAGAAACAAAGAGGGGGCTGTAGATTTCTGTAGTAACAGAAACCCTACATCCATTGTATTTATATTGAATATAAACTGTATATGACAATAATACCAAAAAGGAAATAAAACTCTGATAATAAAGGAAATGATAATAAAGGAAACTCAATTAAACTTAACACTCCCCCTCAAGCTGGAGCATATAGGTCACCCATGCCAACTTGGAACAACCAGCAACAAAAGCAGGACAAAATAATGCTTTGGTAAACATATCAGCAAACTGATCTCTAGAGGCAACGTAAGGAGTAGCAACCAACTTCTGCTTCACAGCATCACGAACAAAGTGACAGTCAACTTCTATATGCTTAGTTCTCTCTTGAAAAACAGGATTTCCAGCAATATAAATAACTGCTTGATTATCAACATCATATCAATAGGTTGATCAATAGAAAATCCAAGCTCTTGGAGAAGAGATTTCAACCACAACAATTCAGTCACAGTATGTGCCATAGCACGATATTCAGCCTCCGCACTAGACCTGGCAATGGTAGTTTGTTTCTTGCTTTTCCAAGTAACCAAATTACCACCAATAAAGGTGCAATACCCAGTTGTAGACCGTTGATCATATGTTGACCCAGCCCAATCAGCATCAGAATAGCCAACCAAAGTGGAAGAACCATTAGATTTATAAATTAGCCCCTTACCAGGAGAGCTTTTAAGATATCGAAGAATGTGACATACAGCATCCCAATGAGCCTTCTTAGGTGACTCCATAAATTGACTCACCACACCAATAGCAAAAGAAATATCGGGACGTGTAACAGTAAGATAAATTAGTTTCCCAACTAGACGTCGATATTGATGCTTGTCTTCAATTTCATTTCCATCATCAGCTCCAAACTTTTGATTTGGATCCATAGGAGTATCAACTGGCTTGGCAGCTAGTGTACCAGTCTCAGACAAAAGATCAAGAACATACTTTCGCTGAGACAAATTAATACCTTTTTTACTTCGTAAAACTTCAATACCCAGAAAATATCTAAGGGTTCCCAAGTCTTTAATCTGAAATTCTGCTGAAGAAAGCCTTAGAAATGCCGGTCACATCACTACCAGAGACAATGATATCATCCACATATACCACAAGAATGACCACCCCCGATTCCTTCTTGCAAACAAACACAAAATGATCTGAATAACATTGGTGGAAACCACATCTAGAAATCACTAAACTGAATTTTTCAAACCATACTCTTGGAGACTGTTTCAACCCATAAATGGCCTTATGTAGCCGACATACTTTACTTCGATTCTCCCCCTGAGCAACATACCCAGGAGGTTGCTCCATATATACTTCTTCAGATAAATCGCCATAAAGAAAAGCATTCTTGACATCTAATTGATATAATGGCCAATCGAAACTCACAGCAAGAGAAATAATAACACGAACAGAATTGAGACGTGCCACAAGGGAAAAAGTCTCAAAGTAATCCACTCCATAAGTTTGAGTAAAACCTTTAGCAAAAAGCCGAGCTTTAAGACGTTCAATTGAGCCATCCGGATTGTACTTGATAGTGTACACCCAACAACACTTCACCACATCTTTCCCAAGAGGAAGATTAGCTAATGACCACGTTTGGCGAGACACCAGAGAAGAAGTAGGGTTACTAGAGGACTCTCAAACCAGCAATAGGATCAAGTAATCAGGTAGTTAGATCTGCTATGATACCATGTCACAAAGCTGATTAGAGAACTCGCAGCAGATAGTAAGAGAGAAAGAAGAAGGGAGAAGGAATAGAGAAGAGGAGAAGGAGAATGTAGAAGAAAGAAACAAAGAGGGGGCTGTAGATTTCTGTAGTAACAGAAACCCTACACCCATTGTATTTATATTGAATATAAACTGTATATGACAATAATACCAAAAAGGAAACAAAACTCTGATAATAAAGGAAATGATAATAAAGGAAACTCAATTAAAGTAACTTAACAATGGCCATACCTCGTATGTAGTAACCTCTTTAGATTTGTTGAGCAATCACTATCTTGTTTAATTTTTTTCTCCAAGTGGTACTGGAAATCAGGAATAGAAATGACGATGCACGGCCTGTCTTTTTACTTATCCGGTTGATGCGAGATTTTCCTCTGTACTTCAGATCAGGATTTTTCACTAAGGGACTTTGTGATATAAAGTAACAAAGAAGAGAATGAATTGCTGTGGATAACTTTTGACCATCTTTTTTGCGGCGAAAGATTTGGTTTGTCATTTTGGGTCCTGAGACAGCACATTCCTTCTCTTAGTGTTGGTGTCCTATTTTATGGTACAAAGCGGAGTTCATTCAATGCTGATGAGATGCACCCCGGTCAATATCGTGGCTTTTCATTATCAATTTGA
This sequence comes from Eucalyptus marginata, assembly GCA_014182565.1. Classification (NCBI taxonomy): domain Eukaryota; kingdom Viridiplantae; phylum Streptophyta; class Magnoliopsida; order Myrtales; family Myrtaceae; genus Eucalyptus; species Eucalyptus marginata. Next base: position 122,797 of record JABKBI010000015.1, on the reverse strand, counting down.
GAATTTTATCCACCAGCCACCTTCCTCGTGGCACCAGATATACGCCATATTGAGTTCAATTTTGGCTGCAGGGATGTTGCCTATGTTAGTTGGAGAGGACCAATAATGGCTGCAGCTGGATGCAGCTCCATTAACATGAATGTGGTTGTATGGGATACCAGGCTCCGCTTTCTACTTCTTGAGCCTCCATAATCTGTCATGAAGGTCTGTCCTTTCTCTTCAACTGAAAATATGAATTTTGTGCCCGGTTTGTACTATCTAAGCACCAAATGTCGGCTACAAGGATGGCCCATGTAGATGAGGCAGTGTATCTTTTTGAGCCAACTCGATGGGGAGACGAATTTATTGATTCGAAATGTTGGTGTAATTGGTTGGAGGAAGCATAAGGTATGGGCAAATATAATGTCCCAGCACCGAACACCCCTGCATGTAGGCCTAGATAGGGTTGTGGAACATTAGACAGCTTTAGCCTCTTCACTACGGAGAAGCTCTTTTGTGACTTTTACCTATGACTTCCATATCGCAACTTTACCATCTATGAGGGTAGCGCCCAAAGTTAATTGTAGGGGTAGATGATTTAACCGTTCTCACTTGCTGAAGTTAGTGCAAAGATACATGATGCATATTCCGAACTTACATATGCAGAAATAGCTGGAAAGGTGCGATCACGTTATCATCCTTGACCAGGGGTCTAGTGAAACTTTTGTACTTTCTGTGCAGGTGGAGCTCGCTCTGTGTAATTGACGACGGCGTAGGAAATAGTTCCGTTTCTTCCCTTATATTGAACGGGGGTAAGGGTGGTGATGTTGGACTCCATGATTTTCGGTATATTGCAACCAGAAAGGAGTAAAAGGAACAAGAACTCTGATAATTGTCAGCAAAGTTCCTGGGCAACTTTTTCTACCGACTTGACGCCGGTGAAGACTGGTACTAAGTTTGGGGTCGAGAATGTAGGTGGGATGCTCTGGTACATACCAAAGGCCGCATTTAGGTAATCTGATCTACTCTCCCACCATTATAAAGTGTGTCATGTTCTGATTTTTATGCATTTCTTGTTATGAAGGGAGTGTTACGAAAATATCCTCAATTGCTGGGACAGTTGTTGTTAACTAGAAGCAAAGATGGTATTGTAAAACTTTGGGATGCCAAAAGCGCCAAGTTACTGCATCACTGGCCGAAATCATACGAAAGGCACTCTTTTCTACCACTAAGCACTAGGGGTTTTGGCGGCGTCGTACGTGTAACATTCTTGCAATCAAGTTTGTTATGAGACATTACCATATATTATTTCTAGACATAACTTTATATTTTTCTGGTACGTACTGTATAGAGCAGTTTGATTCCCTGGGATGCAGAAGAAATTGGCTCGATGCCTCTACTTATTCAATATTATCTTGACATGCAATAGGCTTGTGTTACGGATGTGCAGCTTGCTTGGGATGGTTTTCTTTCCCCCGGGGGGGGGGGGTATGGCTCTGTAAAGCTGGTTCGACTGAAAGATTATGTGTGGTTGATGTGCTGAAGTTGTCGAACTATTTCTGCAAGGGAGGATAGTGACCGTCAGTCATTAAGCTGATTTCCATTTGGAGTCTTATGTACATCCATTGTACGGCTTTATTTGGGGTCCCAAGGCAACAACTGTGGCTGTTAATAAAAATTACGTTTGCTCATACAGGTTATCTGGGGGATTTTCATCTCGCATGTGAAAAGGATATCCATGGGATAGTGAGAAAGGCCCAAATATGGACATCCTTGCTGCAATTTTCACTGATCTCGCAATTCAAAAGTTTGAAAATATATCAGTTGAAAAGCAGTGGCAAGTTATGCATCTCCGGGAGTGCAAAAATTTGGAGATTCAATGGTGATCTTCTTGCCAGTTGTCTATGCGTATAAACGGCTACGTCAGAACATTGTTTTCCTACAAAGTTCAAATTCTGGAGCATGTTAGAAATACTGGAGAAGTTGTGTGGATCTCTTCCACAGGCTCTCCTTTTTTTACATATACTCAGGTACCTTCAATAGCTAGGTAGAATGCAAAGTAAATTCCAGATGTTCTTTCTGTGACTGGTATTGTTGGTTTCCATTACATTTTGCCACATTTATTGCTATGTCATTTGTTACAAGTGCACCTAGTTTTATCGGTGGGGTTGACTAACCTAGTGGTTACGTTGTTAACATGCATGTCTTTCTAATCTCTTCTTTTAATTTTCCTTGCTTGCCTGATATTTTGATTTTCGTTGGCTTCGTTTTGATTTGGTAAGGCTAGGGGTGCTCTATGAGTGGACTGAATAATAGGAAAAAGTTTTGAATGTTAAGGCTGCTGATATATTGGGCATGCAGTGAATTTTTTGGGTGGATATTGTTTTGTTCTCAGCAATTATTCTCTTTTATTTTCTCTCGTGGACTAGCAATTTGGAAAGAGAAAGGGTTGGAGTATGGATCAGACTTAGGATCAGAAAATAAAATTGGTAACTTTAATAATTTGATGAGAATAAGGAATTCCCTGTTACATTCTCTCTCTTTCTCTCTCTCTCTCTCTCTCTCTCTCTCTCTCTCTCTGTGTCAGCTGTCACCAAAGGATGTTGTGTAGTTTAGACATCATTGGTTTGGACAAGATCGAAGAGCGCTCCTTCAATTGGTAGGCAGACTGCATGAATTTGCAGCGAGGGCTACTTGTAGTGGTTCAAAGCCTGGAATGAAATGGATGGCAATTCAAACCTTGGAGGTACTGAGAAAATTGAAGCTTTGCCTTTTTATTTATATAATAACAATGGAAGGAGGTAAAGACTTGAACCTATGTCTACTAGCTGCAGGTGCTTTCCGTTTTTGTACTCTGTTACATGAAAGCGTGTTCCCATACCAAATGTCTTGGGTCTTTTAATTGTTGGCTGCTTTTGTTTTCCTTTAGCTTTAATTTATTGGAATGTATATAAACACTAAATTATCGGTATTGCCTATTCTCAGTTGGTCTAAAAAAAGCTTCATATTCACTTTGACATAATCAGGCAACAGGCTCTTTGGAGAAGGGTTCCCTTTGGCATTTCACTTGCCATCTTTAATTCCTTCAGCTTTTATTTGCAATAATTCTTCCACTTGCGTAGAAGTTATTAATTTTTTTGTATTAAAGTCAACCATGACCTCGACTGTTTTTCTTGGTTTGGACTTTTATCAGCAGTTAGCATAATGTTGTGGTAGTAGTAATATGTTTATGGACAGGCAAAAATTGACTTTGCAAAGGGAACGTTAAAATATGTTTAAAAGATATTTATGAGAGGAGGAAACTTGATGAGTTTCCATTTTTCTCTAAGCATGAATAGGGATTTGGCCCTCAGTGCCTTTTGGAAGGGGGACTATCAATGAATTTGGCTATGTGGAACATATTCAGGGAATAGAATGAGGCTGTATTTGCCTGTTCTTTCTCAAAATAACCTTAGAGAGCAAGCTCTTCTCCATCAACTTATCCTTTTACTGGTTTCGTAAGATCTTTTAATTTTTATCGATAAATGAATGCTTCTAGATCTATCTATGATCCATACTTAGACATTTCCAGGCAATTGGTGGCGTGCATATCTGGCCTTGCAGAATCTTGTTGCACATCTTTCCTCTGACGCTCATGGGAAGAGAGCCATATCATGCCAAATTGTTCTACAAATGGTTCTATCAAGTTATCTTGAAGGCGGCATTTCGGAGAGTTTCTCCAGCCAGAAGAATTCAGTGGAGTGGGGAGGCCACTGCAATTACATCTTCCTTCAGTTCTGAAAGAGGCTTCACTGAGTTATCTTCTAAGTTTGACTATGATGCTTCCAGTAATAAACCTAATTCCTCGTCATTAAAATCTGAACTTAGTAGCTTAACGAGTTAGAAGCTATCTCGCAAAAAGAGGACGGAAATTCTTGCAATTATTTCTTAGTGAAGTCAACCATCCGCATTCTGCCTCTGTTTATGAAAGTTTTGGTGAGCCTGGACGAAGGTAAGCCTCGATATGGTTTTATTTGCATTACTTTGTAATATAAGTTGTTTTCCCTCTGCTTGGTATTGCTGGTCATTTAATGACCACATCCGTTCCTTCAATTGAGCTAATGCAATGGTTATGGTTGTTTTTTAGGCTTGAGTGCAGCGATAACTTGTTTATGATAAATGCGAAAGCATGCATTGACTCCAGCAGCTGATGCAATCAAAATCCTTTATGGTTGGGCATGCCTGATGTAAATTTTGTTCTCCCCGCCTGTGTTACACAAAGCTCACTGAGAACTTAAGAGTTGTGTTGGTGATCTTTTTGCGGATTAGTATTTTAGTCACCTCTTTTTTGACAAGTAGATCTTCTATCCTGTTGTCCACACTTTGCTTAAAAGCTGATTTGACCTAGAAAAAGTGTTGCCAACTGTAGGGAATGTATGAAAGCCTGTTCCTCCAGCCAAACGAGCTATAAAGTTCAGCTTGCAGTACCAGTGCTGGAAAGAGTGAAGAGTTGTTACTTATAGGAGAATCAAACATCTGTTCGAGCCCTCAGCAGTTTGTTTTTCACTTATCATTAGAGTTGGCACGATTTGGACATGCTCTGTGCTCTTATTATGGGCCAACAAAATCTCCTGACAGTCAGAGCGAAAGCCTGTTCCTCTCAGTGTTTTTTCCCAAACTGTGTTCAGAACTGGGGACTTCATGATTTAGAAGAGCCTTTATTTCTTGATTCTTATTGGATTTTCTTTCTATACTTTCTGCTGCATCTCTGCCTCAGGTTTCGGGTCTCAGTGAGATACAAAAATTCAATTCCTCCGAAACTGTGGAAGGATGGCATGAATGAAAGAGTTTACCATTGATTCTGCTTGAATTCGCTGGGCCTTTCGCTCTGACTGTCAGGATAATCTTTTAGATTCGTTTCTCCCAAAAGCATCTTCTTGGCAAGAAATGCAAGCTATTGGAGTTGGACTTTGGTTAACCGATGCATCATGTGTGACATCCTGATTTTCGACTCTGATTTCGATGAGATGAAATGGGCTTTTCATCGACACACTTATGGTCTTATTCTTTGAGAGGGCCCCTCACGAGATAACTAGCCTATCGGGTGAAACCATTAAGGGATTTTAACGCAATAGACTTGAGAATTCGACCAGGAATCGACTGCTCGACCGTGTTGATCTGCAAGGGTCATTATGGCACTGTCAGAAATCGATTAGAGACCGGAGATAGGTTGATTCGATTGAGATATGTAATCAGAGTGCGGGTGATTCCACCTGATTTCAAAATACTCGTCGATCGGCACTAGACCGATTTTTCTATCGTTTTGGTACCTAGTGCCCGTAATTGATACCTCGAGATTTTCACGATAATCGAGAGTCGCCAATGTGTCGAAGATGTACAATGTGACTCGAGATAAATCGATCACGGGTCAATTGCACCAAAAATTCCTAAAAGTTACCCAGCAGACTAGATCACGCTAAAAGCGCACCGGATTGAAAATAACTGTGAATTTGAACCCGATTTCAGAAATTGAAAATTCTGTGGTGTCACGAGCTATTTTAGAAACGTCGACTCTGTAATATATGGGCTTTAAAACAAGAAAATAAAATAAAATAAAAGAAAAAGAAAGGGTTGAAAAGTAAAAAAGGGAAGCTGAAGGAAAGTGGAGGAAGCTTCGGCTGAGTTTAAAAAGATAGAGAGGGAGAGAAAGAGAAGAGATCGGCGATGGGGAAAACACGAAACGGGGGAGAAGAGAGAAAGAAAAGAAAGGAAAAAGGGAAAAAGGGAAAAATTTTGGCGCGCTCGTGGTCCGGACGCCTCATCAAGCTGACTCAAGTGTGTTTTGCAAAGCCGGTAAGGAATCGAAGCTTTTAATTACCTACTTCAAGCAATCACCGCAATTAGGGCTCGAAATTCGGATTTCTTGGATATTTGTGTGGCGAAGCCCGATTTTTGAGTCGTTAAGTTGTATATTTTTATAGAAATGGTACTTTGGGACTTTGTGAAGCTATAGCATCTTTCGAATCGTGATTTGAGCTTGCGGTTTGTCCGGAACGGAATTTTGAAGTTGGGGGCACATTCTGGTACTGTAGCGAACAGCAGCTTCCAGCCTGTATTTTTGTTGTTTTCGGTACTGTTTTGGGGTGGCTGTGTTGGGGTTGTTGTTGTACGTTAAAAGAGCTTTCTAAAGACTATAAGATGGCTTGAAACGGAAATTTGTGGAGGGAGTTATGGCGTGACGAAGTTGGCGCATGGACCGTGCCTAGCTGAAAATGTTGGGTTTCCGCTAATTGTGAGCTTTCGTGGCGCATAGATGTCGTTTTATCGACTAATAGGCCTAGTATAGGCGAGTCGTTATAAGAATATTCCTTTTTACTCGGCCTTTTGATATTGTTTTCCGTTAATTGTTAGGGATCCGAGTGTGTGGTTCGAGCGAGCGTCGTAATTGATTTTTGGCTTTTCCCTGGTGAGTGACACTATTTCTTCTTTGTATTTTAAACTCATGTTTTGAGAAACATGATGAATTATATACTTTATGAGTTGATAAAATGCATCTTTTGTTGCATGAAACAGATCGAGTTATTACTGCCATTTCGTTATTTGAAAGACTGAGTTATATTTCGAATTCGATTCAAATGGTTGTTGAAAATGGTTTGTGAAATTCTTTATGAAAGAATCTTGAAATGGTTTGGAGAATGCTTTGATATTTATATATCAAATTTTGAGTTATGATATGACTTTCTTTTTGACGTTGGATTACTGGATATTGTGATCGGTGGTTGGTGCTCAATGTCTCTATAGACCCTGAGGGGTGTGTGGGTATGCGCATACTAGTCTAGGATATCCTTGTGGGCCGAGCCACCGGCTAATAATAGGTGGAGACCTTGCCAAGGGGGGAATCTTGGTCGTATTTTCACGGGCGTTACGCGTGACCATGGTTAGACATTTGAGCATGAATTGGTCAATGGAGTGGACCATTGACGTGTGATTTGAGTTTGGTCGATGGAATGGACCATCGATGTGATTTGATGAGATTAATAAATGGAATAGACCATTGATATATGTTTTATGAGATTGACTAATGGACTCGACCATTGGTACTTTCAGTATTTGAGTTATGATTTGGTATTATGATAAAGTGAGTTATGTTTGTGTTTTAAAATGTGCATAGTGATTTCTCGATCCGTTTAGAAGAAATATGTTACTCACTGAGCCGTGGTAGCTTACTCCTCTCTTATACTTGCTTTTCAGGTTCTTCAGCGAGTCGCGAGTAGGTGTGAGCGTTCGTTCGGGGAGGACTGTTGTGGTGGAAACTTTTTGGTATGACTTATGTATAGTTAATAAGTTTATAAGTGTCTTTGTAGTAGGTGTTTGTTTTGGTTTGGTGGATTGTAGAAATACTTTGATATTGTAACCAAATGCCCTTTTCGTCATATGTGTGTGTGTGTGTGTGTGTGTGTGTGTGTGGATGTATATATGTTGTTTTTTGGGTTGAATTTTGGTTATGTTGAGGCTGCGTCCTTTGGTAAAAGGACGGCCGTGTCATGCCCCTTTTTCTTGTGAATCGGGGTGTGACATTTATTTATTGTAGAAATACTCTGATATTGTAACCAAATGCCATTTTTGTCATATATATATGTGGATGTATATATGTTGTTTTTTTTTGGGTTGAATTTTGGTTATGTTGAGGCTGCGTCCTTTGGTAAAAGGACGGCCGTGTCATGCCCCTTTTTCTTGTGAATCGGGGTGTGACATTTGTTGGTATCAGAGCTTAGGTTTTGATTTGTTTGGGCAGATATGGGACGATGTGAGATTGTGTGATAGATTTTTTTTTTACGCGTTAGCCTTTTAGATACTAAGTTCTAGCTCCATTCTTGGATTCAGGTGGTCATGCGTGACTCAAAGACACTTGCTTCATTACGTAGAAATAGTAAAGGCAAGCAAGTTGTCGCCCCTGGTGCTAGAGACACGCCTCAAGCTTCTCGAGGTGCGTCTTTAAGGAGGAGACGCGAGGATCGGCATGATGGAAGTTCGGATTCACATGAAGTTAGGGAAGTTAACCAACGGTCGCTTCCCCCGATTGACTTCGAGCAAGCATGATTCGTTGGTATCATCAGGCAAAGGAATTAAGTGGAGATGGAGCAACTGGCTCATACACCTTTGCCCAATTCAGAGAGGCGAAACCACCCACTTTATGATGGAAAAGCTGATCCTCTTGCAGCTGAGCAGTGGACTAGAAAGATTGAAGGGATCTTTGAAGCAGAAGGTGTTCTTGAAGACAAGAATGTTAACTTTGCTTCTCGATACTTAGAAGGTGAGGCAGAGCATTGGTGGGAGGGAATGAGGCCAGCTCTCGGAGATAGGGGTGGTGCTATAGCTTGGGAGGACTTTAAGCAGGCTTTCAATGCCCAATTCTTCCCGGTGTCATTTCGAGACAAAAAATGAAGAGTGATTTTATACACATATCTCAAGGTGACTCCACGGTTTTGGAGTATGCAGCCCGCTTTAATCAGATGAGTAGATTTGCTGAGCAATATGTGTCTAATGAGCAAGATAAGGCTGATCACTTTCAGAGGGGGCTCCGATATGACATTGGTTCTGCACTCACACCTCTAGCATTGACATCTTATAAAGATGTGCTGGAACAAGCGATCAGAGTGGAACAAAAGATTTTGGAGCGTGATGTGCAAGGTGTACCTCAGCATAAGAAGTTGAGATCCACTGACTATCAGGATAGCGGCGCCGATGGCAGCGGAAAGAGGAAAAATTTTAACTAGCCAGGAAAGCCCAAAATTCAGAATAATCCAAGCCCTTGTACTACCTGTGGGAGACGACATAGCGGTCCTTGTTACCGCAAGAGAGGAGCATGTTTCACTTGTGGAAAAATGGGACATATGGCACGTGAGTGTCCAACACAGAAGAATGCCCCTAGAGATAGTAGAGTATGTTTTGTATGTGGGCAACCTGGACATCGAGCCTATACTTGTTCTATGAGGAAGACTGCCCCTCTAGTTGATAGGCCACAAGAAGGCCAACAAAGGCAAAGGATGATTGGGAAAGTTTTTACGATGACAGGAGAGGATGCGGCGGCTTCTAATACAATTGTTGCAGGTAATATTTCTATTGCCTCGCAACCTGCTTATGCATTGTTTGATCCCGGTGCCACAAATTCCTTTACTTCCATTGACTTTGCAAAGAAACTTGATGTATTGCCCGAGCTTCTAAAATATGAATTGCGTATTGATACTCCCAAAGTGGTGATTTCTTGATTGCTGATCGTGTTTTCAAGAATTGTTTGTTGCGAATTGATGATGTACCATTGCCCGTGGATTTGGTGGAGTTAGATATGCGAGATTTCGATGTTATTCTAGGGATGGATTGGCTATCAAAATATCATGCCACTGTTGATTGTTATTCAAAGAAAGTTATTTTTCGACCTCCAAATCAACCAGAATTCTCTTTTTCGGGAAGTTATGAAGGCACTTTTCCAAGGTTAATTTCAGCTATGCAAGCAAGAAAGCTTTTGAGAAAGGGTTGTTGCGGTTATTTGGCTTGTGTAAAAGACGCAAGTAAGGAGCCGGTAAAGCTAGAAAATGTTCATGTTGTCAGAGAATTTCCTGATGTATTTCCTGAAGATTTACCTGGCTTGCCTCCTGATAGAGAGATAGAGTTTTGTATCGATTTAATACCTGGTACAACACCTATCTCTAAGACCCCATATCGGATGGCACCTTCTGAATTGAGTGAATTGAAAACACAACTACAAGAGCTTTTGGATAAGGGTTTTATCAGGTCTAGTGTATCGCCTTGGGGAGCTCCTGTTCTATTTGTGAAGAAGAAATACGGTAGTATGCGACTTTGCATAGATTATCGAGAACTTAACAAGGTGACGATCAAAAATAAATATCCTTTACCTCGGATTGATGATTTATTTGATCAACTTCAAGGGCTCGGGTATTTTCTAAGATTGATCTTTGTTGGTATCATCGCCTGAAGATAAAAGTTGATGATGTGCCAAAGACCGCTTTCAAAACAAGGTATGGGCATTATGAATTTCTTGTCATACCTTTTGGGTTAACGAATGCATCTGCGGCTTTTATGGATTTGATGAATAGGGTATTCAGGCAATTTCTGGACAGATTTATTGTGGTATTCATTGATGATAATTTGGTGTATTCAAGGAGTTTGGAAGAACATGAACAGCACTTGAGAGTTGTTTTACAAACTTTGCGTGAAAAGAAGTTGTATGCTAAATTTAGTAAGTGTGCCTTCTGGCTTGATCATATAGAATTCTTGGGTCATGTAATATCAAAGGATGGTATCTCAGTTGATCCAAAGAAAGTTGAAGCAATTGTTCAATGGAATCGCCCTACCAATGTCACAGAGGTAAGGAGTTTTCTTGGGTTAGCAGGTTATTACAGGCGATTTATAGAAGGGTTTTCTAAAATTGCCAGTCCACTTACTCGTCTAACTCAGAAGGGAGTTAAATTTGTGTGGTCAGATCAATGTGAATGCAGTTTTCAAGAGTTGAAGAGGCGATTGGTGTCAGCTCCTATATTAACTTTGCCTTCAGGAACTGGTGGCTTTACAATTTATTGCGATGCATCTAAGGAAGGTTTAGGTTGTGTTCTTCTGCAGGATGGTAAAGTTGTGGCTTATGCCTCTAGACAGTTGAAGGCTCATGAGAAGAACTATCCTACTCATGATCTGGAGTTGGCAGCGGTTGTGTTTGCCTTAAAAATATGGCGGCACTACTTGTATGGTGAAAAATGTGAAGTCTTTACCGATCACAAGAGTTTGAAATATATTTTTTACTCAAAAAGAACTTAACATGAGGTAGAGGAGATGGCTAGAACTTCTAAAGGATTATGACTTATCCATCAATTACCATCCAGGTAAAGCTAACGTGGTAGCCGATGCCTTGAGTCGCAAATCCTCTGGAAATATGGCAGCATTGCTCACTTCTCAAAAGCTTATTCTTGAGGATATGAGAAAGCTAGACCTGGAGGTTTTGGTCCATCGGCTTGGTGCTCGATTAGCTAATCTTCAAGTACAACCGACATTGATTGACAAAATCAAGGCTAAGCAAAATGAAGATCCTCAATTGGAAAAGATCAAAGAAGGTGTAGAAGCTGGGAAACAAGATGACTTTAGTATCCATGTAGATGGGTCATTGAGGTTTCGTGGTCGGTTATGTGTTCCCAATGATTCGGAATTGAAAAAGGAGATATTACAAGAAGCTCATAGCACTGGATTCTCAATTCATCCAGGGAGCACCAAGATGTACAGGGATTTGAGAGGAAATTTTTGGTGGATCAATATGAAGAAAGATATTGTGAAGTTTGTTGACCAATGTCTAATTTGCCAGCAAGTGAAAATTGAGCATCAAAAACCAGGTAGCTAGCTGCATCCACTTGAAGCACCTAAATGGAAATGGGAGCATATTACCATGGATTTCATCATCGTCTTACCGAGGACGCCTAGTGGTAAGAATGCCATATGGGTGATTGTTGATCGATTGACTAAATCTGCACACTTCTTGTCTTATCGATTTGGTCTTTCACTTGAAGACATGGCGAAGCGATACGTTAAGGAGATAGTGAGACTTCATGGAGTTCCAGTGAGTATTGTTTCCGATAGAGATCCCAGGTTTGTGTCCAAGTTTTGGAAGAGTTTACAAGGGGCATTAGGTACTCAACTCAACTTTAGCACAGCTTTTCACCCACGAATGGATGGTCAATCGAGAGAACTATTCGAGACGTTAGAGGATATCTTTGCGGTCTTGCATTATTGACTTCGGTGGTTCGTGGGACGAACATTTACACTTGGCAGAGTTTTCTTATAATAACAAATATCATTCCAGCATTAAAATGGCTCCTTTTGAAGCTTTGTATGGGCGTAAATGTAGGACTCCTGTTTGCTGGGATGATGTTGGTGAGAAAAGATTAACCGGCCCTAAATACATACAACAATCATAAGAGAAAATCAGACTCATTCGAGAGCGTTTGAAAACAGCACAAAGTCGTCAGAAAAGTTATGCGGACCTTAAGAGGCGCAAAGTAGAATTTAATGTAGGAGACCATGTATTCTTGAAGGTTTCTCCTATGAAAGGCATCATGAGATTTGGCACGTGTGGTAAATTAAGCCCGAGGTATGTGGGACCATTTTTTATATTAGAAAAGATTGGTGAAGTTGCTTATAAACTGGCTCTACCACCAGCATTATCTGGAGTCCATAATGTGTTTCACGTGTCCTTATTACGGAAATATGTGCCAAGTCCTGATCACGTTCTAGATTTTACATCGTTGAATTTGAGAGAAAACTTATCATACGAAGAGCAGCCCATTCATATTATCGACAAGAAGGATCAGGTGTTACGACGACGCACTATTCCTTATGTGAAGATCCAGTGGAAAAATCACACAGAGAGAGAGGCCACTTGGGAACTCGAGGAAGAAGCAAGGCGCAAATAGCCTCACTTGATTCATGATTGACGTACTGTAAATTTCGAGAACGAAATTTTTTTAAGGAGGGGAGAATGTAATATATGGGCTTTAAAACAAGAAAAGAAAAGAAAAGAAAAGAAAAAGAAATGGTAGAAAAGTCAAAAAGGGAAGCTGAAGGAAAGTGGAGGAAGCTTCGGCTGAGTTTAAAAAGATAGAGAGAGGGAGAGAAAGAGAAGAGACCGGCAGAAGCGAGGGGAAAACGTGAAACGGGGAGAAGAGAGAAAGAAAAGAAAGGAAAAGGAAAAAGGGAAAAAGGGAAAATTTTTGGCGCGCTCGTGGTCCGGATGCCTCATCAAGCCGACTCAAGTGTGTTTTGCAACGCCGGTAAGGAATCGAAGCTTTTAATCACCTACTTCAAGCAATCGCCACAATTAGGGCTCGAAATTCGGATTTCTTGGATATTTGTGTGGCGAAGCCCGATTTTTGAGTTGTTAAGTTGTATATTTTTATAGAAATGGTACTTTGGGACGTTGTGAAGCTATAGCATCTTTCGGATCATGATTTGAGCTTGCGGTTTGTCCGGAACGGAATTTTGAAGTTGGGGGCGCATTCTGGTACTGTAGCGAACAGCAGCATCCAGCCTGTATTTTTGTTGTTTTCGGTACTGTTTTGGGGTGGCTGTGTTGGGGTTGTTGTTGTACGTTAAAAGAGCTTTCTAAAGACTATAAGATGGCTTGAAACGGAAATTTGTGGAGGGAGTTATGGCGTGACGAAGTTGGCGCATGGACCGCACCTAGCTGAAAATGTTGGGTTTCCGCTAATTGTGAGCTTTCGTGGTGCATAGGTGTCGTTTTATCGACTAATAGGCCTAGTATAGGCGAGTCGTTATAAGAATATTCCTTTTTACTCGGCCTTTTGATATTGTTTTCCGTTAATTGTTAGGGATCCGAGTGCGTGGTTCGAGTGAGCGTCATAGTTGATTTTTGGCTTTTTCCTGGTGAGTGACACTATTTCTTCTTTGTATTTTAAACTTATGTTTTGAGAAACATGGTGAATTATATACTTTATGAGTTGATAAAATGCATCTTTTGTTGCATGAAACAGGATCGAGTTATTACTGCCATTTCATTATTTGAAAGATTGAGTTATATTTCGAATTCGATTCGAATGGTTGTTGAAAATGGTTTGTGAAATTCTTTATGAAAGAATCTTGAAATGGTTTGGAGAATGCTTTGATATTTATATATCAAATTTTGAGTTATGATATGACTTTCTTTTTGACGTTGGATTACTGGATATTGTGATTGGTGGTTGGTGCTCAATGTCTCTATGGACCCTAAGGGGTGTGTGGGTATGCGCATACTAGTCTAGGATATCCTTGTGGGCCGAGCCACCAGCTAATAATAGGTGGAGACCTTGCCAAGGGGGGAATCTTGGTTGTATTTTCATGGGCGTTACGTGTGACCATGGTTAGACATTTGAGTATGAATTGGTCAATGGAGTGGACCATTGATGTGTGATTTGAGTTTGGTCGATGGAATGGACCATCGATGTGATTTGATGAGATTAATCAATGGAATAGACCATCGATATATGTTTTACGAGATTGACTAATGGACTCGACCATTGGTACTTTTGGTGTTTGAGTTATGATTTGGTATTATGATAAAGTGAGTTATGTTTGTGTTTTAAAATGTGCATAGTGATTTTTCGATCCACTTAGAAGAAATATGTTACTCACTGAGCCGTGGTAGCTCACTCCTCTTTTATACTTGTTTTTCAGGTTCTTCAACGAGTCGCGAGTAGGCGTGAGCGTTCGTTCGGGGAGGACTATTGTGGTGGAAAATTTTTGGTTTGACTTATGTATAGTTAATAAGTTTATAAGTTAGTCTTTGTAGTAGGTGTTTGTTTTGGTTTGGTGGATTGTAGAAATACTCTAATATTGTAACCAAATGCCCTTTTTGTCATACATATATATATATATATATATATATATATATATATATATGTGGATGTATATATGTTGTTTTTTGGGTTGAATTTTGGTTATGTTGAGGCTGCGTCATTTGGTAAAAGGACGGCCGTGTCATGCCCCTTTTTCTTGTGAATCGAGGTGTGACATTTGTTTATTGTAGAAATACTCTGATATTGTAACCAAATGCCCTTTTTGTCAAACATGTGTGTGTGTGTGTGTGTGTGTGTGTGTGTGTGTGTGTGTGTGGATGTATATATGTTGTTTTTTGGGTTGAATTTCGGTTATCTTGAGGCTGCGTCCTTTGGTAAAAGGACGGCCGTGTCATGTGTGGCATCCTAGGATTCCTTGCCAATCTTTAGGGGTGCTCTAACTCATGTCTTGCACTAAGAATTTTGGCCAAGCTTTTGGTGAACAATTATTTGATAAGGAAAATTCTATTTTTTGGCCATGTGGATTATGGATTGGAATTTATCTAGATAGGTCATAAAGTTTTGGTGAATTATATTTCCAATTAGGAGTTTTTAAAGTTAAGGTTAGGTAAATTAAAAGGATGGGGATGGGCTGGGCAATTGAAAGCCCAAACCAGCCCATTGCCCCACCCCTTTCTCGACCGGCCCACGAGGCCAAGAAGGGGAGCTGCCGTCAGCCCGTGGCTGGCCTCAAGCCCAGTCGAAGATGGAGGCCCATCTTGCATGAAGAAGACCATGTGTTCCCTCCTAGCTGCCAAATGGTTGCCATGCAATTAGTAATCATAGCAAATGATTAAGGGGAAGAAAATTAAGAGATGAGTGACCGGTTTTGAGAGGGAGAGAGAGAGAAAGTTGTTGAGAGAGTGAGGAACGAGAGAGGAGGAGAAGGCCGTGGGAGGAAGAAGTCCGCCCGCTCGTCCGTCGCTCGTAGCCGCCCGTGCATCCGTCGTCCGCCGCCGTTGTGCTCGCCGTAGCTTGGTCTGGAGGTAAGTTAGATCCCATGAGGCTGCTCTTGCATGTTGTGTCTAGAATATGCTATTGAATGGTGATGAATTTTGGATGTCTAGGGTGGAAGAAACGAAGTTTTGCATGTGTTGTTTTGAAGTAGTAAGCTGTTCTCGAGTAAACCGTCTGACCCAGAATGTTGTAGCTGCTTGCATGCGATGTTTGAGTCGGATTTTGGCTTCAACTTCTTCATGAAAGTTGTAGATAACGTCTTAAAGTATAACATACTAAAATTTGAGACCAAATGGTTGAGTTTTGAGGGGTACAACCCTCCTTCTACGAAAGGATTAGATCTGAAGGCTGTTTCGTCGACCTCTTGGTGATTTCAGGTGTTGCATGTGACTTTTTACTGAGAATCTCACTTCGACTTCTTCACAACAATTGTAGATAACATCTTGAATATTAACATACTCAAATTTGAGGTAAAATGAACAAGTATAAATGGATGAAACTCATATTTTTCGGAGAGACTGAATCTGGAGATTTCGGTAACCACTTTAGTAGGAATGCATGGCCAATACTATTCTGTATGAACCTCTTTTGGAAACATTTCCTTCATGAAACATCTTTATCTATGTCTTAACTACAACATAGTTAAATTTCATGATTTTTGAAGGTCATTTTCCTATTTAATCGACTGTGATTTGAAAACTGTGCAATCTGTGTATTTCGGACTTGATGATGTTGGAATGCATGGCTAATACTATTCTGTACAAATTTCTTTTGGAGAAGTGTCCTGCATGAAACATCTTATCTATGTCTTAACTACAACATAGTTAAATTTCATGATTTTTGAAGGTCATTTGCCTATTTAATCGACAGTGGTTTGAAAACTGTGCAATCTGTATATTTTCGGGATTGATGATATTGGAATGCACGGCCTATACTATGCTGTGATGCATGATCTGTATGAATTACTGTGTGAATTATGATACTTTGGACTATTATTCATGCAATGGTGTGATGGCTTTCATGCATTTCATATGACATTAAAGAAATGATGAATTTTACATGATCTCAAAGAAAGATTTCATTTAAACCATTGCATCAAAGGACATTTTCCCAATGCATATTGCATGACTTCAAAAGAGTAATTTAAACCAATTGCATTGTAAATTTCAAATGTGAAATTGGAAAAGAGATGTATGAGAATATGGATGACCGTCAGAGGTGTGAGCCGACGATGCCCCGGGAGTGTCGGGATGCCCGGAGGTGTGTGCCGGATGCCCGGAGGTGTGTGCCCGAGGTTCCTCGCGATGCCAGGTTGGGTGCGAGCGATAAAAATGTGGGATGCAATTACTGGTCCCGGGAAAGAAAAACATGAGTTGAAACCGAATCATGCATGGTATAGTGACACGTATGTATGATGATATGTGCACATGGTATAGTAACATGTATGCATGATGATATGTGCACATGGTATAGAGATATGTATGCATGATGGCATAATGTAACATGTATGACATGTATAGGTGCATGGTGATATGTGCACATGGTATCGTGTCATGTATACATAACTATATGATGTGTGTACTAGTGCATTGGTGGATTTTTACACGTGATATGGTGATCTACATGTACACATAGCTATCTTGATGTAACATGCATGACCGAAAGGTGAGATATGATTGATATGTATGCTCTATATGTACTCAATGTTGCCTTGATTGCTCTGTTTAATGCATTGAGTAGCGTAATGGATCTTAAAATTGCTGAGTGGTTGTACTCACCCATTTTGGGACTAACATTTCAGACTAGAGAAATGCCTCTCCCTCCAGTCTCGCGTGGCACTTTCTACGGCATTCCCTCGGATGTGGAGGTAGAGTGCATGGAGCACATTTGCGTCACCATCCCTGGATTGGTGTTTTTGCGATTGCGGGTGATGGTGATGTATGATGTGGGCCTGGCTTGGGGCCTCGTCATCCAGGAGTTCCTGTCCGTCCATGTCCGACGCGACGAGGTGATGCTGGGGATGTTGCCGCCGCCACCGCCCGATGCACCGGGCCGGGTGTGATGGCTCATGGGAGGAGAGGGAGCTGACACTTTTGGAGAGGGTGCCGACACTTGTAGATGGAAGGTCTTACACGTTTCGATATAGGGGGTCGATGATCTCTTTTGAGATATAGCCAAGCATAGTGAAAAGTCTTGGTTTCCTTTTTGGTTATACCGACCCAAGATGTCCATCCTGAAAAATGTAAATAAAAGTGGTTCGGCCTTATGTTTTCCTTCTATGTGTAGTCGATGTGTATTGTATCATCGTTAAGAGAGTAGAGGGATGGTGAGACTCGCCTCCAATTTCGCTATGAGCTGTGTTAAACTCCCTTTAAAAAAAAAATGCCTATGAACCTCAGTCCTTCTTTACAACTCCCCTTTTTTTTAAGACTAGTAACCAGTGGTGCAATAGGTAGAGTGTTTGGTATCTGTGGCGACCCTACCGGGTTTGGGGGTGCCACAACGGTTGGTATCAGAGCCAAAGGTTTACATGGAGTGATAAGGAGCCTCATTTGGAAAGTGAGGAAAGTAATGACAATGCACACCATAGGATACTGACTGAGAGTGGTTGGCTAACTTTGAACAACGGGTGATGCGTATTCGCCCGTAGATCCCCAGTTACTCTTGGGTGCTAGTAACATGGTTATGTTACTTACTTTCTTAGTGTCATTGCTTTTAATGGAGACTTTGAGTCCCAGATATTTCCTGAGGCAAATGCTTGGAAACTGCAGGAAAATTATGGTACGATATGGAAGTCATCGTCCATCGAGGGCTGAAGCCTCTACATCAAGGGCTGAACCCCGAATGGAAAATATCCTGTAGGCGTTGGCCAATATTGGAAATCTGATGGAAAGACAAGCGCAGCATCAACCCGGAGCAGAACGCCGTACTCAGGGACTGGTGGAACAATTTTTGAAGTTGAAACCACCCAAATTCAGTGGAATGGGAAGTCCTGAGGAGGCGGAGCATTGGATCGATGGGATGAAGCGAATTTTCCGGTTGTTGGACTGCAATGACGCTGAGAAAATAACTTTAGCAGAGTACCAGCTGGAGGGAAATGCGAAGTTTTGGTGGAGAGCTTCAAGGGACACAATCTTTCCACCAGGTACTGATGTTAATTGGGAAGAGTTTGTCAGGGCTTTCAATAGAAAGCATTTTTCTGACCGTGCTAGGGATAAGAAAATCACATAATTTGTTCAGCTAGAACAAAAGATCTGACAGTGGACCAGTACGAGGCAAGATTTTCTGAACTGTCTAGATATGCTCCTAGATTGATCGAAGATCAGGAAGAAAAAGCTAAGAGCTTTTTGAAGGGACTGAGAACTAGTATAAGGAAGCAACTGGTGCCTTTGAATATAAGAGATTATAACGAGATCTATGAAAGGGCATAGTTGGTGGAGCAGGA
Organism: Eucalyptus marginata; assembly: GCA_014182565.1. Taxonomy (NCBI): domain Eukaryota; kingdom Viridiplantae; phylum Streptophyta; class Magnoliopsida; order Myrtales; family Myrtaceae; genus Eucalyptus; species Eucalyptus marginata. The sequence goes on along the minus strand of JABKBI010000015.1, from coordinate 104,047 downwards.
GTTAGTAAGGGAGCAGTCAGAGAATAAGAGACAATCGTCTTTTGGTGATATCAGACGAGGAAAGAGACCCTATACAGGTCGAGGTCGACTGGAGTCTAAGAAGAAGGGCAAATTCGGGATTTTTAGGAAGGCTAGGAATGGTCCGAATTTAGGAAAGACACCTTATCGAAATGAAGAATGTCGAAGGTGTGATGGGCGACATGGCTCCGGACCTTGTAATGGACGGTTGAAATGTTATGGCTGCGGAAAGGTAGGACATCTTAAGAAGGACTGTCCACAGGAGAGGTCCCGCACAAGTATCAACTCACTGCGACAAGTACCTCGGCGTGCTACTGGGCCATATTCTCAAAGGAACCCACAGAGGCCATCAGCTCAAGGAAAAGTGTATGCGGTCACCCAAGAGGAAGCAAAAGCTTCCAAAAACGTCATCTCAGGTACAATTTTTATAAATGGCAAGAAGGCTTATGCATTGTTTGATACGGGTGCCACGCATTCATTTGTGTCTGACAGATATAGACTGTTGAGTAAAATTGAATCGACATTTCTTGAGACCCCTCTTTGTGTTTCTACGCCTTTAAAGGATGCGGTGTTGTCTACACTGGTGTGTGAAAAATGTAAGATAACCATAGGAGGAAAAGACATGGAGATAGACTTAGTCATAATGGCCATGTATGATTTTGATGTTATCATAGGAATGGATTGGCTTCATAAGTATCGGGCCAAAATGGATTGTTATAGAAAAGTGATCCAGTTTATTCTACTTGATTGGTCGGATTGTAAATTTCTGGGAGTCCAGAATGACCTATCTGTAGCACTTATTTCAGCAATAGAGGCTGATGCATTACTTGACAAGGGATGTCAAGGGTACCTAGCAATGGTTAAAGATTTTACCAAGGAAGAGCCTAAGCTTGATGAAATTCGAGTAGTAAATGAATTTCCAAACGTATTTCCTGAAGAGTTGCCTGGATTACCCCCGAAAAGAGAGATTGAGTTTGAAATTGAGCTGATGCCTGGAACAGGACCAATATCGAAAGCCCCATACAGGATGGCCCTAATGGAACTAAAAGAGTTAAAAGTGCAACTACAGGAGTTGCTTGATAAAGGATTCATTAGGTCAAGTGCTTCACCTTGGGGTGCACCAGTTCTGTTTGTGAAAAAAAAAGATGGGTCGATGCGCTTGTGCATTGACTATAGACAACTGAATCAAGTAACCGTTAAAAACAAGTATCCCTTGCCTAGAATTGACGACCTATTCGACCAACTCCAAGGAAGTTCGGTTTTCTCTAAGATTGATTTAAGGTCGGGATACCATCAGCTAAGAATTAAGAAAGAAGACATTCCTAATTCTGCATTTCGGACTCGTTATGGACATTACGAGTTCCTTGTCATGCCGTTTGGATTGACAAATGCACCAGCTGCATTTATGGATCTAATGAATAGGGTGTTTAAACCCTATTTAGATCAGTTTGTGATTGTCTTTATCGACGATATCCTGGTTTATTCGAAAGGGCCAAAGGAACATGAGCAACACTTGAGGTTAGTCTTGTAGACTTTGAGGGACCACAAGTTATATGCCAAATTCAGCAAGTGTGAATTTTGGTTGGACCGAATAATATTTTTAGGACACGTGGTGTCAGGAGGAGGAATTGCAGTAGATCCGGCGAAAGTTGAGATGGTAATAAATTGGCCGAGACCGACCACACCCACTGAAATACGGAGCTTCCTAGGACTGGCCAGTTATTACCGAAGGTTTATTGAAGGGTTTTCACGATTGGCAGGTCCTTTAACCAAATTAACTTGGAAGAATGCGAAATTTGAATGGAGTGGGGAATGTGAAAGGAGTTTTCAAGAACTTAAAAGGAAGTTAACCGCGGCCCCAATCTTGACTATACCCTCTGGACCGGATGGTTTTACAGTATATAATGATGCATCTCACAAAGGATTGGGATGTGTTTTGATGCAGCATGGCAAGGTCATAGCCTACGCATCTAGGCAACTGAAAGCCCATGAACTGAATTACCCAACGCATGATCTAGAATTGGCAACTATAGTGTTCGCCTTGAAGATATGGATACATTATTTATATAGGGAAAAGTTTGAGATTTATACAGATCATAAGAGCCTGAAATATTTGTTCTCACAAAAGGAGTTGAACATGAGACAAAGGAGGTGGATGGAGTTGTTAAAGGATTATGATTGTGAGATACGATATCATCCAGGGAAGGCGAACAAGGTAGCGGATGCTCTTAGTCGTAAGTCGGCTATGGAGATGGCCAATTTAAGGATGGCAGAATGGAACCTGTTAAAGTCCGTAGTGGACTCGGAATTTAAATTAAAAGTGGATGGTCTTACTGGTATGCTTAAAGCATTAAGGATTGAACCTGAAATTATTCAGAAAGTTAAGACCCTACAAAAGTCAGACCCGGAGATTATGAAAGTAAAAGAGGTAGTGTCTTTAGGAAAAAGACCAGAATTTCAAGTTTCTGAAGATGGAGTGGTAAGATGTCAATGACGACTCTATGTACCTGACAACGAAGAAGTGAAGAAGGAGATTCTGTCGAAAGCACGTAGGAGTAAATATAGTATTCATCTAGGTAGTACTAAGATGTATAGAAATTTGTGTCAGCAATTTTGGTGGAATGGTATGAAAACCGATACGGCTAAGTATGTTTCTCAATGTTTGACGTGCCAACAAGTGAAGGCAGAACATCGCAAACCTGCAGGACTTCTAAGACCGTTAGACATACCAGAGTGGAAGTGGGAGCATGTAACGATGGATTTTGTGCAAGGATTGCCAAGGACATCAAGTGGTCACGATTCAATTTGGGTAATAGTGGATCGTTTAACTAAGTCTGCCCATTTCTTAGCAGTCCATATGAACTATTCAATGAATAGACTTGCTGAGATTTATGTAAGCCAGATAATACGCTTACATGGTATACCTGTAACGATCACCTCGGATCGAGACTCTAGGTTTACCTCGAACTTTTGGCGGAGCCTGCAAAATGCTTTAGGGACAAAGCTTCAATTCAGTACTACTTATCACCCTCAAACAGATGGACAAACGGAGAGAGTGATACAAACTCTGGAGGATATGCTGAGAGCCTGTATTATTGACTTGGGAGGAAGATGGGATGAACACTTGCATTTGATAGAGTTTGCCTATAACAATAGTTTTCAGAAAAGTATAGGCATGGCCCCATATGAAGCGTTATATGGGAGAAGATGCAGGACCCCTGTCTGTTGGGACGAAATAGGTGAAAGGAGATTGACAGGACCTGAATTGGTACAAGATACCACTGAAACCGTTGAGATTATTAGGAAAAGACTTAAAACAGCCCAGAGTAGACAAAAAGGCTACGCGGACAGGCGTAGAAGGCCCTTGGAGTTTAGTGTGGGGGATCATGTATTTCTTAAAGTATCCCCATTAAAAGGAGTATCTCGTTTCGAAATGAAAGGAAAGTTGGGTCCCAAATTTGTTGGACCTTTTGAGATACTTGAAAGAATAGGAGATGCAGCTTATCGTTTGGCGCTGCCTCCTAATTTGGGAAATTTACATGATGTGTTTCATGTGTCGATGCTAAGAAAGTATCAGCCAGATCCTGGTCACATACTCGATCATGAAGCCATCAAAGTGGATGAGAAAGTGAGGTACATCGAAGAGCCTGTGCAAGTACTGGATCGAAAGGAACAAATTCTCAGGACTAAGAAGATTCCCTTGGTTAAAGTATTATGGCGACATCACGATATGGAGGAAGCCACATGGGAGAGTGAAGATCAGATGAGGGAGAAGTACCCCTACTTGTTTACAGAGGTGTAAGCGATGTCTAATTTCGAGGACGAAATTCCCTAAGGAGGGGAGAATTGTGGCATCCTAGGATTCCTTGCCAATCTTTAGGGGTGCTCTAACTCATGTCTTGCACTAAGAATTTTGGCCAAGCTTTTGGTGAACAATTATTTGATAAGGAAAATTCTATTTTTTGGCCATGTGGATTATGGATTGGAATTTATCTAGATAGGTCACAAAGTTTTGGTGAATTATATTTCCAATTAGGAGTTTTTAAAGTTAAGGTTAGGTAAACTAAAAGGATGGGGATGGGCTGGACAATTGAAAGCCCAAACCAGCACATTGCCCCACCCCTTTCTCGACCGGCCCACGAGGCCAAGAAGGGGAGCTGCCGTCGGCCCATGGCTGGCCTCAAGCCCAGTCGAAGATGGAGGCCCATCTTGCATGAAGAAGACCGTGTGTTCCCTCCTAGCTGCCAAATGGTTGCCATGCAATTAGTAATCATAGCAAATGATTAAGGGGAAGAAAATTAAGAGAGATGAGTGACCGGTTTTGAGAGGGAGAGAGAGAGAAAGTTGTTGAGAGAGTGAGGAACTGAGAGAGAGGAGGAGAAGGCCGTGGGAGGAAGAAGTCCGCCCGCTCGTCCGTCGCTCGTAGCCGCCCGTGCATCCGTCGTCCGCCGCCGTTGTGCTCGCTAGGGGTGAGCGCGGTTCCAGGTAGAACCGGGAACCGGAGAACCGAACCGGAGGTTCCCGGTTCGGTTCCGGTTCTTAAAGGACCGGTTCCGGTTCCCGGTTCCATTTTCCGGGAACCGGCGATCCCATTCCGGTTCCGGTTCCACTCGGAACCGAACCGGAACCGAACCGAACCGAACCGGTCGCGGAACCGAACCGAACCGGAACCGGAACCGGTCGCGGAACCGGTTTCGGAACCGGTTTTGGAACCCCCTCCCTGCTCACCTCACATCTATTGCTCTACTCTTGACTCTTGAGTCCCGACTCCCGAGTCCCGACCCTCTGAAACTCTCGCCGGACGCCGCCGCCCTGAAGGCCGCCGGACGCCGTCGCGGAACCGGTTAGGGTTCCAAAAGGAACCCCTCCCCTGCTCACCTCACATCTATTGCTCTGCTCTTGACTCTTGAGTCCCGACTCCCGAGTCCCGACCCGGGACGCCCTCCCCGTATGTTATAGTTTTTTTGGTAACGTGCGCGTACGTTATAGTTTTTTTTGGTAATGTGCGTGTACGTTATATATATTTTTTTGGTAACGTGCGCGTACGTTATAGTTTTTGGTAACGTGCGCGTACGTTATAGTTTTTTTGGTAACGTGCGTGTACGTTATATATATATATATATATATATATATATATATATATATATATTTTTTTTTTGGTAACGTGCGTGTGCGTATATATATATATATATATATATATATTTTTTTTTTTTTTGGTAACGTGCGCGTACATTATAGCTTTTTTTTTGGTAACGTGCGCGTACATTATATTTTTTTTTTTTGGTAACGTGCGCGTACGTTATAGTTTTTTTTTTTTTGGTAACGTGCGCGTACGTTATAGTTTTTTTTGGTAACGTGCGTGTACGTTATATTTTTTTTTTTGGTAACATGCACGTACGTTATAGTTTTTTTTTTTTTGTAACGTGCGTACGTTATAGTTCAAATCTGAAAATAACAAAAAAAAAAAAAAAAAAAAAAAAAAGAACCTGTTGGAACCTGGAACCGACCCTGGAACCTGTGACAGGGTAGGTTCCAGGTTCTCGGTTCTAACGGGTAGGTTCCAGGTTCCTCATTTTGAGGAACCTGTACCCGAGGGTAGGTTCCAGGTTCCAGACGGAACCGAACCGGAACCTGGAACCGCTCACCCCTACTGCTCGCCGTAGCTTGGTCTGGAGGTAAGTTAGATCCCATGAGGCTGCTCTTGCATGTTGTGTCTAGAATATGCTATTGAATGGTGATGAATTTTGGATGTCTAGGGTGGAAGAAACGAAGTTTTGAATGTGTTGTTTTGAAGTAGTAAGCTGTTCTCGAGTAAACCGTCTGACCCAGAATGTTGTAGCTGCTTGTATGCGATGTTTGAGTCGGATTTTGGCTTCAACTTCTTCATGAAAGTTGTAGATAACGTCTTAAAGTATAACATACTAAAATTTGAGACCAAATGGTTGAGTTTTGAGGGGTACAACCCTCCTTCTACGAAAGGATTAGATCTGAAGGCTGTTTCGTCGACCTCTTGGTGATTTCAGGTGTTGCATGTGACTTTTTACTGAGAATCTCACTTCGACTTCTTCACAACAATTGTAGATAACATCTTGAATATTAACATACTCAAATTTGAGGTAAAATGAACAAGTATAAATGGATGAAACTCATATTTTTCGGAGAGACTGAATCTGGAGATTTCGGTAACCACTTTAGTAGGAATGCATGACCAATACTATTCTGTATGAACCTCTTTTGGAAACATTTCCTTCATGAAACATCTTTATCTATGTCTTAACTACAACATAGTTAAATTTCATGATTTTTGAAGGTCATTTGCATATTTAATCGACTGTGATTTGAAAACTGTGCAATCTGTGTATTTCGGACTTGATGATGTTGGAATGCATGACTAATACTATTCTGTACAAATTTCTTTTGGAAAACTGTCCTTCATGAAACATATTTATCTATGTCTTAACTACAACATAGTTAAATTTCATGATTTTTGAAGGTTATTTGCCCATTTAATCGACTGTGATTTGAAAACTGTGCAATCTGTGTATTTCGGACTTGATGATGTTGGAATGCATGGCTAATACTATTCTGTGAAAATTTCTTTTGGAGAAGTGTCCTTCATGAAACATCTTTATCTATGTCTTAACTACAACAAAGTTAAATTTCATGATTTTTGAAGGTGATTTGCCTATTTAATCGACTGTGATTTGAAAACTGTGCAATCTGTGTATTTCGGACTTGATGATGTTGGAATGTATGGCTAATACTATTCTGTACAAATTTCTTTTGGAGAAGTGTCCTGCATGAAACATCTTTATCTATGTCTTAACTACAACATAGTTAAATTTCATGATTTTTGAAGGTCATTTACCTATTTAATCGACAGTGGTTTGAAAACTGTGCAATCTGTATATTTTCGGGATTGATGATATTGGAATGCACGGCCTATACTATGCTGTGATGCGTGATCTGTATGAATTACTGTGTGAATCATGATACTTTGGACTATTATTCATGCAATGGTGTGATGGCTTTCATGCATTTCATATGACATTAAAGAAATGATGAATTTTACATGATCTCAAAGAAAGATTTCATTTAAACCATTGCATCAAAGGACATTTTCCCAATGCATATTGCATGACTTCAAAAGAGTAATGTAAACCAATTGCATTGTAAATTTCAAATGTGAAATTGGAAAAGAGATGTATGAGAATATGGATGACCGTCGGAGGTGTGAGCCGACGATGCCCCGGGAGTGTCGGGATGCCCGGAGGTGTATGCCGGATGCCCGGAGGTGTGTGCCCGAGGTTCCTCGCGATGCCAGGTTGGGTGCGAGCGATAAAAATGTGGGATGCAATTACTGGTCCCGAGAAAGAAAAACATGAGTTGAAACCGAATCATGCATGGTATAGTGACACGTATGTATGATGATATGTGCACATGGTATAGTGACATGTATGCATGATGATATGTGCACATGGTATAGAGATATGTATGCATGATGGCATAATGTAACATGTATGAGATGTATAGGTGCATGGTGATATGTGTACATGGTATCATGTCATGTATGCATAACTATATGATTTGTGTACTAGTGCATTGGTGGATTTTTACACGTGATATGGTGATCTACATGTACACATAGCTATCTTGATGTAACATGCATTACCGAAAGGTGAGATATGATTGATATGTATGCTCTATATGTACTCAATGTTGCCTTGATTGCTCTGTTTAATGCATTGAGTAGCGTAATGGATCTTAAAATTGCTAAGTGGTTGTACTCACCCATTTTGGGACTAACATTTCAGACTAAAGAAATGCCTCTCCCTCCAGTCTCGCGTGGTACTTTCTACGGCATTCCCTCGGATGTGGAGGTAGAGTGCATGGAGCACATTTGCGTCACCATCCCTGGATTGGTGTTTTTGCGATTGCGGGTGATGGTGATGTATGATGTGGGCCTGGCTGGGGGCCCCGTCATTCAGGAGTTCCTGTCCGTCCATGTCCAACGCGACGAGGTGATGCTGGGGATGTTGCCGCCGCCACCGCCCGATGCACCTGGCTCGGTGTGATGGCCGCGGGAGGAGAGGGAGCTGACACTTTTTGGAGAGGGAGCCGACACTTGTAGATGGAAGGTCTTACACGTTTTGATATAGGGGGTCGATGATCTCTTTTGAGATATAGCCAAGCATAGTGAAAAGTCTTGGTTTCCTTTTTGGTTATACCGACCCAAGATGTCCATCCTGAAAAATGTAAATAAAAGTGGTTCAGCCTTATGTTTTCCTTCTATGTGTAGTCGGTGTGTATTGTATCATCGTTAAGAGAGTAGAGGGATGGTGAGACTCGCCTCCAATTTCGCTATGAGCTACGTTAAACTCCCTTTAAAAAAAAAAATTGCCTATGAACCTCAGTCCTTCTTTACAACTCCCTTTTTTTTTTAAGACTAGTAACCAGTGGTGCAATAGGTAGAGCGTTTGGTATCTGTGGCGACCCTACCGGGTTTGGGGGTGCCACATCATGCCCCTTTTTCTTGTGAATCGGGGTGTGACAGACTCATCCTTCGAAGATTTTTCAGAGATTCCAAGATTTTTACGGAAAATTGATTCGGACGTCGCAGAAAATTAGCGGAAATTAAGATGGGCTAAGTTGTTGGAAATTTGGACTTCCAAGCCGAGCCTTTGAGTGTCGTGGAATCATAGAAAATTGTTCAGGATTTTTCTACATCGAAATCGGACCTCAGTTTGGGAAATTGAGTAAAGAAATTGAAATTAAATTGGTGAAATTCGAATTTAAGAATGGGGTGGAAATTTTGGACTTCAATTTGGATATTATTGTGAGATTTAAATTGTGGAAAGAATTAGGGGGACAATGCATTTAATTGAGAGGATGAAGCTTGGACTATTGGGGCATTTTAATCATTCCTTTGACCAATTGGCCTTATCTCTTCATTTCTTCAGCCATCTTCATTCAGTCCTGCTTGCTCTTTATTTTTCCTCCATCTGCGGCGTCCCAAGCGAAGACCGAAGCAGCCTCTGTAACTTGCTTCTATTCCCATCTTCCTCTGTATTTTCATCCACGAACCAAGTCCACCGAAACCACTATTTCTTCATCTAGCTGCTCTTCCACGATTGAACCTGCTGCCTCTTGCCTACACGTCCATGCGCCTGCCATCTTCATTTCTCCCAGCTGCCATCATCCACCAAAGCCTCACGCCTGCATCGCCAGTCCACGTCCCCACGCTGGTCAACTCTCCCCCACCGAAGCCCCTCTTGGTTGACCGTGAAGTTCTCTAGCCCAGCGTTGATGAGCGAGCAGCTTCCCATGAACCGAAGCCTCGCGTTGACGCCAGCTTCTTTGACATCTGCAAGCTGCCATTCGGTCCATCGCCAGCAAACATCCCCGAAGATGCTTCTCTCCCTCAGCTCAATTCGGCAGCCCATCTCACGGGCCCAGCATCACCGAAACAAGCAGCCCACGCGAGCAATAGAAACCCATGCCATTTGAAGCCGAAGCCCATCTCCACCTTTGTCCAATTTCGAGCCCACGCTACAACCCAAGAAGCAGCTCCTTTGAGCCCATTTTGTTCAGCCCATCAACAGTCTGGTCCAACTTTGAAGCCCAGCAAGTTGTCTATTTTAGCAGTCCAAGCCCGCGAGGTCAACCCGCTTCAAGCCCAGCCCGTTCCAATAACAAATCTCAATTTGGGCTGAGATTTGTTGGGCCCGTTCTGGGCCCGGTCCGAGTGTTTGTTGACATCGCCGAAAATTCGGATTTTGGCCGCCACCGCGTCGTCATCGCAGTGAACTGGTTTCCGCAATTAACCAGTGAGTTTATTTACTAAACTCTTCTTAGTAGGCTTAGTAGGCTAATGACGTCTAAATGGTGTTTAGATTTATTTAATTAGGAATTAGGTGGTTAGTTAGATTAATTTAGTGATTTAATAGGTGGTTAGATTAGATTAAGTGAGGCCTAGGTAAATTGTGTTATTTATCTAGAAGTGTTTGGGAATTTTCCGGGTCCGTATTGGTATTTAATTTAGTGATTTTGGCCTAGGTTGGCATTTTAGTATCTAAATTGATTTATTTAATTAATTTTAGAAATGATTTAATTATTAATTATTTTCTAGAAATTAGTCCGGGATAGCCGGTGACCGAAATTGCATGCTGATCGCAATGGTGTGGTTAATTTCTGCAATTGAGTGTTAGTTTGTGCAAATTGAGCGTTGATTGGAATTTTGAATATTTAATTCCAAAAATTGTGAATTTCAATATTTATTCAGAAAATCCCAGGTGTCGGATTTTAAACACCAAAAATGGTTTAATATACTATATAAACTAGTGGGATTTTCAAAAGAATGTCTTGAATTTTCTGGATCCAATCTGACCGTGTACCCACACACGACTATTTTACTGTGTATTTCTAATACGAAGAAAATAGGCCGGGTTCACTATTTTAATTGAGACATTTGAGTGCAATGCATAGTGTCCTGGACCGAGATTGATTGGTCGTGTGTTGATTAAGAGAAATCGTCCTGGGTTGTTAAGCCGAACGTTACCCATTCATTGGGATTCGGGTCGCAGTAGAGTATGAACCTATGCCCCTTTGGGGAAGTCGTCTAATTGAGAGACATCGCCGTGCTCATGGTGGGAGACGAAGCCTGGCTATGCCATAAGACATCAAACTTATGAGTAGGTTGTACTCGGGTCGCAGTAGATTCTGGACCTACGCCCCTTCGGGGAAGCCGTCTAATTGAGAGACGTCGCCGTGCTCAAAGGAGGTGAGACGACGCCTGGCAATGCCAGAAGACCACCATATTTATAGTTGGATGTACCCTTAAGGGGTGTAATTAACAATTGGAACGCATGATAGTTGAGTTTGATGCACCTAATTATGAGACCAAAACTATGTGGCATGGAACGGGTTCCTAGTGATTAATTGAATTGATGAGGTAATCCAATTGTATGTGCATTAATTATATGCATTGCGATATGAACTGTACTGACCTGCAGGAAGGAACTGAGGCAAGGTAAGTTCCCTATTCTAATTGTGTGGTTGTGTGACTAGAGTGCCCTGAAGCATATTTCCCTCCTAATATGGGTTTAGTAGGTGGACTTGCTGAGGCATTTTCTCACTGGTTATTGAATAACCATTTTCAGGTCCTTAGAAGGTGGTCATGGAAGACCAAGGTCTCGAAGTCTGAGGAGGAGTATGGAGGATCGGTGGATATGTCCTATCAGTATGTCATAGGACAACCTTTTGTGAGAGTCGACCTTTTTGTAGACTTTCGACTAAACTCGTTTTGTGCCTGAATCTCGTTGTTTGTAAAAGTGTGCTTTTTTGAATTGATATCCTGCTTTTCTATCCTGAGATGATTATTGTCAGGGGATTTATTTTCGCTTCCGCATGTGCTTAAAAATCAATGGGTCGGCGACTCGTCCTGGGAAGTCGCAAAATTTTATCGACCAGAGAGGGATGGGCACGCGCTCGGGGTTCGGGGCGTGACATCATGATTGTGTACACGGCGAGTTTTACTCCTCGACCATCACGGGATGTGACTATATATCTGATGAGCATGGAACTTGGATTCCTCATTTTTATATGGCTTCAAGCCACTTGGTCCATGCCTTTAATGCTTTATTGCCGGGAAATTTTTGGGTGTTGGAGAACCTCTCTACCAGGGAGTTTGCCTAGCTTCTCTTAAAATTTGTAATTTTCGGTACTCGGGTATTCTTCCCTGCAAAAAATTGGTTTTGAATCCTTGGGGATCTGATTGTTATTAAACTCGCAGATTTATTTGTTTGTTAAGTGCCGATTAGGTTTTACTGCTTCCAGCTATTTGATGGAGATTTTTTCATTGCATATGCAGAAGCTGGCAAGATCACAATATTCAAAGAGAAAAAATCCTAAAGACTGTGCACTTCGATATACATCCTTAAGCAGACTTCAAGTTTTGGTTGGCCTGTTTAAATTAAGCAAGGATGAGAAGGTAAGCCTTTAGTTGGACTCCTCTTGCGCAAATTTCAATACAGTGTGCCACATTTATTACTGTCGTGATTTGGAAGTGCAATTTGTGGGTTATCATCTTGTTACTGCTTCGAACTTCTGTCGCGATATTACTGTAAAATAATTATAACATAATTGATAAACCAGGTTTGGTGAGGAAAAAAGCTATTGCTACTTATGGAGTGCTGCTTGCTGTATAGCGTTGCACCTTTTGCTCTTGTGTCTATATCAGCCTTGTAGTTTGACCCTCGTGGAAACAGATTTGCTACTGCCGCATTAGATGGGACCATATTCAAACGGCTGCTAGAGGTTGGAGTAAGGAGCAACATTCATCCAATTGAATCATCTCTTTGCTTTAATGGCCATGCCTCGTATGTAATAACCTCTTTAGATTTGTTGAGCAATCACTATCTTGTTTAGTTTTTTTTCTGCACGTGGTACTGGAAATCGGGAATAGAAATAACAATGCACGGCCTGTCTTTTTACTTATCTGGTTGATGCGAGATTTTCCTCTGTACTTCAGATCAGGATTTTTCACTAAGGGACTTTGTGATATAAAGTAACAAAGAAGAGAATGAATTGCTGAGGATAAGTTTTGACAATCTTTTTTGCGGCGAAAGATTTGGTTTGTCATTTTGGGTCCTGAGACAGCACATCCCTTCTCTTAGTGTCGATGTCCTGTTTTATGGTACATAGTGGAGTTCATTCAATGCTGATGAGACGGTCAATATCGTGGCTTTTCGTTATCAATTTGAGAATTTTGTCCACCACCCACCTTCCTCATGGCACCAGATATACGCCATATTGAGTTTAATTTTGGCTGCAGGGAGATCGCCTATGTTAGTTCGAGCGGACCAGTAATGGCCGCGGCTGGATTTAGCTCCAATAACAAGAATGTGGTTGTATGGGATACACTAACTCCACCTTCTACTTCTCGAGCCTCTATAATCTGTCATGAAGGTCTATGAAAAAATGAATTTTGTGCCCGGGTTGTACTTACTAACACCAGATGTCACCTACAAGGATGCCACATTGAGATGAGGCAGCGTACCTTTTTGAGCAAACTTGATGGGGAGATGAATTTATTGATTCTGTAATATTTGAGAAAATTTTTAATAGGTCAAAGAAAAGGTGGTGGGACCCACTTTAAATAAAGAAAGAAGAAGAAAACAGAAAAAGGGGAAGAGATAAAAAGGAAAGAAAGCCCACGTTTGGGCAGCAGAAAGAAAAGAAGAAGAAGAAGAAAAGAAGAAGAAGAGAAAGGGGAAGAAAGGAAAGGGGTTTTGGCACATGCACGCCACGGATGCCTCGCCAAGCCGACTTGACTCCATAACACAGCACCCGGTAAGAGATTAGGCCCCTCGTTTGTCCAATTGAAGTAATTTTTGGGTTTAGGGCTCAAATTCGGAATTGTTGGAAAATCAAGTGGCGAAGTCCGATTTTGGAGTCGTTGAGCCACATATTTTCATAGGAATGATAATTTAGGGTGTTGTGGAGCCATGGGATTTTACGGATTGTGATTTGAGCTTGTGGTTTGTCCGAAACAAAATTTCAAAGTTTCCCGCGCGCAGTGAACAGTAGCGTCCAGCAGCTTTGGGACTGTATTTTGTCACCTTTTGGCTTGATTTTGGGACGGTGAAGTTGGGATTCTTGTAATATGTGTCAAGGGCTCTCTATTGACTATAAATTCGTTTGGATCGGGGTTCGGAGGAGGAAGTTAAGGCATGATCAAGTTTTGCGTTTAAACTTCGTGTTGCGATTTGTTAGCGCGTAGAAGTCATTTTGTTAGAGTTAAGGCATAAGTTAGTAATTTCGTAGTTAAGATAAGAGTTTTATTAGATTTTAACATTATTCCTCGGTTATTTGATAGGGCCGTGAGTTCGACGATACGGGTATCGTTCATCGTTTGGTTGTAGACGACGAGGTGAGTGGTACTATATCTTCTTTGGTTTTGAAAAATTCATGTCTTGAAGTATATATGTATATATTGAATTGAGGAGAACATTTTTATTGCATAAAAGCCAGATCGAGCCATTGCTACTCTTTGGTTGATTATGAATGTTTGAAAAGCATGTTATACAAAGTAAGTGGAGAAAAATATATATATGAAATTGCTTTGCGATTGATTTATGGAAAGGTTTATAATGATTTGAGAAATTGATATGAAATGGATGATGGGCTATGCTGCAAATATTATTTGTTTGATTTAAGATATTGATTTCTGGATTGGATTTCTGGTATTGGAGAATGATCATTTATGCTCAATATGACTGTGAACCCAATAAGGGGTTTTTGGGGTATGCATACCAAGTTTAGGATATCCTTCTGGGCCCAGCCATCAGCTTTGTAGGTGGAGACCTTGCCAAGGGAAGAATCTTGGTCGCCTTATCACAAGGCGTTGTGTCGTGACCATGGTTAGTTATTGAGCAAAAGATTGGTCGATGGATGGACCATCGACGTGTGTTTGATATGAGATGAATCAATGGATAGACCATTGATGTGTTTTTGATGGAGATTATTCAATGAACTTGACCATTGATACTTGACTTTTAATGATGATTTAAATGAGTTTTCCATACTAGTATAAAGCTTTGATGATATCAAATAACCCTTTTATGATTTGATATGTATTTTATATATTGAGTTGGCATTATGAAGTTTGGTATTGCTTTGTATACATGCATAGTGGTTGTTCAATATGCTTAGAAGTTATGTACTACTCACTGAGCTGTTGTTGCTCATTCCACTCCTCCTTTAATCTTTTCAGGTTCCTCGGTTAGCGGCGAATAGAACGAGTGCGCCATCGGTGGGAAACTTTTGGGGAGTTCTATTTTTGGGTATGGCCAAAGGAAGTGGTGCACATTCCTTGCTAGTGGTTGGATTGTCTGAGTTCTATTTGTATTTTTCTTTTTGGTGGATTATAGAAACTCTGATGTTGCAACCAATATGTTGGTCTATCTGATATGTATATATATAAGTTGATATCAGGTTGTTGGTTGTGTTTGAGACTGCGTCCTTCGTGTGGAAGGACGGCCGTGTCATCCCTATTCTTTGTAGTTTTGGGGTGTGACAGATTCCAAATATTGGTGTAAGTGGTTGGAGAAAGAATAAGGTATGGGCAAAAATAATGTCCCAGAAATTAGTGTAATCGGTTGTAGGTCTGGATAGGGTTGTCGAACATTAGACAGTGTTACCCTCTTCATGACGGAGAAGCTCTTTTGTGACTTTTACCTATGACTTCCATGTCGCAACATATGACTTCCAAATCGCGACTTTGCCATCTATAGGGGTAGTGCCCAATGTTAATTGTAGTGGCAGATGATTTAGCTGTTCTCACTTGCTGAAGTTAGTGCAAAGTTACTTGATGCATTTTCCAAACTTATATCTACAGAAATAGCTGGAAAGGTGCTATCACATTATCATCCTTCACCGGGGGTCCAGTCAAACTTTTGTACTTCCTGTGCAGGTGGAGCTCGCTCTGTGTGTTTGATGATGACATAGGAAATAGTTCCGTTTCTGTAAAATATGGGTTTGACCCAGTCAAAAAGAAAAAGGTAGAAGCTACAGCAGAGAGAGGGATCGAGAGTTTTCGGGAGAGAGGGAAAAGAGAAGAGAGAGAGAGAGAGAGAGGAAGAAAATAAAAGAAAAGAAAAGGTGGTGGGACCCACTTTAAATAAAGAAAGAAAAAGAAAACAGAAAAAGGGGAAGAGATAAAAGGGGAAGAAAGCCCACGTTCAGGCAGAAAGAAAAGAAGAAGAAGAAGAAGAAGAAGAAGAAGAAGAGAAAGGGGAAGAAAGGAAAAGGGTTTTGGCATGTGCATGCCACGGATGCCTCACCAAGCCGACTCGACTCCATAGCACAGCACCCGGTAAGAGATTAGGCCCCTCGTTTGTCCAATTGAAGTAATTTTTGGGTTTATGGCTCAAATTCGGAATTGTTGGATAATCAAGTGGCGAAGTCCAATTTTGGAGTCGTTGAGCCGCGTATTTTCATAAGAATGATAATTTAGGGTGTTGTGAGGCCATGGGATTTTATGGATCGTGATTTGAGCTTGTGGTTTGTCCGAAACAAAATTTCAAAGTTTCCCGCGCGCAGTGAACAGTAGCGTCCAGCAGCTTTGGACCTGTATTTTGTCACCTTTCGGCTTGATTTTGAGACGGTGAAGTTGGGATTCTTGTAATATGTGTCAAGGGCTCTCTATTGACTATAAATTCGTTTGGATCGGGGTTCGGAGGAGGAAGTTAGGGCGTGATCAAGTTTTGCGTTTAAACTCCGTGTTGCGTTTTGTTAGCGCGTAGAAGTCCTTTTGTTAGAGTTAAGGCATAAGTTAGTAATTTCGTAGTTAAGATAAGAGTTTTATTAGATTTTAACATTATTCCTCGGTTATTTGATAGGGCCATGAGTTCGACGATACGGGTATTGTTCGTCGTTTGGTTGTAGACGACGAGGTGAGTGGTACTATATCTTCTTTGGTTTTATAAAATCATGTCTTGAAATATATATATATGTAAATATATTGAATCGAGAAGAGCATTTTTATTGCATAAAAGTCGGATCGAGCATTTACTACCCTTTGGTTGATTATGAGTGGTTGAAAAGCGTATTATATAAAGTTTGTGGAGAAATATATATGAAATTGCTTTGCGACCGATTGATGGAAAAGTTTATGATGATTTGAGAAATAGATATGAAATGGATGATGGGCTATGCTGCAAATATTATTTGTTTGATTTAAGATATTGATTTCTGGATTGAATTTCTGGTATTGGAGAATGATCATTTATGCTCAATATGACTGTGAACCCAATGAGGGGCTTTTGGGGTATGCATACCAAGTTTAGGATATCCTTCTAGGCCCAGCCATCGGCTTTGTAGGTGGAGACCTTGCCAAGGGGAAAAGCTTGGTCGCCTTGTCACAAGGCGTTGTGTCGTGACCATGGTGGAATATTGAGCAATAGATTAATCAATGGATGGACCATTGATATGTG
This sequence comes from Eucalyptus marginata, assembly GCA_014182565.1. NCBI lineage: Eukaryota > Viridiplantae > Streptophyta > Magnoliopsida > Myrtales > Myrtaceae > Eucalyptus > Eucalyptus marginata. Next base: position 87,035 of record JABKBI010000015.1, on the reverse strand, counting down.
ATATTTGATGGAGAGATTATTCAATGGACTTGACCATTGATACTTGACTTTGATGATGATTTAAATGAGTTTTCCATATTAGTATAAAGCTTTGATGATATCAAATAACCCTTTTATGATTTGATATGTATTTTACATATTAAGTTGGCATTATGAAGTTTGGTATTGCTTTGTATACATGCATAGTGGTTGTTCGATCTGCTTAGAAGATATGTACTACTCAGCGAGCTGTTGTTGCTCATTCCACTCCTCCTTTAATCTTTTCGGTTCCTCGGTTAGCGGCGAATAGAGCGAGTGCGCCGTCGGTGGGAAACTTTTGGGAGTTCTATTTTTGGGTATGGCCAAAGGAAGTGGTGCACTTTCCTTGCTAGTGGTTGGATTGTCTGAGTTCTATTTGTATATTTCTTTTTGGTGGATTATAGAAACTCGATGTTGCAAACCAATCTGTTGGTCTATCTCGATATGTATATATATATATATATATATATATATATATATATATATATATATATATATATATAAGTTGATATCAGGTTATTGGTTGTGTTTGAGGCTGCGTCCTTCATGTGGAAGGACGGCCGTGTCATCCCCATTCTTTGCAGTTTTGGGGTGTGACAGTTTCTGAACGGGGTAAGGGTGGTGATGTTGGACTTCATGATTTTCAATATATTGCAACTGGAAAGGTATAAAAGGCACAAGACATCTGATAATCGTCGGCAAAGTTCCTGGGCAACTTTGTCTACTGACTTGCCGCCGATGAAGACTGGTACTAAGTTTGGGGTCGAGAATGTAGGTGGGATGCTCTGGTACATACCAAAGGCACATTTAGGTAATCTGATCTACTTTCCCATCATTATAACGTGTGTTGTGTTATGATTTTTATGTATTTCTTGTTGTGAAGGAAGTGTTACAAAAATATCCTCAACTGTTGGACAGTTGTTCTTAGCCAGAAGCAAAGATGGTGTTGTAAAACTTTGGGATGCCAAAAGTGCCAAGTTTCTACATCATTGGCCAAAATCACACTAAAGGCACTCTTTTCTGCCACTAAGCACTCGAATTTTGGCGGCATCGTAAGTGTAACATTCTTGCAATCAAGTTTGTGATGAGACATTACCATATCTTATTTCTGGACATAGCTTTATATTTTTCGGCACGTGCTGTATAGAGCAGTTTGATTCCCTGGGATGCAGAAGAAATTGGCGCGATGCCTCTACTTATTCAATAATATCTTGACATGCAACAGGCTTGTGTTATGGATGTGCAGCTTGTTTCGCATGGTTTTCTTTCCTGTGGGGGTGATGGCTCTGTAAAGCTGGTTCGACTGAAGGATTATGTGTGAGGGATGTGCTGAAGGTGCCGAACTATTTCTGCAAGAGATATATGAACATCTCTAGATGGGGTGAATTCAATGACATCATATGGGCTTTATCGTCAACAGTCACAACCGCAACTATGCACTGTCTTTACATTGCTCAGCACCTAAAGGATAGACTATAGCATGCAAGCTTCCTTTCAAGATTATTCTCAGGAAGTCAAGCTTTTACCAAAGCAACCCGTTCATCCCGAATGGGATTCAATTGGAGTGTAGGAGGAGAGAGCCATATTACGTAAATACATTCGCAGAGTTCTGCTTTGATCATCTTTTCCCTTTGGCAGCGACGTTCATAAATCATATTGCATATTCATATATGAAGTGTATATTTTGTTGTCGAACAAGGGGCGTGAGCATGCATCATTTGGGTGTGAAGGTAATTTTTTCCTACAGAACAGTGTCCAAATGTAACTTTCTTGATAATGCAACTGTATACGAAGAAAGAATTGCGACTACCTTTCTTGCAGTTGTCTTATGCGGCAACTTCCTAAAGAGGAAAACAGGAAAATACGCAAGTAAAACTGACTTCTCCGCAAGTCCTGACGAGCGAGGATAGTGATTGTCAGTCATTAAGCTGATTTCTATTCGGAGTCTTGTGTACATCCATTGTACGACTTTATTAGGGGTCCCTAGGTGACTACTGTGTTTGTTAATAAAATGACCTCTGCTCATTCAGGTTGTCTAGGGGATTTTCATTTCGCGTGTGAAAAGGATATCCATGGAATAGTGAGAGAGGCCCATATATGGACATCCTTGCTCCAATTTTCACAGACCCCGAAATTCAAAATTTTGAAAACCTATCAGTTGAAAAGCAGTGGCAAATTATGCACCTCCAGGACTGGAAAAATTTTGAGCTTGAATGGTGATCTTCTTGCCAGTTGTCTATGTGTATAAAGGGCTACATCAGAACATTGTTTTCCTGCAAAGTTCAAATTCTGGAGCATGTTAGAAATACTGGAGAAGTGTTGTGGATCTCGTCCACAGGCTCTCCTTTTTAACATATTCTCAGGCACCTTCAACAGCTATGTAGAATGCAAAATAACTTCCAGATGTTCTTTCCGTGACTGGTATTGTGAGTTTCCATTACATTTTGCCACATTTGCTGCTATGCCATTCTGGGCCTAGTTTTATTGGTGGGGTTAACTAACCTAGTGCTTACGTTGTTAATGTTGGATTATAATGTCTCAGTGCTGCTGGTTTTTAGACTGATGTTCCTCTGTTCTGTTTTCTTCTTATGGTTTATTTTTCTTGCTAAGTTGGTTATATTATGCAGCTGGTATTTTTGTTATTTAGGAAGTGAATTAGCACGTTTAGGTGCAGTTATATGCTGCACGTGTGTGTGGTTTGTAAGCAGTTATTGTTCTTGTTTAAGTTGTCCTGTACTTGACAGTTTCCTTTGAGAACAGATGTATGCAAGTTCGTGTTCTGTTTCTCTGTGCTTCTCTTCTTCATTCGAAATATATAGCTTCTGATTTTCTGTTTCTTGTTTACTGTTTGATCAGTAACAACAGTGGTATCAGAGCTTGAATGATCTTGAGGGACTGTGAAGTGAAGCAAGTATCGAAGTGTAAAGAAGTTAAAGGGTGATGGAGACAGGGTCGAGTGGTTTCTCTGCGATGGCTTCTCCAGTATTTACTGGAGAGAATTATCAAGCATGGGCTGTTAGGATGACAGCATTTTTGGAGGGTCATGATCTGTGGGAAGCTGTGGAGGATGATTATGAAGTTGCTCCACTTCCAAATAATCCGACCATGAATCAAATCAAACTTCATAAAGAGAGAACCACAAGAAAAGCCAAGGCAAAATCTTGCATGTATGCCGCTGTCTCGCCTACCATCTTTACCAGAATTATGAAGTGCGACTCTGCAAAGGCCATATGGGACTTCTTGAAGGAAGAATATGAAGGAGATGAGAAGATAAGAGGTATTAAGGTGTTGAATCTCTTGAGAGAATTTGAGAGACAGCAGATGAAAGAGTCTAAGTCAGTGAAGGAATACTCTGATAGGCTAGTGGGGATAGCTGATAAAATCAGAATTTTGGGGACTGACTTGAAGGATGATAGGCTTGTTCAGAAGATCCTGGTGTCTCTTCCAGAGAAATTGAAGCTACTATAGCTTCTCGGAAAACACAAGGGACTTGGCTGATATAAAACTTGCAGAGTTGTTGAATGCTTTGCAAGCACGGGAACACGAAGACTAATGAGGAGAGAAGAACATGTAGAGGGGGCATTGCAAGCCAAAGTAAAGCAAAATGATGGAGGCAAAGGGAAGAAATGGATTCAGTTTAGAGGAAATGTTGCTGATTCGAGGTTTTTACCAAAAGAAGGGAACACTGGTGGATCTAGCAAATGGAAAAATAATAAAAGGCCATGTCAGTACTGTGGTGGAACCAATCATCAGTCTTTTAGATGCTGGAGAAAGCCAAATGCAAGGTGCAGAAGATGCCACAAGTTGGGTCACATGGAAGCTATTTGCAAAGGGAAAACTTATCGGCAAAGGGGAGAAGCACAAGTGGCAATAAATGAAGTTGATGAAGAGCACCTTTTGTAGCTTCAGCTGGTGAATCTTCGAGTCAAAAATAATACATGGCTGGTAGATAGTGGCTGTACCAATCACATGACGGTAACTTAAAGCTATTCGGGAACATAAACAAGACAAGAAGGTCTAGAGTCGAATTGGCAATGGACAGCATATTGAAGTGCAAGGTAAAGGTGTAGTTGCTATTGAAGGAAACCAGGAGGTAAAGCTAATTAGGGATGTTCTCTTTGTGCCAAATATTGACCAAAATCTGTTAAGTGTTGGTCAATTAGTGGAGAAGGGCTATAAAGTGAAGTTTGAAGGAAGGGAATGTCTCATTAAAAATGCTGACAAAGAAAGAAGTCTTGAGAATTCCAATGAGGGATAAAAGTTTTATGTTCAAGCCACATGAGATGCAACAGATGGCTTTGAAATGCAAAGAAGAAAATACAGAGCTATGGCATAAAAGACTTGGGCATGTTCACAGGAGGAGTATGCTGTTTATGCAGAAAAATGGCTTGGTAGATGACTTGCCAAGCTTGGAGGAAGAACTTCCACAATGCAGAACCCGTCTTCTTGGCAAACAAGCTAGATTTCCCTTCAAAGGAGGAGTCTCGAGGATATGTCAAAAGCTGGAACTAGTTCACACGGATGTATGTGGACCTATGTTTGAACCCTCTCTCAATGGAAGCAAGTATTTTATTACTTTTACTAATGATTTGACTAGGATGAGCTGGATCTATTTTCTGCGAGCTAAGACTGAAGTAGCTTATGCATTTATGAAGTTTAAAGCTTTAGTTGAGAATCAAAGTGGGAAGAAAATTAAAGCTCTCGGGTCGACAATGGATCTCGAGTATACAGCTAACAAATTTAAGCTGATTTGTGAGCAAGCGGGAATTGTGCAGCAATTTACAGCTCCTTACTCACCTCAACGAGAATGGGGTCGGTGAGAGAAAGAACAGTATTATAGAGATGGCCAGTGTATGATGCAAGAGAAGAATTTGCCTAAGAGGTTCTGGGCTGAGGCAGCCAATACTGCTGTATTTCTATTAAATAGATTGCCTACAAAAGCCTTAGAGAAATTAACACCTCTTGAAGGCTGGCAAGATATTAAACCTTCTGTGAAAAACTTGAAAGTTTTTGGATGTTTGTGTTACACTCATGTTCCCGATGTTAAGAGGGACAAACTTGATAAAAAGGCAGAGATTGGGATCTTTGTTGGATATAGTCTTCAATCAAGAGCTTACAGAATTTTCTATCCCATGATAGGGAAAATAACCGTGAGCAGAGATGTCATGTTTTTAGAGGAAGATGAATGGAATTGGATAGATGGAAGGATCACGAAATTGAAGCACTTCGAAAGACAGCACAAACAAACGATGTGGAGACTAATGGAATTACGAGGAAATGGAAGAGAGTATAGATGATCAACTTTGTGAGAGGCACAAGGTCACTTGCTGAGATCTATGAAAGAAGTAATGTGGCGGTGCTCGAACCATCCAACTTTGCGAAGCCAAGGAAGATCGAAGTGGAATGCAGAATGCAGAGGAGATAGCAATGATTCAGAAAAATCAGACTTGGGAATTAGTAGACAGGCCACTAGACAAGAATGTGATTGGAGTTAAGTGGGTGTTTAAGACAAAGCTCAATCCTGATGGTTCTCAATAAGTATAAAGCAAGACCGGTTTGTGAAAGGCTATGCTCAAATATGGGGAGTAGACTATTCTGAAACTTTTGCTCCGGTTGCAAGGCTAGACACAATAAGGCTTCGTTAGCTGTTGCGAGAGAAGGGATGGACTATCTTTCGGTTAGATGTCAAGTCTGCATTCCTAAATGGAGAGCTTGAAGAGGAAATTTTTGTTGAACAACCCGAAGGTTTCGGTATTAAAGGGCAAGAGGAAAGTGTATACGATTGCGCAAAGCTCTATATGGACTTAAACATTGTTAACAGGCATGTCTTTCTAATCTCTTCTTTTAATTTTATTTGCTTGCCTAATATTTGATTTTCGTTGGCTTCTTTTTGATTTGTTAAGGCTAGGGGTGCTCTACGAGTGGGCTGAATAATAGGAAACAGTTTTGAATGTTAGGGCTGCTGATATATTGTGCATGGAGTGAATATTTTGGGTGGATATCGTTTTGTTCTCAGCAATTACTCTCTTTTATTTTGTTTTGTGGACTAGCGATTTGGAAAGAGAAGGGTTTGGAGCATGGATCAGACTTAGGATCAGAGAATAAAATTAGCAACTTAAATAATTTGATGAGAATATGGAATTCCCTGTTACATTATTTCTCTCTCTCTCTCTCGCAACAATTTTATTCTACAGTTTCTCTAAATGTATAGAAACATGAATTCTCTCTCTCTCTCTCTCGCAACAATTTTGTTCTACAGTTTCTCTAAATGTATAGAAACATGAATTATAACATGCTTGTAGACTGAGTGGTGATCGGCTGTCACCAAAGGATGTTGTGTAGTTTAGACATCATTAGTTTGGACAGGATCGAAGTAAGCATGAATTTGCAGACTGCATGAATTTGCTGTGAGGGCTACTTGTAGTGGTTCAAAGCCTGGAATGAAATGGATGGCAATTCGAACGTCTGAGGTACTGAGAAAATTCAAGCTTTGGCTCTCTCTCTTTTTTTTTTTTTTTTTTTTTTAAATTAACAACGGAAGGACGTAAAGACTTGAACCTATGTCTGCTAGCTGCAGGTGCCCTCCGTTTTTGTAGTCTGTCACATGAAAGCGTGTTGCCATACAAAATGTCTTAGGTCTTTTAATTGTTGGCTGCTTTTGTTTTCCTTTAGCTTTAATTTATTGGAATGTATATAAACGCTAAAATTATCGGTATTGCCTATTCTTAATTGGTCTATAAAAGGCTTCATATTCACTTTGACATCGTCAGGCAACAGGCTCTTTGGAGAAGGGTTCTGTTTGGAATTTCACTAGCCATCTTTAATTCCTTCAGCTTTTATTTGCAATAATTCTTCCACTTGAGTATAAGTTATTAATTTTTTGTATTATAGTCAATCATGACAGTGACTGTTTTTCTTGGTTTGGACTTCTATCGTCAGTTTAGGATAATGTTGTGATAGTAGTAATATATTTATGATTAGGCAAAAATTGACCTTGCGAAAGGGAACGTTAACATATGTTTCAAAGATAATTATGAGAGGAGGAAACTTGATGAGTTTCAGTTTTTCTCTAAGCGCGAACAGGGATTTGGCCCTCAGTGCCCTTTGGCAGCGGGACTATCAATGAATTTGTCTACGTGGAACATATTCAGGGAATAGAATGTGGCTGTATTTGCCCGTTCTTTCTCAAAATAACCTTAGAGAGCAAGCTCTTCTCCATCAACTTATCCTTTTACTGGTTTCGTAAGATCTTTTCATTTTTATCTATAAATGAATGCTTCGAGATCTATCTATGATCCCAAGCAATTGGTGGCATGCATATCTGGCCTTGCAGAATCTTGTTGCCCATCTTTCTTCTGATGCTCATGGGAAGAGAGCCACATCATGCCAAATTGTTCTACAAATGGTTCTGTCAAGTTATCTTGAAGGTGGCGTTTCGGAGAGTTTCTCCAGCCAGATGAATTCAGTGGAGTGGGGAGGCCACTGCAACATCTTCAGTTTTGAAAGAGGCTTGACTGAGTTATCTTCTAAGTTTGACTATGATGCTCCCAGTAACAGACCTAAGTCCTCGTCGTTAAAATCTGAACTTAGTAGCTTAACGAGTTAGAAGCTATCTCGCAAAAAGAGGACAGAAATTCTTGCAATTATTGATCTTCTTAGTGAAGTCAACCGTCGGCATTCTACCTCTGTTTATGAAAGTTTTGATGAGCCTGGACAAAGGTAAGCCTCAATATGGTTTTATTTGCATTACTTTGTAATATAAGTTGCTTTCCCTCTGCTTGGTATTGCTGGTCATTTAATGACCACATCCGTTCCTTCAATTGAGCTAATGCAATGGTTATGGTTGTTTTTTAGGCTTGATTGAAGTGATAATTTGTTTATGATAAATGCGAAAGCATGCATTGACTCCGCTAGCTGATGCAATCAAAATCTTTTATGGTTGGGCATGCCTGATGTAAATTTTGACCTAGAAAAGGTGTTGCCAACTGTAGGGAAGGAATGAAAGCCCGTTCCTCCAGCCAAACGAGCTATAAAGTTCAGCTTGCAGTACCAGTGCTGGAAAGAGTGAAGAGCCGTTACTTATAGGAGAAACAAACACCTGTTTGAGCCCTGAGCAGTTTGTTTTTCACTTATCATTAGAGTTGGCACGATTTGGACATGCTCTGTGCTCTTATTATGTGCCAACAAAATCTCCTCCCTCTCAGTGGTTTTTCCCAAACTGTGTTCGGAACTGGGGACTTCATGATTTAGAAAAGCCTTTATTTCTAAATACTTATTGGATTTTCTTTCCGTTCTTTCCGCCGCATCTCTGCCCCAGGTTTTGGGTCTCAGTGAGATACAACTCCATTTCCTCCGAAACTGTGGAAGGATGGCATGAATGAAAGAGTTAGCCATTGATTCTGCATGGATTCGCTGGGCCTTTCCCTCTGTCAGTCAGGATAATCTTTTAGATTCCTTTCTTCCAAAAGCATCTTCTTGGCAAGAAACGCGAGCTGTTGGAGTTGGACTTTGGTTAATTGATGCATCACGATTGTGTACACGGGCGAGTTTTACTCCTCGACCATCAAGGGATGTGACTATGTATCTGATGAGTATGGAACTTGGATTCCTCATTTTTATATGGCTTCAAGCCACTTGGTCTATGCCTTTAATGCTTTATTGCCAGGAAATTTTTGGGTGTTGGAGAACCTCTCTACCAGGGAGTTCACGTAGCTCCTCTTGAATTTTGTAACTTTCGGCAAAAACTGAGGATTTCCTGAAAAAATTGGTTTCCCTAGAGTAACTTTTATCCGTTGAGCGATGGCCCTTCCACTTGGCATCGTCGGATCACTAACCTTGCTTGACGTGTGGATCTCGTGGTTCGGATCCTTGGGGATCTGATTCTGATCAAAGTCGCTGATTTATTTGTTTGTTAAGTGCCGATTAGACTTTACTGCTTCCAGCTAATTGATGGGGGGTTGTTTCATTGCATATGAAGAAGCTGGCAAGATCACAATATTAGAAGAGAGAAGAATTGAAAGACTGGGCACTTCTATATACATCATTAGATAGACTCCGAGTTATGGCTGGCCTGTTTAAATTAAGCAAGGAAGAGAAGGTAAGCCTTCAATTGGATTCCTCTTGCGCAATTTTCAGTTACCGCGTGACAACTTATGTGTAATGTGAGGCCACTGATTTAATGGATAGATAGTTAAAGGAAGAGGAAAGAAGTTCTTGTCGTGTCACTTATTTTGCAATGTCAGTGATATTCTCAAGCTCTGCTTTTTTATTCCATTTCCTTTGTCTTTTGAGATAATATGGGATTTTTATTCCTTTCTGTTAAACCTTTTAGTGTCTTCGTTTCCATCTGCATTTTCGTGACAGGAGGAGAAAAAGAAGGCTGCTCCACGTAAAAATGCATGTCTTTCTAGTGAGTGTTTGGATTCAGAATCTTGGGGATGAGCAGATTGCTGTAGTTATCTGTCGCCTTTTTGTGTGGTGCGGTCTACCGAGCATCAATTAATAACAAAGTTCCTGCTTCCTTCCACAATTGAGTAGGGTGACTACTGGCTTTCCAGTCTTTCTAGAGGTGTTTTATTATTGTAGCTAATCTTTGGCGTATTTCTAGTTTTTGGGTTCTGAAGATAAACGCAACATTAGATGCTCGCAGCCATCATAAATCTCTTTCTCTTGCAGTGGCAGCTAAGGAGCTGCTCGAAATCTTTCTTGAGCATGTTCAGTGGCTAAGAATCGTATGAGGAATGCTGTTTGGGAGCAGAGTGCTGCGTTTTTTGGGAGGTGGGCATGTCTGATCACAGCTACTGCCTTGAAAAGAAGTGGGCTTCCTGTAAGTGTTGTTTTCCTTCTCATAACGGGTTATAAGAGGCCAAGAATGTCATATGTTCGCTTTGCAGAAGAGGACAATAATATATGTTTTAGAGATATTTATAGGAGAGGAGGGAACTTGATGAGTTCCAGTTTTTCTCTAAGCGTGGAAAGGGGTTTGGCACACGGTGCCCTTTGGAAGGGTGGCTAAGAGTGAATTTGTTCACATGGAACATGTGGAGGGAATAGGATGTGGCTGGTTTTTGCTATTTCTTTCTCAAAATATGACCTTAAGATAGCAAACTCTTCTCCACCAACTTTCCATTTACCAGTTTCCTAAGTGCTCTTAATTTTTAGCTCTAAATGAATGCTTCTAAATCTATCTATGATCCCATAATTCGATATTTCCAGGAAATTGGAGGCGTGCTTATCTGGCCCTTGCAGAATCTTGTTGCGAACCTTTCTTTCTGATGCCCATGGAAAGAGTGCCAAATCACGCCAAATTGTCCCACATGATGCTGGTCTGCAACTTTGGCTCGGGACAATCGGGAACATTTTCTCTTTTATGAATTTCGATTTTCTTTTCCAAATTTTTTCGGCATCATTCTTTCTGTGCCCTTTTGTTTGTGAATTAATGCATATTGATGCGCGCTCAGTGGAAACAGCACAAAGAGAGCAATAGGTAGAGTATTGCATTGGGTGCCCTTCAGTTCTGCACTTCTCTGTTTCTACGATCTTCTTAAGCGTCAAGTCAGGCAATCACCGCTGGTACCTTTGAGAATTGTGCCGCATTTTTTTTTTATTACCATCACGTCCTGGAAGTGCGATTTGTTGGTTGTTTACTTGTTACCACTTTGAACTTCTGTCGCACTGTTACTGTAAAGACGACTTGTCAAGACATGGAAAGACGAGGTACCGAATTCTCTCCATTTTATCGGTCGGGACGAGAGATACGTTGTATGGTACGTGACTGGCAATTCTCCGCCCGTGGATTGACTTTGGCCGACCAACCGTACAAGCCTTTGGACTAAGACACTGCCCATCATTTTTAGTTTGACCGTTCTAGTAGATCTCGCTATAGCCGGAAAATCTAGATGTTTGGAATTGGATTGCTTTATGCTTTTTAATAGCTTTCGAAATTTCTCATGACTTTATGATTCTAGACCTAACTTTCATTTTAAGGTGAGCATCTTGAGTCGTTCATGGCATATAATTGATAAATATATTGCTAATTCCGATGCTCCAAATGCCCCAAAATGGGGGCTCAATGACAGACTCCTACACATGTGCGTTTGTACGGTGCATGGAACATTTTGTGTCCCCTTTCTCTAAAACCCAAAAAAGAAAAAGGAAAAAAAGAAGTAGAAAAGAAAAAATAATAATAGGAAAAAGAACATGGGAATCTTTCAGTGAATTGGTTCATCTAGCTATCACTGTGGGGGCAAAAGCAAATTAATGATCATCCTTGAACAACGTTGTGATGTTTAAACAATCGGACCGGAGTTGTGATTAGACATTTTGATATCGTAGCACTGCTCAGGTTAAGCTAAGGAAATCAATAATCAAGAAGGTAAATAGGAAAATATAGATTAAGTCAGAATTTCTAGCATGAATTATATATCCTAATTATTGGTTGCTCCGGTTACTAGTCATGACCCTAGCAATCATTAACTTCATTTCACTCTCTATTTGTTGTACAATACGCAATATAGCAATAAGACTTGCAAACAAAGACCTATGAGTTGATGCGTGACAATGTATCGTGACAATTACTTCATTTCATTTCGATTTGTACATCTCCATTGTACTTCCACGTTGATACTTGGATTGCTTCTCAAGATAGACGTACAGCTATGGAGTAATTTATTCAAACAAGAATGGTGAGAATGGTTGTGTATAAGATCTGTCCAGTGCGATGCTCGTTTTATAGAGCGCTCCAAGACAAGATTTAAGTCTCGGAGCACTTTAGGACTGCAAGCAAAAGAATCTTCTTTGTTGGTAGGTGCACGATCATCTTTAATTATATGTATGTCCACTTGCTATCTCCCACATCAATAAGTATAGTTTTCTTCGAGACCAATTCAAATAATGAAAAATATACTTCACATTGGACATTAAATAGTGCCCATTGTTAAAGGCTAGTTGCAGTCCAAAAGATAATTAATTAGACCGAGTTAAGTACAATCAACTAAAAAGAAAAAAGGGACTCGAAGGTGACCCTTATTTTTTGTGTGTCCTACTTTAATTCTCATCTCTCTCAAACTTTTGTTTTGTATCTTTGCAGAGTGTAGAAGTCGAACCCTACTCTTGAAACTAAACGTCCCCATCCCATGCAATCCTTTACCACTAGGCCGCACGCAACATGAGGGTTACTTGACAACATCTATTTTACAAGGGTCAATAAAAGTTAGGAAAAATTCTAATTGAGGGCTTGAAGTACCATCATTTTCTCAAATAAGAGCATGAAACGGTTATTTTAGCCTCAAATAAGGGCTTGAAATGATCATGGGAGCAAATAAGGGCTTGACCTTGCCAGTTGCCACTAACTACATATTCCAACCAGTTAAGGGCATTTTCATCCAAAGATAATATTGATTTTAATAATATTTTCCCTCTTTTCAATTACCCTCGCCAGCCATTGGTGAGGGCTTGCATGCCCTCGCTTATTGTTGGTAAGGGCGGTCTCACTTAGGGTGAGCGTCGCCTTGCCTAGGTGAGGCCGTCCCTTGCTTGTGGCTAGTGAGGACGACCCTCGCTCAGCTTTCCTTGGGCATCGCAAGTGGTTGGCCATTGTTTATGACCAGCCATCGTTGAAGAAGAAAGAAAAAACCGAAAAAGGGAAAAATGAAAGAAAAAAGGAAAAAAGAAAGAAAGAAAGGTTAAATGACGAAAATGCCTTTGATCAACTGGAAAGTCAATTCCTTATTTGAAACTAAAATAATCACTTTAGGCTCTCAATTGAAACAAGATCCACTTCGGCCCTTATTTAAGAAAATGAGTGAACTTCGAGTCTTTATTTGATACAAGATTCACTTTAGGTCTTTATTTGAGAAAATAAGAGTATTTGATGCCTTTTTTGGAATTTTCCTTAAAAGTAAGGAATCATTTTGGGCTATTTATGAATGAAGAAATTTATGGTGCAGCTGCTAAGATTCAGAATAATTTTCAAGTGCGAGTGTAACTATGACGCCTTAACAACGGATGACATTTCATAATCCAAAAGCTTACATAATAGATTTCAGAAAGAAAAGAGAAAGGTAGATTGCCTAATACAAGAGAGACGTGATATTTATTGATCCAGGCCATGCTACATTATAGTTCTCCAACAAAATCAGTCATGCTTGAATAGTGCATCTAAATGAGAAATAAAAAAATGGAGAAACAGTGATCAATGCCAAATGGCCTCGAGGCCTGAGGTGGGAAAGAAGAAGCATTCTTTCCTTGTTCGGCCCATGGAAGAACAAGTAATCTCACACGAACTATTGGTAAGAAAACAACAAAGCGAATAGCTCACGAGACCTGAAATTGCAACAAGTGCTTGGGTCGGCCCCAAGGCCCATACCATACATGAGAAGGCGTATCATTTGATGTTTATGTCACGTAGCATCATCCAAACATAGAATTATCAATTATATTCTCTCGTTCTTAAGGAGGTTGCATCATCGTACGTTCAAGATGCACAAAACAAGAAAACTTGATTAAAAGTGATATCATTTCAGCATGTCATGTGATATAATTATTTGCCAATGAATTTTTTTTCCCTATAATATTAAGTTCATAGTTGTCAATTTACAAATAGTTGGTCCAAAACCATCAATCCAAATCATGTAAGTTTTAAATACACCAATAAACACCCCCTCCAAACAACATTATCTAGAGTTCCTTAGTTAGTGATTTTCAAGCATTGAATCCTCCCATAGCACATACCACTATCTATTATACGCTTCGGATGAGGAATTCAAAGATCTAGGAGCATCAAGATATTCCTGATAATTAACTTTTGTAGCCTAATAAATGGAGAAATTTGTGATGGAGAAAGGATTCTCCAAAACATAGTGATTGTCTTGATGACAGGAGAATGGTAACACATAAATTGTTGGGTTTCTTCTTCTTTGATTTTTGTTTCCATTTTCCTTTAAATTGGTCTTCAAGGTTACATCGGATGATGGAAATGTGTTAGTGTGCGTGTTGTTGATCCCGTAAGTGAGATTTTTCCTTGTGGCTTGATGCTCAAGTGAAAGTTTATGATAATTGCATCTTTTTGCAGAGACATAAGTACACATCACAAGAAAAAACCAATATGTATATAAAGAAGGGAAATCAGGAAAAGGAAATACTAGTAGATGGTTAGCAAATTAGCAGAAAAGTAAGCGAGGAGTTCCTTTTGGCACAACAAAGTGAGAGGCTAAGTGATTAAATCTACATTATTTTCCTCCTGAGGATCTTCATGCCAGCATGGCTGTTAGAATAATTAAATATTAAACCACGCTTTCATCTAATAGATTAAATGTTTATAACAGTTGGCAATAGTGCCATCAAATCTCACATGATATCAAAGCAAAAGATCTTGAGTTCAAAAATTTTCAGACCCCTCTATACCTCCCAAATTATATATTTCCACGCTTTAGGTGTAGGCTAGACTTTTTTAGGCCCCTATACACCTCCCAAATTATATATTTCCACGCTTTAGGCTTAAGCCAAAGTCCAACCTACGCCTGATGGAGAGTGTTAAAGTACTTAAACTTTTAGAACCGTCAGTAATGGTCCCACTAAATCTCACAATACCTATCGAAACAAACCAACAAACTTTGAAAAAATAAGTTTGGAGAAGCTGGCTCTTGTTATATTTGTGGGAACTCTAGTTGTCAGACATGAAGGTTTTGTCCTTGTAAACTCAGGTCTCGTCGGTATATTTACAAGCACGAGCATCTACGTCTAAGGCCCAACCTCGATCGACCAACACTCAAGTGTCGGGAATTTGGGTCACAAAGTCCTCGGCTTGACCTCTATGGACCTGGACCCAAGCACCAAGATCGTACTCTCAACCTCAGTGGACTCGACCATGGGCACTAAGACCTTTGCAAACTTAGGCCAAGGCTCTAGGAAGCTGTGCACAAGCATCAGGTTCTCAATCTTGACTGTTGTGGACCTAGGACTAGTGTTTATGCTCTTTCTTAGGGATCAAGTGCCCTGCTACGACACCCATGTTAAGGTCTTATGCTCTTTCTTAGGATCCAAGTGCCCCTGCTATGACGCCAATGTCAAGGTAGATCAAGCTAGACCAGAATCTTGATGCTCGTACACAAATCACAAGCACCCAAAAAGTTTGTGTATTTAGGAAAATTAAATGAAATTTTCCTTTGCAAATGACAGAAAATATTTTCCTCTTTTGTTTCAAATTTCAACTAAAAATTGAAAATTAGTCATTTTCCTTGAAAATCACTTTTTGAAAAACACTTTCCATGAAACAAGAGAGCTTGAGCGAGCCGAATCTTATACATGTGTAAATCACATGTGATATCATAATCAGGTAAAGATACTTCAATTGTGGACTTATCCATTTAGTTAATTAATTACTAATGTAACACGTCACCAATTATCTGTATATAAAAAAAATGACTATTTTTCACAGAAAGAAAATATAATATTCTTGCTGCTTTGGGTTTGGCTTCCTATGGATAAGTAGCAGACAACCTGTGTCCACACTGTTTGTGATTGCTCCCAGTAAATTACTCGGGACTAAATACATCCCTCCTCCGCCAATACAGAGAATGGAGAACTATGGAAGCATAGAAGCGCTCAGTGAATTAGTAAGTTATATTTCAATAACTCAGGATAAGAAGAATCTCATGCATCTCCCATTGATCCCATTCATACAACTAAAAGACTGGGATTAAAACAAGAAGAAAGTAGGGACGGTGCTTTCAAGGTGCATTTCTTCCTACACCTACCACAGAAGCTCTTGGCGTTGGCGCCACAGGAACATCCTCTCTCCCCTCGGCAATGGTACCTTCCTTAGCAGCATAATGGCCTTAACACCAGTAACATCTTCAACCGAATGGCTGTCTAGAAAGTTTCCTGCTAATTATTAATGTTCGTCCCCTGTGGCAGCGACTGGACAATGCTCCCTCTCATGGGATTGAAAAAACTCCCCAAAAGTAGCGCCGTATCAAGGGCTCTTCACACCATGCTACAAATGCACCTCTCAGTAGAGGGAGTAGATCTGAGCCAGCCCTGTCTCTGATGATCTGAGCACTTCCTGCACCACATACCACCCCATGGTCTATTACTTACTCGCAAACATTGGAACCTCACCGATTTCACTTCAGTGACGAGTCACCTAAACCAAACCTAAAAAGGAGATAACAAATCAAACAATAAAAGCAGTCTTTAATAGGGGAATGGTCCAACAGGCAGAATGCAGAATGCAGAATGCTGTATAAGCAAGCAATCTTCCAGATTCTAAAAGTAACACAAAGTGAGCTACGATATACCTGCACATAGTCATGTTTGGATGCTCCCGACACAGTGCAAAGGCCGTAGATACAGCTGCATAAGCAAGCTGCATAGAAATAGTATCTAAGATCCCAGATATGCAACAGGAAAAAGAAAACAAAGAGGTCAACATAGGATGGTAAATGAGCATTACATGGGATCATTTGTTTCTATCAACAAAACTGGAGAAAGCATCATGTAGTCCAATTCTGTCAGAATGTTGAATTCACTCCATCAGCAAATCACTATTCACTCCAAGCACAGATATGCCCTATCCAGACACTGAAACTGGAAGAATTTAAACCAACTCAAAGATATAAAGGCAACCATAAGAAATAGAATAAATTAAGCAGACTACATACACACATCAATCTGGATAAAAGTGCCAATCTGACTGTATATACCTTTGTTTTCCATCAAGTTGCTTTGTTATTTGCACCTATTAAGTTACTTTAATTAAGTTCCTTTATTATCGAGTTTTATTTCCTTCTTTTATTATCAGAGTTTTATTTCATTTTTACTTACATAAGGGTATTATTGTCATATACAATTTATATTCAATATAAATATAATGGGTGTAGGGTTTTACATTACTACGGTAAACTACAGCCCTCTCTTTGTTTCTTTTACGTTTTCCTTCTCCTCCCCTCTATTCCTTCTCTCTTCCTTCTTTCTCTCTTTCTACTTGCTGTGCGTTCTTTGATCAACTTTGTGACATGGTATCAGAGCAGATCTAACTACTGATTACTTGATCCTATTGCTGATTTGAGAGTCCCCTAGTAACCCTACTTCTTCTCTGGTGTGCAGCCACTTAAAGTTGCAATTTTTATCGGTTTTCTCTTTGAGTCTCGATATGTATGAGATCGAAAGATATCGATTCATCAAGTTCGATTTCTGAACATGGATTACAACACTTACCGATCATGCGATTCAAGAATCGAGTATTTCATTGATTATGGTTGACTGATTTTGTTGGGTTCCCTTTGGTTAACTGATGGAGCCAATTACATCTGATTATACATCAGTGTTGTTGTTTTGTCTCTTGCACTAAAGTTTCAGCCTTCTTGATTAGTGGTAGATATATTTATATTGAGATTATCGTCATGAGTGATACTACTACGACTCCTACTACTGTTCCTACTACTACTGCTGCTACTATTGCTACTCCTACTACTCCTACTACCATTGCTCCTACTACTGCTGCTCCTCCTACTACTACTACCATTGCTCCTACTCCTACTCCTCTCTTGCGGCTACTACGCTCCTACCACGCTTACTACTACTACCATTGCTCCTACTAAAACTCTGCTTGCTACTACTACTATGACTTCGACTATTACGACTACGACTGCGGTTGGGCTCTACTATCTAGATGAGCCTTTACTTGGAGAAGCAAGAAACAAACTACCATTGCTAGGTCTAGTGCAGAGGCTGAATATTGTGCTATGGCACATACTGTGGCCGAATTGTTGTGGTTGAAATCTCTTCTCTAGGAGCTTGGATTTTCGATTAATCAACCTATTGATATGATGAGTGATAATCAAGCAGCTATTTATATTGATGGGAATACTGTTTTTCAAGAGCAAACTAAGCATATAGAAGTTGACTTTCACTTTGTTCGAGATGCTGTGAAGCTTACGTTGCCTCTTGAGATCAGTTTGCTAATATGTTTACCAAAGCATTATTTCGTCCTGCTTTTGTTGCCGGTTGTTCCAAGCTGGACATGGGTGACCTATATGCTCCAGCTTGAGGGGAGTGTTAAGTTACTTTAATTAAGTTTCCTTTATTATCAGAGTTTTATTTCCTCTTTTACTTACATAAGAGTATTATTGTCATATACAATTTATATTCAATATAAATACAATGGGTGTAGGGTTTTTCTGTTACTACAGAAAACTACGGTCCTCTCTTTTTGTTTCTTTTACGTTTTCCTTCTCCTCCTTCTCTCTATTCCTTCTCTCTTCCTTCTTTCTCTCTTTCTACTTGCTGCGTGTTCTCTAATCAGCTTTGTGACAGCACCTATGGCCCTTTTCCTGGTAATAATATAATCAGCAGTCCAAAACCAGGGAATTCTGGGGTTTCGTACAAGGCTGATTGCCAGTAGGTTCAACAAAAAAGCCGTAGAAAAGCAGGTGATGTCAACCTTTTACAGCTGTTCCTTCATCTTTGGCCAACACAATATTCTGTTTTTGAAAGATCAAAGATGATCAATTTTGGGTGACAATGGAAGACACAATATGAGAACAAATTTTTTAAATGGTAGGACCAGAAGCTTCAAACAATTAAAATGCTATAACGTATCTGGGTACAGCATTAACAGGTTTCAATGAAAATCTCTCATTGAAATAGCAAATCCTATAAGGAGAAAGAATGAAAAGTCCAAGAAATAAAATCTTGATCATTGCATCAATTATGTGCATGGGAATGACATAATCACAATAAAACATATATTCTGACATTTAACCACGCTATATGTTTACACATACAAAACTCATTTTCTCAAGAAATTTCCACAAATTAACAATCCCAAATGAAGTTATAACTGTTCCAAAATATACATGTGTGGAACAAATGGCAAATTTGTAAGAACCGCCACCTACATTTACTATAAAACTTGACACGTTTGAACAATTAACAGACCAAATTGTATGTTCCAATCACTAAGGTCTTCAGTACTCTAAAAGTTCAGTAAAGCTGCTCTTTCTTTTCTAAAACTATCAAGTTTTTCAAACAAACTAATTAGTCCAGTAACATCAACAAGGTAGTTTCATTACCATAAGTAATAGGATTTCATATAACCAACAGATAGATATCTAAGTTCACTTCACTACCTATCTGAACCATGCATAAAAGAGAGAACAAAACCGTGCATGTCCTAAAATTTAAGCGAGTCATGATGAGAGAGAGAGACAAACCATCTGGCATAAACTGTCTGACAGCTGCAGAACTTCATCCCTTTTATGAACTTTGACAAGGCCTCTTATGAGGTCTACAAAATGTGCTTAACTTTGGAACGCCACCCTGCTTTATCAGGGTCTGCACACAGCTCAAAGGCCTTATCAACCTTACCAGCCAGAGAGAGACTTTCGATAAGTGAAGCATAGACTGTTTTGTAGCCAGCTAAACTAACTAAAAAGATGATCTAATCTCTTCATGTAGATCCAAAGCTACCTCAGTCGTCCAGCCTTGACAAAATTATCTATCAAAACATTGTGAAGCGGAAACAAGAGGCACCAAATTACTGGCACCCATGTCATCTAAAAGCCCAAAGAGAAATTATAAAGTCGCGATTAAAACCTTCAATGACTTTACGGTACCCAGCTACATGCCTAGGCCAATATGTGAGTTTCCATCTCATCCAGAAAGTTTATAAGCATCATCAAGAAGGCCAGCTGCACAACAATGGTTTATTACAACCCCATAAGTCACAAATTTGGAGCACAACCCTTAGAACGCACCTGTTCAAAAAGCTCAAAGCATTTGTTGATTCTGCCCACTTTATCAAGTGCCATCTATAATTGCAGTATATGTAACAACATTAGGATGACAACCCTTTTCCTCCATCATCACCAGAAGTCTATATGCCTCATCATTCTTTCCCACTTTACATAGGCCATCAATCATCTCTGTGTAGGTGACAACATTAGGAACACAAGAGTTCTCTAGCATTTGGTTAAAACTTTTAAAGCAAGATCAAGCCTTTATCCTTAAACAGTCTGTCAAGCAAAGAACTGTATGTATACACATTGGGACTATACCCAGACTCTGACATCTTAGCAAAACCTCTTGGTGCTCAAAGTTTCCCAACCTTACAGTATCCATCTACGAGAGCATCATAGACAATTTGGTTTGGTTCACAGCCTGCCACTGACATGGCATCTAATAATCACGAGCTTCTCTGACCTTGTGAGCTTTGCATAAACCATCAATTAAAGCCCTATAAGTGAAACATTCGGTTCTGTTAAGTCATTTTCACTGACTCTAAAATACATATCTATATCAGCAAGACTTGCATTTCCCTCATTTTCGAATATATTTGGCATGCCTTTCAATTTCTCCAGCTTTACAATGACCATCAATCAAAGCAGTATATGTAACCACATTAGGAGAGCAACTTCAGATAACATAGACTCAAAGAGTTGGATTTGCACGAGAAAGCTTGCCTTCAGATGAGCGTGGATGAGAGCAGTGTAAGTCACCACATTAGGTGCACAGCCATCTCTCACCATCTCGTCGAACCAGCGACATGCCTGCTCAATCAGTCCAGCCTTACAAAAACTATCAATCAGAATTGTGTACGTATAAACATCAGGAACAACACCATTACTCTTCATCTCTTCCAAACAGTGTAAATGCTTATCTACCTTGATGCATCGCACAGGAAACTGATCACTTTGGAGTATGTGCTACAATCAGGTATGAATCCTTTACCATCATCTCACGAATGATGCAATGTGCTTCAAATTTTCCAGCCCCGCACAGACATCGAACAAAGTTAGCCACATTTACTTTATTCAATATGACCCCAGCATCCACCATTTCATTATAAGTATTCTCAGCTAATTCAAGTACATCTGGGCCAGGCAATTCCTCATTACCACATAAATCCACCAAGTAATACATTGTAGACCACATAACCAGGACGATACCCACATTTAACCATTTTTTTCAGTAACTTATATGCATAAGAGTAGTCCCTCAAATTACAAAAAGCATGAACAAGAGAAACAAATATTTGGTGACCTGGATAACAACCCTCAGGAATCATCATATTGATGATCCTCTTACACCTTCCTAACTGTCTTTTCCTCAAACACCCGAAAGCAAAACATTGTAGGTCAAAGCAACATTAGGGAATGCAAGAGTTAGAACGCATCCTATCCAAGAATTCCATAGCTTCATCAAAAAGCGAAGCCTCACATAAACCGGCAATCGTTTTTGTGTAAAGTACAGTGTCAGGGAAGGAATTTCTTCACTCTCAATCAAGGCAAGAGCTTCCCTCCACTTCCTGACTTGCAGAGGGAATATGCAAACAACCTAAGGTATGGCCATCCATACGAAACCCCCAGTCTGACATTTCCCTGTGAACTAAATAAGCTGTATTTAACCTATCAGCTTTAAGAAAAGCTTGAACCAAAGCATTATACGTCAATTGAGTCAGTCTGTACCCAAAATCCTTAAGCCTTCCTAATTCTTCCAGCGCTAAGTTCCACAATCCATTTCGACAACATCATTGAATCAAAACATTAAGCAACTTGCCAAGGACTTCTGCATCTTCGGCCACTATCTCTCTCCAAAACGATTCGCACTTCTTCGCTATCATCGCAACTGAGTCTTTCCAGCGATGCATTATACACAGCCGCCGTGTGAGCATACCCAATTTGTCTACCTGCCCACAAGAAGAACTTAACAGCCAATTCCGGGTTTTTGACAACCTTCAGAACCCCGATCACCAGATAAGGATTCAATTTCTCCCTAAACCGCCTGAAGCTTCTGGGTTCCGTCCCCGAACCCATCCTCACAATTCTCAATGGCATTCGCGACTAAAACAGCCTCGTGGTCGCCCGTACCCCGACCAAGATCACGCGCGGAGGACTCTCCGCCGTGCCCCGAACCCGACAACGATTCGCGCAGGAACTCGAACTCGGCAGCCGGAAAGGCCTCGACCGAATCCCCAGCCAAAACCGGGTCGTCCGGATGAATCAGGCCCTCGAGATCGTCGTCGGGCGAAGAGGTGGAGAAGAACCGGGCATCGCCGGACCCAAACAGGGACTGCACGGGGGACTTCGGGCGGCAAGGGGCGAAAGCGGGACGACGGGGGCGCACGGGAAGGAGGGAAAGCGACCAGCTTCTGAGGCTTGAAGGTCGGAAGAAGAGCAATGGGAGGTGAGCGACGAAGGAGGTGGTGGAGCCCTCTTCTGCGCATATCTGGTTGGACGCTCCAATGGGGTTGTGCATAGAAGTCCTTAAAACCCCGGGAAAAGCTTCCCCTTATTAGGGTTTAACGTTGGGGAGAAGAAGACGGCATCAAGGTTCTCTCCTTTTTAACGCTGGGAAACGGTGCAAGATGTTCTGTCTTGCTGCTGTTTGGATGTGGTGAATTGAACGGGAAATGACATGGAGGGAATTCATAGGTGAGAAAAATTTTTACTTGAAATGATATTTTCGGGTCTTGCTAGATTTGAGCAAAAAAGAAAACTGAGGGTATTAATAAACAAATGTAGAGCCAAAAAAAGTTTATTTCTTTGCAACTCTTTCCAATTTTAAGGGAAAACAAAGATGGTGGGTGACATACTTCCTTTTCATTTATATTTATTTCTTTCTTGGGATAATAATACTAATAGTCTTTGAATTTGATCCAATGTACAATATCATCCTTGAATTTTTCGTACAATATTCCCTCCTAAACTTTGGCCAAATATGCAACGTTATTTCTAAACTTTTACTTTGTTCAATATGATTTTTGCAAATTTAAAATTATGGGACAACATTATAAATTAGATCAAAATTCAAGGACTATCGTTCATCTTCTTTCTTTCCAACCAAAAGAAAGAAATTCCTCGCTAAGTTCTTGGTTCCTTCACTTCCCTCCTAGCCATGGCATATTCTTTGTGGCTACTACCTCGTGACTCTTATAGGAATGCGTTGACAGGTTCATCGACTTCAAACCAATTGTCATATTCGATCATTTCATTTAGGGTATAAGACCTTTATAACATATTGATCTGGAGAGGATAGTTCACACTAATTGCCCTCAGCCAATCCTTTTTGTAATTAAAAGAAAAACAATTTGCTTTCAATCAGGTAAATGAAGACATAGACCATAGTGTCACCGCCCAAATAAAAGCATGATCCAAAGAGGGTTTCATACAACAACCATGATGAGATCTTTTGAACAAGGGATCCTCAACCGGTATTTCTAAGTCCTAGAGTTTTCTCAATTGTTCTAGAATCCTCTCTGGGGCGAGCGATATGGTAAATGCACAAACATGCAATAAATGTAAGCAGTTGGTATTTTGAGAGATACAATCTCTACCGTATGATCGAGGAGAGATCTCCGAATACAATTTGTCATGTATATATATATATATGGAGTTTCCTCCCTTTCATTGTATCAATTCATTCAAATACAAATCCAAAGCTCCTCTCTAGAATTTCTCTCTCTAAGATCTTAAGAAAATTGCGCTAGATCAATCCGCTCATGACAATAACATTTACCATTTATCATGTGAAAATCAAAATTACACTTGTAATCGAAGGAGTGATGGAGAAACGGAAATATTAATAAATAACACAATATAAATGTAATACAAAAACGTAGATGTGCTTGTGACTGCAACATAGTAAATTGATTTGAAGAACCACAATGGGAGAGTAAACCTACACTTTAATCATGATAATCAAGATGAAAGAGTTTAAAGCAATTTGGTTGATATTTTTAATCAATTTGGCACATTTCTTTTTAAATGTACTTACCACGAACATAACCTTAACACTTAACACTTGTATATAGTATGCTTTGAACATTATTTTTAAAAAAATACGAAATAGAGAGAGATTTAATAATTGCACTCTCTCTCTCTCTTATCTATGCATTAAAAAGTCACCACTCAATCATTTCTTGAGAAAGAGATTTATGCTTTCACTTCCCTCTCTCCTCGTTCGCTCGTTCTTCGCTGATTTCGCTGATTTCGCTGAGCAGGTGATTCTTCTCGCCTTCTTGCTCGCCTGTGTATGCGCGCGGCATTGTTCTGGATTTTCCTTTCTTTTTTCTGTCTCTGCAAAGCTTGCATCTTTTTTCACTTGTGAATCTCCACTTTGATTTTTTAAGATTAATTTTTTTCTAAGATAAGGCAGTACAATTAAACCCCGCAATATAGTAAAAAGTAAGAAGTTTTTACTTTTGATCGCGGTTCCCCTTTTCATTTATGAAATTCACTCAATGTGTTAAGTGGAGTGCACCCAAATTTTACCCACTTGTAATTCATTTAGACAGTTTGACTTAGATAACTTTTTTACCCGTGAGTATGGCATCCACCTAGGATTGTTGGATTCTGGATCATGAGACCTAATCGCACGGACCAAAGTCACTGCTGCTGCCGTCTCGAACTCTTTATACTCTGGTCTCAAAGGGGCCAATTTTGACAATTCTCTAGTTAGAAACTATATCCCCTATCTTCACCCTCTGCAACTTGATGAAGCCCGGCTTGCAATCTGGATAGTATCTCAATAATGATTTCGTCGATCAGACTATCGCCCACTACGAAAGCCACCGTCGTCACCGAGGTTTGGCTCCTCATCATCGAGCGCCTCCCTATCACACGGCTTGCTCCAGCGACAGCTGATGATGGTCATCGCCTCCACATCGCTCAAGTTCTTCCGACGGCCAGTTGAGAGGCCTCTAGCATCTCTCAAGTTTTTTTGGGTTAATCGGGCTGTGAGACGTTAGTAGAAGAAAATAGTTGAAAGCAATTTACTGATATCTTCTTAATCAATTTGGTCATTTTCCTTTCCAAATGAAAAGATAAATATCTAAATTTTAGCTTAAGAAGATGAAGGAAACACATCGGGATTTATATAGATGAGCTATTTTTGGAGGAGAAAATGGTCCGAAACAAAATAATATTTAATCTCATAGTAAGGAGGCCAATCTAATTATAAACTTCTCAATTGTGCCGATTTATTGCTGAACATTTTGATGATTTGTCAACTTAGTGTTAAATCTATCGATTTTGCTAGTTTAAGTTTAAACATTTTGATGATTTGTCAATGTAATCCTAGATATTTCAACGATTTGCCAATACAATCGTTTTGCCTAAATATCCAAAATAATAGATTTGTGATTAAATTGAAAAATATTTGTTTATGATTAAATTGACGGAATTGAAAGGCTCACAATGAAATTGAAAATAATTTAAAAAAATTAAAACTAAATTGACGCAAATTAAAGGTGAAGGGCTAAATTGGCTATTGTATAAATAAGAAAAACCCAGCTCGATGTCCCCCAACTCTCTCCGTACATCCTCTTCTCTACCTCCGCTTAAGTAGCACCGACATTGACACGCGACACGACACGATAGATCGACACATTGTTTCTCAAAATGTGAATTCCAACACGTTGGAAAAAGTTGTATATTAAATATATATTTTTATATATACATAATAAATCATCATTTTTATGATTATTTCAATCAAATTAATTTGAATCAAATTTATAAATAAATAATTAATCAAAAAAAGGCTAGAATGAATATACATTAAAAACATTAATCTGCAATTTATTAATATAATTCATTGTTTCAATTTAACAAATTAAACTCATTTCAATAATTCATAAAATTTGGGAAAAAAACAATCAATTCTTTGGACTGCCAAGTGTTAGATATGTTGGAAGAGGAGAAAAAACTTAAGGGGGTGAATTGTATATCACGGGAAGTGGGAGTAAAAAGAGAAAAGAAGACTAGTTTTTCTTCTTTTCTCCATTTCTTTTTTTTATTATCGTGTTTTATTTTTCACACACACACACACACACACACACACACACACACATATTAACCTCACATTTATTAAATTTTAAAATTGACCTTGATATCGGAATTATGTGCCGGAAACTCGTATATCGACCTCGACTCGAGTGTCGGAGAATGTCACTCAAGCTGTCGAATTCGACACGACATGAAGGCCTTGGAGAGCGGGTGCCTATAGCCTCCGCTGCCACCCCGCCGCCCCTCTCCGAGCGGCAGCCAATCGTGTTCCCTCTTCCACTACTCATGCATGTTCGCACATTTTCACCCAACGAAGGCAGCTCGCGCTCCCTCTCGGCACGCTTCGACTTTGTGGACCGACCGGTTATGCCGAAGGGGGAAAGTTCTTTGCTTTTTTTCCTCTTCTATCGTGCCCGCTTTACATCTTCTCGCCCAAGACTCCTCCATGTTCACTCCACCGGGATCTCTCTATCGCCTCAACATGCCCCGGTCACCTTGCGGGACCGCACGTGCTGCCGTTTGCCACCGCTCACCGTTGGTCAGTCGATCGATAAGCACAAGGTGCCGTCTCCTCCTCGAGCTCTCTCCTTCTAACGAAAATGTGTACTCAATATGATTGAAGCAAGGAAAAGGTGTACTTAATATGATTGAAAGTCCTTTTTAGATTAATCTAATCATTTGCAACAACCTAACATTTTGAGCATAGTGTGGCATCCAAAAAATAATTCTTGGCCATGTGTTTTATAAGTTGAAATTTATTAATCCTTGTTGCAAGTTTTATGGTTATATAGATTTCAATTAGGTATTTTGATGAGTGGGGGTTTAGGTTAGATTTTTTTAAAGGGAGAGTGGGCCAAAATTCTTGGGCCAAGCCGGCCCAAAAAACCCAGCCCACAACCCCCACCATTCGGCCATTTAGACTTGGCCCGCGAAGCCCAAAGGAGGAGGAGGAGCTGCCGTCGATCGAAGGGGAGAGGCCCGGCCCAAGGAAGGCCCATTCGGTTGCATGGCAAGGTGAACAAGTGGCCAAGAGGAGCAACCAAGTGTCATGCATGCAAGGCTAATGATTTCTAATCATTGCAAGGAAGAAATTAGTGAGGGAGAGGGGCGGATTAACCGAAGGAGGAAGAGGGCTCGCACGAGAGAAAGAGGGAAAGAGAGAAAGAGAGGAAGAGAGAAAGGGAGAAAGGAAGGAGGTCGTGCGCGAGAGGGAAGAAGGAGGAGGTTTGTCACCACCATCGAGCCGCCATGTCCCACCGTCGAGCCCACCGTTCATTTGCTGTACTTTGCTCAGTTTGAGGCAAGTAGAGTCCGTTTCTCTACCTTTACTAGCTGAGATGTGTGTATGTTGAGGGTGAGTGTTGGATGTGGTGGAGGTAGGGAGATTTCAAGCAATGGGAGAAATTTGTTGGTTATGCATGCTGTTTTTGAAAAAGTCAGTCCGTCCTCCATGGGATTGTGAGTTGCATGCGACTTTAGTGGAAATCCTACTTCGACTCCTTAACAAAAGTGGTAGAGGACTTCATGAGGTATAACATATCAAAAATTTAGAGGAAATGAACAAGTATAGGTAGGTGAAATCGTTGTCCTTTGAAGAAAACTAGATCTGGAAAATGCTACCTCAACCTAGTACGATTCTGTGATTTTTATAAAATCATCTAGTCCAATTCTGATCTTGTGTCCTTAATGAAAGTTATATATAACGTTCTGAGGAATAACATACTGAAAAATTACAAGAAACGGACATGTGTAGGTCGGTGAAACAAAATTATTTTGAAAGAAACTAATCTGGAATATCGGCACCGAGAACAGGGGGTATTAACCGCCTATATCTATTTATCTAGAACGAATTGGATTTCGATTTCTTCACAAGATATTTACCTTTAGGTGTTTTTTATAACATATAAAAATTTCAGAATTTTTGAAGTTCATTTGGGTATTTAATCGAAATGGTTTCTGAAACTGTGCAAACTGAAATGTTAGGATTTTGAAAGCTGTAATACGTGGACTGTACTGTTTTGTGTGAGATTCTTTTGGTGTGGTGTTCTTCATGAGATATCTTCCTTTAGGTCTTGCTTATGACATATCAAAATTTTATAATTTTTGGAGTTCGTTTGGGTATTAAATCGAAATTATCTTCGGAACTGTGTATTTTGTTTCACCCGAACATTGTTGGATTTTCAAAAAATAATAATAAATAATAAAAATAAAAGAGTTGGTTCTATGTGATGTGATGTCTTGTGTCATGGATTATGTTGCATATGTGGTGTCATATGGCATGGTACATATGTGAAAATAAATTATGACGACGAGTATGCCATCGGAGGTGTGAGCCAATAATGCCCCGGGAGTGTCGGGATGCCCGAAGGTGTGTGCCGGATGTCCTCGGGAGTTTCGAGATACCCGGAGGTGTGTGCCGGAGGCTCCTCGTGATGCTAAGTTGGGTGCGAGTAATAAAATGTGGGATGCAAACACTAATCCCCGGGAAGAAAGATGAAAATCATATCCTCTTATGAAAGTGAAAATTGAAAATTGAATTAAGTGCATGGTAGTATATGCACATTGCATGGTGGAATATGCATGGCTATTTAATGATATATGTACAAGTGCATGGTAGTATATGCACATTGCATGGTGATATATGCACGGCTGTTTGATGATATTTATATATAAGTGCATGGTGGTATATGCACGTTGTATGGTGACTTACGCATGGTCAAAGGGCGAGGTATGCTCAATTTTATGAATGATATGTACTTTTCATGATATTTTGATTGTTCCCCGTTGACACATTGTGTAGTTGATGGATCTTTACGCCGAGTGGTTGTACTCACCCCTTTGGGGACTAACATTTCAGATTGAAAAGATGCCTTTACCACCGGTCGCATGCGGTACCTTTTACGGCTTACCGCCTGACATTGAGGTCAAGTGCGCGGAGCACATCTACGTCACTGTTCCTGGTCTGGTGTTTGTTCGAGTCCGCGTGCTGGTCATGTATGATGTGGGCCTGGCTGGGGGCCCGGTCATCCAAGAGTTTCTGTCTGTCCACATCCGTCGTGACGGGGTGATGCCGGGGATGTTGCCGCCGCCGCCGATGCACCGGGTGGGTGTGATGGCACGTGTGAGTGGTGGGAGCTGACACTTTTTGGGATAGCCGACACTTGTAGATGGAGGGGTATACATGTTCAATATAGGGGTCGAGATCTCTCTTTTGAGCCGTAGCCAAGTATAGCTAAAAATCTTGGCTTTTTGTTGTACCGACCCAAGATGTCCATCGTAAAAATGTGAATAAAAGTGACTCGGGTTTATCTTTTCCTTTGGTGCCTAGTCGGTGTGCATTGTATTATCATCAAAGGAGTAAGGGTTGGTGAAACTCATTTATATTTCCGTTGATGAGCTGCGCTAGAACCCCTTCAAAAAAAAAATAATATTCCTATGAACTATGGTTCCTCTTTAAACTGGTTAAAGATATTAGAATGGTTTACAATAGGTAAAGCGATAGGTATCTGTGGCGACCTTAGTAGATTGGGGTGCCACACATAGATCTATATAACTAGGACAACAATTAGATGAAAAGTAGATGTTTTTTTACATGTTTTAACTATAGCTTTAACTCACTACTTAATACTCCAAATATTAAAGACAAATTATGAAGAATCTTCGAATTATAGTATTATTTATAGGTTTGCATGATTGATGGTAATATAAGTTCAAGTTAATGGGGGCTCTTTAGTGTCGAGTATCAATCTCAAATCTTTTTATTAAGTAATTTAAAAAAAAAATCATTTGATTATCATTAACAAAGTCATCAATATTAACTCTAAATTTATTTGACGGGAATTGGCTTCTACCAATGAGGGCCAATATCTCTCACTGTTAGATCAAATGAATTTCTACCGTCGAATTGATTATACGAGGATTGACACTATATCGTTAGATCATAGAGAAATCAACAGTCGTAAGAATGGTTTTTTCGTGTATAAATAAGAAAAACCCAGTTCGCTGTCGCCAACTTTCTCCGTACATCCTCTTCTACCTCCAGCCTAAGTAGCACCGACATTGACAAGAACACGACACGACATTTCGACACGTTGATTTTCAAAAATATGAGAATTCTCGACACGTTGAAAACGTTGTATATTAAATATATATTTATATATACATAATAAAGCATCAATTTTATAATTATTTAAATTAAATTAAATTGAATCAAATTTATAAATAATTAACTAATTAAAAAAGCCTAGAATGAATATACATTAAAAACATTAATCCGCAATTTATTAATATCATTCATTATTTCAATTTGACAAATTCAACTCAATTTCAATAATTCATAAAATATGGGGGAAAAACAATCCATTCTTTGGTCTAGCATGTTAGATATGTTGGAAGAGGAGGAAAAAAAAAAAAACTTAAGAGGTGAATTGTATATCACGGGAAGTGGGAGTCAAAAGAGAAAAGAAGACTAGAATTTTCTTCTTTCTCCATTTTTATCGTGTTTTATTTTTCACACACACACACACACACACACGGATATATATATGGCTTGAAAGGATGAGGGTTTACAAGAAGATGGGGAGGATGGAGAGGAAGAAGGGAGAAGTGAGATCTGAAAAATTTCGAGTCCCCTTCTCTTGTACCGGAGAAGTGTATTTATAGAAAGTGCTACAGTGTTGAACAGTATATTGTGAATAGTACTGAGTGAACAAAGTGTATAGTGAATAGTGTGCCTATTTTTGCTACGTTGTATAGCCTTGTGCCGGAACAAATGTTGTCATGTGATGTCTTGATCTTGTCTTTTAATTCCTGCCTGATACCATAAAGGGGTTATCATCTAGAGTACTATATGAGAGAAGAATGAAGTATATGAGATTAACAAACAGATCTATAAATATTGAGAATGTATAAGAACTAAATAAAGTCGCAAGAATTAAAAATAATATAAAGACCAAAAGCAATGTATAAAATATAAAGTAAGAGTATGCATAAACAAAAACCAACCATGAAGGTGGTATGAACTTGTATTGAATAAACTGAAAGTTTACATGTATTGAAAGATACAGAAACTTAAAGCATCAAGTCATCCACTAGGGCGGTAATCCGCACTCCAAGGAATATTGATGTTGTATTACAAAAATGGTTAACCAACTATCATGTAAGTTGCTAACCCTATGTGAAACTATGTATTTGAAAAACAAACTTACTTTGAGACCAGGGGTACAAGGTAAGAAAGCTTGAGGCTTGAAAGGATGAGGGTTTACAAGAAGATGGGGAGGATGGAGAGGAAGAAGGGAGAAGTGAGATTTGAAAATTTCGAGTCCCCTTCTCTCGTGCCGGAGAAGTGTATTTATAGAAAGTGCTACAGTGTTGAATAGTTTATTGTGAACAGTGTATTGTGAACAATGTGCCTATTTTTGCTATAGTGTATAGCCTTTGCGCCGCTGGAACAGTGTTGTCATGTGATGTCTTGATCTTGTCTTTTAATTCCCGCCTAGAGAGATCCCGTAGCGCCATCTTCATTGGTGTTTCCACCGTGATGTGACCGTGAGGATCCTTCTGTATTATCTTGTGATTTGGAGGATCCACATTGTGATCCTTCCGCTTCTGAGAGCATCGTTCTGAGGATGTTACAGTATTCTTCTCTGTTCTGGACTGCAGCTAATGCTGCACTTGCAATGGATTTCTCCTGTAAAAAGGATGTATTCGATGGGGCTGCGATTATCTGAGTTTTCTAGCTATTTAGCCATGTTTTAACCGCACCTTCGGATCCTTGTTCATGTAATTTGAATCCATCCCACCATTTTGCCTTGTACTTTCAGATAAGTACAGGTACTAAGTTGGTGGATGTATTGTATTCAAATTCCCAAGCTATTACCCATGAGATTTTGAATATTATGAAAAAATGCATAAGGTAATGGAATCTTGAATCATATGGAGTTGGTACATAGTGTTTACAGAATGTTTGGTATCCTTGATTAATTGTAGGATGTAAAATAATGTCCAAAGGACCAAAGAAATCCCACCAAGAACTAAACCAGTTCGGTAGGCTTTGTCTGGGGAAATTGTCTTTGAAAAATACCAGCCAAATATGTTGGAAATTTGTATTTTGTCTCGTAGAAGACATTCCACCGGTGCTTGTTGGTAGTCCTAGTAGGTATATGAAGAGGAGTATGGTAAACTTTGGGTAAGTTTGGTTTGGAATTTTCTGGATGTATGAGGTGAAACTCCCCATTGTGAGGGGTGTATGATTTTACTAATGGATATAGTAGAGTATAGGATATTTTTGTGTTGTTTTTGTCGCCAGAAGTGAGTAAACCTTGCCGATTCGGTTTCCACTAAGATTTGCTCATAATAAGCAAGAGTTTTGTTCATATTGTGTGGTTTGAAAACCAATTTTCTGAAAGATGTTTTTTGCGAATTTGATTGAATTTTCATCGTAAAATTCCATCTTCCACAAGAGTATTTTTGAAAAGATGTTTTGGGGAAAAACTTTGATTTTTGAGAATGAGGGGTTGCCTGTGGCCTAATAACCACCTCATTCGAAATTCTTTCGTATTGTTTTTGTGTATCAAGAGGGGAAGGATTGTTGCTTACCTCAATATCCTTAGAAGGCTCTTTCTTTACCGTTTTTTGTAAAGACTGGGCAAGTAACAATATTGTTTCTTTTGGTAGTATGTAGGCTAGCAAGGTTAAAGGCTAATGTGGGTTCGTATGATATGGGTTCTATTTTTAAAGATATATTTGGTGTTTGGTGTTGTTGTAAGAAAGACTTATTGTTTTCTGCCATTTGAAGTCATGTCTTGATATTTGTCAAGCCTTTTGGTTTTGATGGTGTATTGGAGGTTTCAACAATGGATTTACCTTTGTCTTTTTTGGATCTTGGCATGATGGTGATGGTATCCCCTGTAAAAATTCTCTTGTGAAAAAATCAGGTAATGAGTTTGAAGAATCATTTATAAATTCAATGTCAAAGTCATATACTGAAAATATGACTTGCCATCTGGCAAAAATCTGTTTTGATGCAATGTTTAATACGTCTTTTTTGTAAAATGTCTTTGGCTAATTTGCAATCAATCCTCAAGAGAAATTTTTGATTTGATAAATCTCCTTGGAATTTTGATATAGACAAAACTATAGCAAGTATTTCTTTTTTGATCGTTGAATAATTTTGTTGTGTAGAATTCCAATGTTTTGAAATAAACCGAATGACTTGTTCTTTGTTATTCTTAACCTCGTTTAAGAATGCCACCGTATCCTATCTCTAAGGCATCTGCTTCAACTATTTTGAAAGCAAATGGGTCAGCTAGGTGTAAGCATGGTATTTCTTTAATATGAATCTTAATTTGGTTGACTATGTTAGTATGGACAGAAGTCCATGGTGGAGGGTCCTTTTGCAACCTTTGGTGTAAGGGTTTACAAAGGATATTTATATTGGGAAAGAAATCTATAATATAATTGAGACTACCTAAAAACCTTTGTAATTGGGTTTTGTCTTTAATCTCATCTTGGGAATTTATCGCAAAAGAGATTGATCTTTCTATTGGAGTTATAGTGCCTAAATGAATGTAATGACCTAAGAATCTAATCTTGGTTTTAAAGAGTGCAATTTTAGTAGGAGAGACTACAAGACCATTTTGTATGATTACTTTTATGAAAGTAAACAAATGTTTAAAGTGTTATTCTATATTAGACAAAAAAACTAGAACATCATCTATATAAACTATGATGTATTCTTAATAGAGAATGAAAATTTCATTCATGATCCTTTGGAATTCTGAAGGGGCATTTTTGAGGCCGAATGGCATAACGTTCCATTCGTATTGTCCAAAAGGGACAGTAAAAGTTGTTTTGTATTTATCATTTTCACTAATTTGTATTTGCCAAAATCCTGATTTCATGTCAAATTTTGAAAATATTTTTTATCTACATAATCTGTTTAACAAATCTTTTTTATTGGGTATTGGATATCTTATCCACCTAAGGGTTGTATTTAGAGGTTTATAATTAATAACTAACCGAGGAACTCCTCTTTCTAGTTCAGCATTTTTATTGACATAAAAAGTAGAGCAGCTCCATGGCGACTGGCTTTTTCTTATGAGTTTTTTATTTAAGAGGTCTTGTATTTCTGTTTGGCAAAATTTTAAAACCTCTTGGTTCATCTGCGTAGGATGAGCTTTTGTGGGTATTTTGTTTTCAGAGAAATCATGTTCATAGGGCAGATCTACGATATGCTTCTTTCTTTCCCAAAATGCATTGGGTAAGGTAGAGCATATGGTTTTTTTTCTATGTGTTTTTGCAGGGAGGCTATTTTTTCTAAAACATTAGGTTTTACAAGATTTTCTTTATTCTTTTGAATTCTAAATCTTCTTTTAAGAATTCAAGCTGGTTTTCTTTGTCTTTTATAAGGCAATTTATTTCTGAGATAGAATGTTCTTGCAAAATGTTTAGGCTTCTCTTTTGTGGTTTTGATATGAAGTTA
This sequence comes from Eucalyptus marginata, assembly GCA_014182565.1. Lineage (NCBI taxonomy): Eukaryota > Viridiplantae > Streptophyta > Magnoliopsida > Myrtales > Myrtaceae > Eucalyptus > Eucalyptus marginata. Next base: position 52,751 of record JABKBI010000015.1, on the reverse strand, counting down.
AAGGTGATTTTTCTGTTTAAAGCATGGGTTTCAATTCCTTCATTAGTAACTCAGTAAGGGTTAGATTAATTGTATGAAAGGTGTTCCTAGAATTACTTGTTGCCTCATATTTTTAACTAAAAGAAAAGATGTTTTGTAAGACATTTGATCTTTTTATTATTAAAGCTTCTGGTAGCTTGTATTGTATATTTAGTTTGTCTCCTAAGGCTGATTTTAGGGATTCTGATGTTTTATCAAAGTATCTAGTTGGAACAAGGCCTTCTTTAATACAATTGAGATAGCTCCTGTATCAAAAAGTGTTGTTGTTTCAATAATAAACTCATTGTTGATTTTTATCAAAATATTTATTATCCATTTCCTAGATGTTATTTCTGTTAATAACATAAGAAAGGCTGGATCCGTAGTGTCAGAAGTATTAGTGATCTCATTTTGGTTATCTAAATTTGTCTTTCCTTTTAAAACAAAGGATTTTATAGCAAAAATTTCCTGTTTCATTTCTACCCGTGTTGCTTTCGGGGCTTGTATTTCTAATTTTTGTTGTTTTATTTCATTTTGAAGATCATTAATGTTTATGGGTCTGGACTGAGGTTTTTTGTTCCTATTTAGAATGTCTTTGAGATTGTAGGAAGTATTGGGATTAATGACAATGTTCATAGAAGAATGTAATCTATCTAAATATTCTTTTTTGGCTTCGGGTCGGTTATTTTATCGGTAGTCCGAGGAGAAATTCTTCTTCTTTTGTTAACATGTTTATTTCGGAATAGGCTTGTCGGGTGAGGCGTCTTCATAATCAGAATCAGAAGAGGTTTCTATTTCATTTATTTGAAGACATTATTCCTTAAGAAGTTCATCAGAAGAAGTGTCATCGGTTTCTATAAAGATGTTATTAAGCTGGTGTAAAATATTATCATCTAAAGATAAATCATTCATTTTTTTTATTAATTCTACAGTATTTTGAAATATGTCCTTTTCTACCGCAAGAATAACAATTGATGTCTTTGAAGTTTTTCTTATCAGTCTGAGGTCTGTTTTGGTTATTCTGGTGTCTACGTTTATTCCTATGAGGTTGAGGTTTATTGCGATGTTTTTTTGTTTCTTTTCAGAGGACAAGTTCCTTTACATTTTGATTTTGTTTTTCATTATAAGAGGGATCATATTGAGCAAGAAATCTCCTAGACTTCTATTGGTGAGAGATTGTTCTTCCTTGAGTTGTCTTTGTAATTTGATTGTATTACACATTTGTGTTCCTTGTCTGTAAACATAGGAGACTATTTCTCCATAAGAAAGAAGATCATAAAGTATTTGGCCATTGTATTCTTCTCTAATTCTATCCCTAACTTGGTCGCCTATAATTTGGGGTAGACCTGCTAAGAATTTTTCTTTCCAAAAAGGTTGATTGCAATCAGGTCTAATAAGAACCCTTTGGAGGAAAAGTTCTTTGTATTCTCTAAACCTCCCTAAGGATTTGCAGTGCATATTGGATAAGAGATCTTGGTTTCTATCTCTAATATGTGAAGGGTCTCCTATGAAGTGTTGTGAAATGGAATAGATAAGAGTATTCACCGCATCTTGGATGAGATGTCCTTGATCATCATCCATGCGTTGGCCAAAGTCATCCATTTTATAGGGAGTTAAAATTTGTATTCTTTGTTCATCGATCAAATAATTATCCCACCAACCTTTTAATTGTCCAGTAAATCCAGCAACTAGAAGATTAGCAACAGCATGATCAGAAACATCTTGCTGTGTTTTATAAGTATTAGCAAGCATTACCATGTTATTAAGAATATTCATGATATTGGTTTCAGCAACATCATCTATGTTCCATTCATAAATGGCATCATGAGAGTATTTATTCTGTATTTTTTGAGATGATTCTTCTTGGGCGATGTCTGGCGGAGTAGCTCTACTATAATAGAGTTTTTGAGGATATCTCCAATTAAGTTCGTGTTTACCTCGCTGACTAATTCATTATCGAGTCACTAGAGGGTTTAGTCAAGGTACTAATGGTAGGTTGGTCTAGGGTGTCATTAATAATTAGTCCTTGGAATTTAGGAGTGTCTAGTATAGGTGTAGGTTCTATTTTTGATTTTCCTAAAAGCTTTTTCTTTTGTTCTAGGGCTTTAGCGAACTCAGGACTAAGGTTTTTTGGAAATTCAAAAGCCTTAAAAATAGGCTTTTTGAGTGTGTCGACTTATGGTGTGATGAGTTGAGTAGGATTCTGGATTGTGGATTCTATCCTATTCAACTGTTTTCCTATGGTAACTAAGTGTTGATTTGTATAATTGTTTTGTTCAATAACCTTGTGAGTGTAAAGAGAATCTCCTTTGCCAGGAATCCTAAAAGGAGTGGCTGCAACCTCGGTTTCTCCATATTGTATTTTTATTCTCCTAAGGAGTGGATGATTGGATTCTATGGTTTCACCATTATCAAGTTTCCACTTATAGTGATGATCTAAAACAACTATCTCTTTTGGTTCAAGGAATTGTTCTTCTAACCAATCAAAGAAAAATATATGGACTTCATATTCGTACATGTAGTCGTAATATTTTTGCTTGATATCTTTTGCTTTATCAGTAAATGTTTTAAAAAATCATTCTCTGATTTGTTTGTTGTCTTCAGAATTGAATTCTTTGTTAAGGAAAGCTCCGTTTGGTTCAAATTGTTTTTCTAAAACATTAAGCTCAGCATCTATCATTTGAGAATAAGTGGGAGAATGATGAGGAGAATCTGTATTTTCTAAGACAAGCTCAGGCTGGTTATGTTGGTAAACCAGTCTAGAAATCCCTGATCTATTGTCTAGACCAGTAATTTCTGGTTTAGGTGGTATCTCAGGATTATTTCTAGTGATATTAGGAGGTAGATGTGTTGTATCACGTATGGAGGGATCTCTACGAGTACTTGGAGGAATGGTGATTATAGGTGAAAGATTGGGATTAAGATCTACCGACCTTGAGTAAGATGTTTGAAATGAAGGACTAGATCTTGAATCGAAAGATCTTCTAGGAAATCTAATAGTGACACTTCCTTCCAGATGTTGAATAACATTGGTCGGAGTTGTATTTTGAACAACTTGTTGGGGAATTTGGTTTTCTAATTCCCATTGTTCTTCAAATTATAGTATTATTTATAGGTCTACATCATTGATGGTAATACCTGTTCAAGTTAATAGGGGCTCTTTAGTGTTAAGTGCCAATCTCAAATCTCTTTATTAAGTAATTTAAAAAAAAAACATTTGATTATCATTACCAAAGTCATCAATATTAACTCTAAATTTATTTGACGGGAATTGGCTTCTACCCAATGAGGGACAATATCTCCCACTATTGGATCAAATGAATTTCTACCGTCGGATTCATTATACGAGGATTGACACTATACTGTTATATCATAGAGAAATCAACAGTCGTAATTAGAATGGTTTTTTCGTATATAAATAAGAAAAACCCAGCTCACTGTCGCCCAACTCTCCGTACATCCTCTTCTCTACCTCCAGCCTAAGTAGCACGGACACCGACACGCGACACGACACGCCGACACGTTGTTTCTCAAAAAATAGAGAATTCGACATGTTGGAACACGTTGTATATTAAATATATATTAAATCATCATTTTTATGATTATTTCAATCAAATTAATTTGAAAAATTGTAAATAAATAGATAATTAAAAAAGCTTAGAATGAATATACATTAAAAACATTAATCAGCAATTTGTTAATATCATTCATTGTTTCAATTTAACAAATTCAACTCCATTTTAATAGTTCATAAAATTTGGGGAAAAATATATATATTCTCTGGACTAGCATGTTAGATATGTTGGAAGAGGAGAAAAAAAACTTAAGGGGTGAACTGTATATCACGGAAAGTGGGAGTCAAAAGAGAAAAGAAGACTAGGTTTTTCGTCTTTCTTTATTTATTAATTTTATTATCGTGTTTTATTTTTAACCCATCCGTGAGTAGCTACGTTGGTTGAGAGTCCCTCCCTCATCGTTGAGGTCGAGAGTTCGAAACCCGTAGTTGCTTGCGATTTTAGTGGGGGGCCTTGGCGATGGGTTGGTAGGCTAGTCTCCCTCGAGGTATAGGGGTCTAGCCCTTAGGAGCCATTCGGGCATGAGAGGCCTGTGGTGGAGTCCTCGGTTATAAAAAAAAATAAATTAAAATTGACCTTGATATCAAAATCATGTGTCGGAAAGTCGTATGTCAGAATTCCAACTTTAGTGTCAGAGAGTGTCGGACAAGTGTCGAAGTATCCGACACGATACGAAGGCTCTTGGAGAATATTGGTGTTTCATAGCCTCTAGTTGCCACCCTGGTGCTTCATAGCCTCTAGTTGTCACCCTCGATGCTGCCCCTCCTCTCCCGACGGTAGCCATTCCTATTCCCTCTTCCACTACTCGTGCATGTTCAGTACATTTTCACCCAGCAAAGGCAACTCGCTCCCTCTCGGCACAATTCTCTCAACTTTTGTGGACCGACCGGTTATGCCGAAGGGTGAAAGTTCTTTGCTTTTTTTCCTCTTCTACCGTGCCCGCTTTACATCTTCTCAACCAGCGCTCCTCCATGTTCACCGCCACTAGGATCTCTCTCTTGTCAACTCAACACGCCTTGGTCGCCTTGCGAACGCATGTGTTGCCGTTTGGCACGCCCGTTGTTGGTTAGTCGGTTGGTAAGCACAAGATGCCGTCTCCTCCTCAAGCTCTCTCCTTCGACGAATGTCTCTCGGGCTGCTCGTCCCTTCGCCGAGCCAACTACGCTGGTCGGGCCACTACTTGGCTAAATGGGAAAAAGAAAAAAAAAACTTTTCTTTTTGCCAAAGAGTGGGCAAGCTGGCCACCTCCTCTACAAAGGAGATGCATTGAGAGAAATTCCTAAAATAGGGGAGTGCGGAGAGATGCAGTGTGGCCGCTTGCCACTGCATCGCAGCTTGGTCATTGCCATTTGTTCCTCACTCTCCCTAATCTCTCTCCTGCCTCCTCGGCTCATCCTTTTCCAAGCTGGCTACAGTGGCTTGGCCTTTGCTTCGCCAAACAGTGGGCAAGCTAGCCACCAACTTTGCTAGGGAGGTGGAGACTAGAGAGACGGGTTTGACGATTTTCTCTCTTAATCCTCGCTCATTATCCTCTGCCAAGCTGGCTAAAGGTGCGTTTGGTTCAACATTCTCAAGGAGCTTTCAACCTCCAAAGCCCATTTGGAAAATGCCGGACTGTTTGGCAAACATTTTGAAATAGTTTCAAGTGAAAGTTAGCATTAAGAACACTGAAAAACCCAATGCTAGTAGGGATTAGGGCCCGTTTGGTTCGACTTTGGGGAAATGCCCTTGGGAGAATGCAAATACCTTTGAGATAAAGGGGTTTTCTGAAATGCTAGACTGTTTGGTAAACTATAACTGAAAAGTGCTTTAGGCAAATGCAAGACTGTTTGGTAAACATATATTTGAAAAGCCCTTTGGTGTAACTAAATTAAGTTTTTTAGTTTTAGTATTTTTAAAATTGTAAGAAAAAAACAATGACTATATAACATTTTACATTTTCATGTTGAGAGTAATATAAAAGATATATTAGTAAATTTATTTAAAAATTATATTAAAAGAATTTGATTATAGATTAGATGCAAAGCTCAACTTTTGGCCTAGGGTTCTTTTAGGTTTGTTTTCAACTTTGAATAATATTTTTTTTAATTATTGTAGTATTAATCATTTTCGTTAATTAATGATCATTATAGTGTATTGATAAAAAGTTGGCTATTGATTGTCAAAAGATAAAAATGACAAAAAAAAAAAAAAAAAAAAGTGAACCCAACATTTGCAAAGGATTTTTATGATTTTTAAAAAAAAAAAAAAATACGATGAAACTCCGTCGCCGATCAACGGCGGTTGGGGTGTGGGGAAGATGATTAGTTTAAAAAAAACGGATGAATAGTAAATGTGGACTTGCATTTCCGAAATGCCGAAAGCCCAAAGTCGGACCGACTGCTGGGCTTTCAAAGATTCCAAATGCTAGCATTTGGCCAACGATGCCTCGAATGCCGAACCAAACAGTAAATTTTCCCCAATGGGCCAGGGCTGAAAGCCCCTTGGGAATCTTTGAACCAAACGGGGCCTTAGTCTTGAGCTTTCAAAGATTTGCCAAATGCTGAAACTTATTTTTCTTTCTTCCATAACTATCCTCACTCATTCTTCAAATTTCTGATTTTGCCCTCTTTATTATTTTTTGAAATGCCAAAATAATGCTAAAAATCAAATATATATAAATGCTAAAAAAAATTAAATATATTTTGGTTTTAAAAAATTATTTATATATTTGATTTTTTAGCATTATTGAAAAATTTATATTTTAAAAGTTGCATACATTATTTTTTTCAAATTTTAAAAAATAATAATTAAAACATTCTGACAAAATGTTTGGCCTTTAAAAAAAAATTATATATATATATGTATTTTATTTCTTAGAATTATTTTCAAATTTATATTTAAAAAGTAGCATACATTATTTTTTCAAATTTTAACAAATAAAAATTGAAAAATTTCGACGAATGATTTTGTCTTTTTTAATAGATATATATTTGATTGTTTAGTATTATTATCAAAATTTATATTTAAAATTTTCATACATTATCATTTTCAATTTTAAACAATTAAAAATTTAAAAATTCTGATGAAGGATTTGGTCTTTTTTTTTTCAAAAAAAAATATTATATATATATATGTGTGTGTGTGTGTGTGTGTGTGTGTGTGTGTGTGTGTGTGTGTGTGTGTGTATTTGATTTTTAGCATTATTTTCAAATTTATATTTTAAAATTTGCGTACATTATTTTTTCTATTTTAAAAAATAAAAATTAAAAAATTTCAACGAAGGATTTGATCTTTTTTTTAATTATATATATATTTGAGTTTTCTTAGCATTATTTTGAGAATTTATATTTAAAAATTTACATACATAATTTTTTTTTCCATTTCCATTTTAAGCAAATAAAAATGAAAAGAATTCGATGAAGGGTTTGGTATTTTTCTAAAAAAATTATATATGTATTCGATTTTTTTAGTATTATTGTCTAAATTTATATTCAAAAACTTACATACATTATTTTTAAAATTTTAAACAAATAAAATTTAAAAAAATAATATTAATCACCCAAATAGCTTTTCAACTGTGTTTTCAATCGAATGGCATTTTTCTCAAAGTTCCTTCTCAAAGCATAATTTACTAAACGGCCTTTGCATTTGCCTAAAATCCTTTAAGTTAAATCGCTTCGTATTTTCCCAATGGACTTTCAAAATGTTGAATCAAATGTAAAGCCGGCCTCTAGCTTTGCAAAGGATGACGAATGGGACATCAACGGAGAGAAATTCGTCACAAACAAGAGTGGGGGAGAGACGGCTGTGCAATAGGCTGAGTGGTTGTAGTGAAGGAGAGCAGGGTGAGTGCTGAGCTGACGACAGTGCTATGACTTCCCCTGGCACGAGACATGAATGGGCAAGAATGCAAGAAATGTATGCTGGCCATACCTTTAGGGGGAAAAATAGGAATCTCCTCTAATGCAGAGCTAGTTTCTCAAACGAGAGAGGACCCCTAGAAGGGGAGCTTAAGAGAGACAGCTGTTACTGGGTGAGGACAATTGCATAGACATGAGCAATGGCAGGTAGAACACAACCCTATGAAGTGAATACGTCACCTGCCTCCTTCAGTCCAAGTTCCTCTTTTTCTTTATGCTCAATTTCTTGATGGCCTTTTACAAATTATACTATCTCTAGTTTGAAATTGAAGAGTGAGGCGCTTTTGACTGTTTAGAATCTAAATGGAAATAGTGGGGTATTGGGTTTGTGGAGAAATGAGTAAAAAGCTGGAAATAGGTTCTAAGAGGGTCTTCGGTGCATTTGGTTTAACATTCCCAAGGGGCTTTGATGGGCTTTCAGCCTTCAAAGCCCCTTGGGGAAATGCTAAACCGTTTGGTAACAATTTTGAAGTGGCTTTCAAGTAAAGTCAGCATTGGGAACGTTGAAAACCCAATGCTAGTAAGGACCAAACTTTGAACTTTTAGCATTTGACTAAATGCGACACTTATTTTTTTTTTCTTCCAAAACTATCCTCACTCATTCTTCAAATTTCTAATTTTGCCCTCGTTATTATTTTTTAAAGGCCAAAATAATGCTAAAAAAATTAAATATATTTTGGTCTTTTAAAAATAATTATTTATATATTTGATTCTCTTAGCATTATTGTCTAAATTTATATTTAAAAATTGCATACATTATTTTTTTTCAATTTAAAAAAAAAATAAAAATGAAATAATTCCGACGAAGAGTTTGGTCTTTTCTTTAAAAAAAAAAAAATTATATATGTATTTTATTTTTAGCATTAGTTTCAAATTTGTATTTAAAAAGTTGCATACATTATTTTTAAATTTTAAACAAATAAAAATTAAAAACTTTCAAAGAAGGATTTGATCTTTTTTAAAAAAAATTATATATATATACGTATTTGATTTTTTTTAGTATTAATGTCAAAATTTATATTTTAAAAAGTTGCATACGATTTTTTTTCAATTTTAAACAAATAAAAATTAAAAAAATTCCCTTACCAAAAAAATTGAAAATTTGATGAATGGTTTGGTCTTTTTTAAAAATATATATGTATTCGAATTTTTAGTATTATTGTCTAAATTTATATTTAAAAATTGCATACATTATTTTTCTCAATTTTAAACAAATAAAATTTTAAAAAAAAATAGTATTAATCACCCAAGGAGCATTTCAAATGTGTTTTCAACCAAATGGGAATTCTCTCAAAATTGCTTCTCAAAGCATAGTTTACAAAACAACCTTTGCATTTTCCTAATATCCTTTAAGCTAAATTGCTTCACATTTTTCCAATGGACTTCCAAAATGCTGAACCAAATGCACCCTAAGCCGACCTCTAGCTCAAAAAGGATGACGAATGGGAGATTAACTCGAGAAAATTGTCACAAACGGGAGTGGGGGAGAGACGGCTATGTAATGAGGCCGAGTGGTTGCGGTGATGACTTCAGGGGGGGCAGTAGAGTGAGTGTTAAGATAACGCTAGTTTGTCAAACGTAGAAGGGGAGCTTAAGAGAGACAGTTATGACTTCCATGAGCAATGGCAGGTAGAACACAACCCTATGAAGTGAATACGTCAACTGCACGAGACATGGATGCGCAAGAATGCAAGAAATGTATGATGGCCACAACTTTTGGGGGGGAAACGGAAACCTCCTCTAATGTAGAGCCAGTTTGTCAAACGAGAGAGGACCCCTAGAAGGGGAGCCTAAGAGAGACGGTTGTTACTGGGTGAGGACAACCGCATAGACACAAGCAAAGGCGGGCGAGCACAACCCTATGAAGTGAATGCGTTGCGTACCTCCTTCAATCCAAGTTCCTCTTTTTCTTTATGCTCAATTTCTTAATGGCCTTTTACGAATTATACTCTCTCTTGTTTGAGATTGAAGAATGAGGCACTGTTCATTGTTTAGAATCTAAATGGAAATAATGGAGTATTGGGTTTGTGGAGAAATAAGTAAAAAGTTGGAAATAAGTTCCCCGAGGGTATTCGATTGCATTTGGTTCAGCATTCATAATGGCCTTTCAACCTTCAAAGCCCCTTGAGGAAATGCTGAACCGTTTGGTAACTATTTTGAAGTAGCTTTCAAGTGAATGTCAGCATTTAGGAACGCTAAAAGCCCAATGTTAGTAGAGACTAACTTTGAACTTTCAGCATTTGACCAAATGCTGACATTTTTTTTTTTCCTCCAAAACTATCCTCACTCATTCTTCAAATTTGTGATTTTGCCATCGTTATTATTTTTTAAATGCCAAAATAATGCTAAAAAAAAAATATATATAAATACTAAAAAAATTAAATATATTTTGGTCATTTAAAAATTTTGTTTATATATTTGATTCTTTTAGCATTATTGTCTAAATTTATATTTAAAAAATTGTAGACGTTATTTTTTTTCAATTTTAAAGAAATAAAAATTAAGTAATTCCGACGAATGGTTTGGTCTTTTTTAATATATGTATTCAATTTTTTAGTATTATATTTATATTTAAAAATGTGCATACATTATTTTTTTTCAATTTTAAACAAATAAAATTAAAAAACTAATATTAATCACCCAAAGAGCTTTTCAAATGTGTTTTCTACCAAATGGCATTTCTCTTAAAGTTACTTCTCAAAGCATAGTTTACCAAACGGCCTTTGCATTTGCCTAAAATCATTTATGCTAAAGTACTTTGCATTTTTCCGAACAGCTTTCAAAATACTGAACCCTAAGCCGGCCTTCAGCTCTCCAAAGAATGATGAATGAGAGATCAACTAAGAGAAATTCGTCACAAACGGGAGTGGGGGAGAGACAGCAGTGTAATAGGCTGAGTGGTTGCAATGAGGGAGAGCATGGTGAGTGTTGAGCTAATAATAGTGCTATGACTTTCGCTAGCACGAGACATAGATGGGCAAGAATGCAAGAAATGTATGCTGGCCACAGCTTTAGGGGGAAAAACAGGAATCTCCTATAATGTAGAGCCAATTTGTCAAATGAGAGAGCACCCCTAGAAGGGGAGCCTAAGAGAGACGGCTGTTACTGGGTGAGGATGACTGCATAGACACAAGCAGTGGCAGGCAGAACACGACCCTATGAAGTGAATGTGTCGCCTGCCTCCTTCAGTCCAAGTTCCTCTTTTTCTTTATGCTCAATTTCTTGATAGTCTTTTACGAATTATACTCTCTCTGGATCGAGATTAAACAGTGAGGCGTTGTTCATTGTTTAGAATCTGAATGGAAATAGTGGGGTATTGGGTCTATGGAGAAATCAGTAAAAAGTTGGAAATAGGTTCCGGGAGGGTCTTCGAGTGCATTTGGTTCAGCATTCCCAATGACCTTTCATCTTTCAAAGCCCTTTGGGGAAATACTGAACCGTTTGGTAACCATTTTGAAGTAACTTTCAAGTGAAAGCCAGCATTTGAGAACTCTGAATGCCCAATTTTAGTAGGGACCAACTTTGAACTTTCAAAGATTTGACCAAATGCTAAAACTTATTTTTTTCCTCCAAAATTATCCTCACTCATTTTGCCATCGTTATTATTTTTTAAATGCCAAAATAATGCTAAAAAAATCAAACATATATATGCTAAAAAATTAAATATATTTTGGTCTTTTAAAAGAACTATTTATATATTTGATTCCTTTAGCATCATTGGCTAAATTTATATTTAAGAAAAATTCCATACATTATTTTTTTTCAATTTTAAACAAATAAAAATAAAATAATTCCAACGGAGGGTTTGGTATTTTTTTAAAAAAAAATTATTATATATATATATTATTTTTAGCATTATTTTCAAATTTATATTTAAAAAATTGCATACATTATTTTTTCAATTTTAAATTGATTTTTATGTATTTGATTCTTTTGGTATTATTGTGAAATTTTATATTTTAAAATTTGCATACATTATTGTTTTTATTCAATTTTAAATAAATAAAAATTAAAAAATTCCGATGGATGGTTTTGTCTTTTTTTTTTAAAATACAATATATGTATTTGATTTTTAACATTATTTTCAAATTTATATTTAAAAAGTTGCATACATTATTTTTTCAATTTTATACAAATAAAAATTAAAAAATTTCAACAAAGGATTTGGTCTTTCTAAAATATATATACATATATATACATACATACATATATATATATATATATATATATATATATATATATATATATATATATATAAGTGTGTGTGTGTGTGTGTGTGTGTGTGTTTGTGTGTATTTAGTAATATTGTCAAAATTTATATTTTCAAAAGTTGTAGACATTATTTTTTTTTTCAATTTTAAACAATGAAAAATTAAAAAAATTCGATGAAGGGTTTCGTGTGCATTAGCATGGCTAAATCCCATTGTTACTAGAAACTAACTTTAAGCTTTCAACATTTGGCCAAATGCTGAAACTTATTTTTTTTCTTCCAAAACTATCCGCATCCATTCATCAAATTTTTGATTTTACCCTCGTTATTATTTCTTAAATGCCAAAAAAATGCGAAAAATGAAATATTTATAAATGCTAAAATAATTAAATATATATTTTGGTCTTTTAAAAGAATTATTTATATATTTGATTCTTTTAGCATTATTGTCTAAATTTATTTTTAAAAAATTGCATACATTACTTTTTTCAATTTTAAACAAATAAAAATTAAATAATTCCGACGAAAGGTTTGGTCTTTTTTTCTAAAAAAATTATTATATATATATATATATATATATATGATTTGATTTTTTAACATTATTTTCAAATTTATATTTAAAAAGTTTCATACATTATTTTTTCAATTTTAAACAAATAAAAATTAAAAAATTTTGACGAAAGATTTGGTCTTTTATTTTGAAAAATATTTTTTAGTATTATTGTCAAAAATTATATTTTAAAAGTTGTGTACATTATTTTTTTCAATTTTAAACAAATAAAAATTAAAAAATTTCGATGAAGGGTTTGGTCTCGCATTGGAAAGACTAAATCCCAATGTTAGTAAGGAACGGCCTTGTAGCTACGGTTTATGTTATTTTCTCGGGCTTTTCACCCGAAATTTCCCATGACTCGCATAATATTTCGAGACCAAGTCCTCGGCATCAAAACCGCCCGAAAATAACCTAGGAACGGCGCTATAGCTACAATTTTTCCCCGTTATTTGCACTTTTGCATTGACTTTGAGGAGGCAAACCTTAACGATGCGGCGTCTCCCCTTTTCGGGTCCAAGTCCTTCGAAACCAAGTCCTGAGAATAAAAATTGTGCAGAAAATAACAGGAACCGCACTATAGCTCTATTTTTTCCCCGTTATGTGCACAATTGCATTGACTTTGAGGAGGCAAAACTTTGACGCTGCGGCGTCTCGCCTTTTTCTGCGGGCTTTTCACTCGATATTTCCTATGACTCTGCATAATATTTCGAAACCGAGTAATTAGCATAAAAACTGCGCAGAAAATAACAGGAACGGCGTTGTAGCTACATATTTTCCCCTTTATGTGCATTTTTACAATAACTTTGCGTAGGCAAACCTTGACGATGCGGCGTCTCCCCTTTTACGCGGGGCTTTTCACTCGAAATTTCTCACAACTCTGCATAACATTTCGAGACCAAGTCCCGGGCATAAAAACTTCGCAGAAAATAATGGAAACGTCACTGTAGCTACATTTTTTCCCCGTTATGTGCACTTTTGCATTGACTTTGAGTAGGCAAACCTTGACGATGCGGCATCTCCCTTTTTCTGTGGGCTTTTCACTCAGAAATTCCAACTACTCTGGATAATATTCCGAGACCAAGTCCCAAGCATAAAAACTTCGCATAAAATAACAGAAACGCCACTATAGCAACATTTTTTCCATGGTATGTGCACTTTTGCATTGACTTTGAGTAAGCAAACTTTAACGATGCGGCGTCTCGCCATTTCTGCAGGCTTTTCACCCGATATTTCCTATGACTCTGCATAATATTTCGAAACTAAGTAATGGGCATAAAAACTGCACAGAAAATAACAAGAACGGCACTGTGGCTACATATTTTCCATGTTATATACACTTTTACATTGACTTTGAGTAGGCAAACCTAGACGATGCGGCGTCGCCCCTTTTCTGCCGGCTTTTCACTCGAAATTTCCCACGACTCTGCATAATATCTCGGCACCAAGCCCTGAGCATAAAAACTACGCAGAAAATAATAGGAACGGCATTGTAGCTACATTTTTTCCACGTTATCTGCACTTTTGCATTTACTTTGAGTAGGCAAACCTTGACGGTGCGGCGTCCTGCCTTTTCTGCGGGCTTTTCACCCGAAATTTCCCACGACTCTGCATAATATTTCGAGACCAAGTATTCTCGGCATCAAAACTACGCAGAAAATAACAGGAACGGCGCTATAGCTACAGTCTTTCCCCGTTATTTGCACTTTTGCATTGACTTTGAGGAGGCAAACCTTAACGATGCGGCGTCTCCCATTTTCGGGTCCAAGTCCTTCGAAACCAAGTCCTGAGAATAAAAACTGCGCAGAAAATAACAGGAACCGCACTGTAGCTCTATTTTTTCCCCGTTATGTGCACAATTGCATTGACTTTGAGGAGGCAAAACTTTGACGCTGCGGCGTCTCGCCTTTTCTGCGGGCTTTTCACTCAATATTTCCTATGACTTTGCATAATATTTCGAAACCAAGTAATTAGCATAAAAACTGCGCAGAAAATAACAGGAACGGCGTTGTAGCTACATATTTTCCCCGTTATGTGCACGTTTACAATAACTTTGAGTAGGCAAACCTTGACGATGCGGCGTCTCCCCTTTTCTGCGGGCTTTTCACTCGAAATTTCTCACAACTCTGCATAACATTTCGAGACCAAGTCCCGGGCATAAAAACTTTGCAGAAAATAATGGAAACGTCACTGTAGCTACATTTTTTCCCGGTTATGTGCACTTTTGCATTGACTTTGTGTAGGCAAACCTTGACGATGCGGCATCTCCCTTTTTCTGTGGGCTTTTCACTCAGAAATTCCAGCTACTCTGGATAATATTTCGAGACCAAGTCCCGAGCATAAAAACTTCGCATAAAATAATGGAAACGTCACTGTAGCTACATTTTTTCTCATTTATGTGCACTTTTGCATTGACTTTGAGTAGGCAAACCTTGACGATGTGGCGTCTCCCTTTTTCTGCAGGCTTTTCACCCGGAAATTCCTACTACTCTGGATAATATTTCGAGACCAAGTCCCGAGCATAAAAACTTCGCATAAAATAACAGGAACACCACTATAGCAACATTTTTTCCCTGGTATGTGCACTTTTGCATTGACTTTGAGTAGGCAAACTTTGACGATGCGGCGTCTCGCCATTTCCGCAGGTTTTTCACCCGATATTTCCTATGACTCTACATAATATTTCGAAACTAAGTAATGGGCATAAAAACTGCACAGAAAATAACAGGAACGGCACTGTGGCTACAAATTTTCCATGTTATATACACTTTTACATTGACTTTGAGTAGGCAAACCTAGACGATGCGGCATCGCCACTTTTCTGCGGGCTTTTCACTCGAAATTTCCCACAACTCTGCATCATATTTCGGCACCAAGCCCTGAGCATAAAAACTACGCAGAAAATAATAGGAACGGCACTGTAACTACATTTTTTCCACGTTATCTACACTTTTGCATTTACTTTGATTAGGCCAACCTTGACGGTGCGGCGTCCCGCATTTTCTGCGGGCTTTTCACCCGAAATTTCCCACGACTCTGCATAATATTTCGAGACCAAGTATTCTCGGCATCAAAACTACGCAGAAAATAACAGGAACATCGCTATAGCTACAGTTGTTGCCCATTATTTGCACTTTTGCATTGACTTTGAGGAGGCAAACCTTGACGATGCGGCGTCTCCCCTTTTTGGGACCAAGTCCTCCGAAACCAAGTCCTGAGAATAAAAATTGCGTAGAAAATAACGAGAACCGCACTGTAGCTTTCTTTTTTCCCGTTATGTGCACTATTGCATTGACTTTGAGGAGGCAAACTTTGACGATGAGGCGTCTCGCCTTTTCTGCGGGCTTTTCACTCGATATTTCCTATGACTCTGCATAATATTTCGAAACCAAGTAATTAGCATAAAAACTGCGTAGAAAATAATAGGAACGGCGTTGTAGCTACATATTTTCCCCGTTATGTGCACTTTACAATAACTTTGAGTAGGCAAACCTTGACGATGCGGCGTCTCCCCTTTTCTGCGGGCTTTTCACTCGAAATTTCTCACGACTCTGCATAACATTTCGAGACCAAGTCCCGGGCACAAAAACTTGGCAGAAAATAATGGAAACGTAACTGTAGCTACATTTTTTCCCCGTTATGTGCACTTTTGCATTGACTTTGTGTAGGCAAACCTTGACGATGCGGCGTCTCCCTTTTTCTGTGGGCTTTCACTCGGAAATTCCAACTACTCTGGATAATATTTCGAGACCAAGTCCCGAGCATAAAAACTTCACATAAAATAACAGAAACGCCACTATAGAAACATTTTTTCCATGGTATGTGCACTTTTGCATTGACTTTGAGTAAGCAAACTTTAACGATGCGGCGTCTCGCCATTTCTGCAGGCTTTTCACCCGATATTTCCTATGACTCTGCATAATATTTCGAAACTAAATAATGGGCATAAAAACTACACAGAAAATAACAAGAACGGCACTGTGGCTACATATTTTCCATGTTATATACACTTTTACATTGACTTTGACTAGGCAAACCTAGACGATGCGGCGTCACCCCTTTTCTGCGGGCTTTTCACTCGAAATTCCCACAACTCTGCATCATATTTCGGCACCAAGCCCTGAGCATAAAAACTACGCAGAAAATAATAGGAACGGCACTGTAGCTACATTTTTTCCACGTTATCTGCACTTTTGCATTTACTTTGAGTAGGCAAACCTTGACAATGCGGCGTCCCGCCTTTTCTGCGGGCTTTTCACCCGAAATTTCCCACGACTCTGCATAATATTTCGAGACCAGGTATTCTCGGCATCAAAACTACGCAGAAAATAACAGGAACGGCACTATATGTCGCCTCATTTCATTACAAACCAAGATAGATCTCTCCTGGAGTTTGAGAATGCCAAAGTCCTCGTAACTGATCAGAAGATTTCAGATGTCAAGGAAATGATTCCTTTGCTGGAGAAGGCAACTCAATTAAGTGTCCCCTTGCTAATCATTGCTGAGGATATCTCAAGGCAAGTACTGGAAACACTTGTTGTGAACAAAATGCAAGGCTTGCTCAATGTAGCTGTCGTGCAATGTCCAGGATTTGGAGAAGGAAAGAAAGGTGTCCTGCAGGACATTGCTTTATTGACAGGTGAAATTGTACAGCGTAACAACCTTTGTTTGTATGCTGTCTTAAATTCCTTGAAGAAGCACTCTTATTCAAACCGTATGAGTATTCCCATCATTAGAGTGCATTTTCTGCTATTTTTTTGTTCCATTAACATTGTAATAACATCAGGTGCTGATTTTCTCTCTGGAGAATTGGGTCTAACTCTTGATGGTGTGACGTCTGATCAGCTTGGCATTGCTAGAAAAGTAACCATCAGCAGTAACTCAACAATCATCGTTGCTGATCCTTCTACTAAAGCTGAAATCCAGGCAAGGATTTCTCAGATTAAGAAGGATTTAGCTGAAACTGACAGCGCATACCATTCCCGAAAGCTTGCAGAAAGAATTGCCAAACTCACTGGTGGAGTTGCTATAATTAAGGTTTGCAAGATCCCGCATTCTTTGGAGGCAATTTCCACTCACATATAGTCTATTTAAGCAACTTGTTTGAAGAATTAAAGATGTGCAAGCTTGTGAATTTGAGATCCCCTCAAATGTCCTCGAGAGAAATGAAGTGCACATATTCATCAGACTCATAATTCTGTATTGCCTACTAGTCTGAAAGCGATTCACTGTTGTTTCTGTTTTATATTAAGCAATGTGCATTCAATTTAGGTAGGAGCGCGCACTGAGGTGGAACTTGAAGACCGTAAACTTAGAATAGAGGATGCAAAGCAGGCTACATTTGCTGCGATGGAAGAGGGAATAGTACCTGGTGGTGGTGCAGCTTATATACATCTTTCTGAGTATATTTCTGCGATAAAGAGCAAGATGGAAGATCAAGAGGAGCAGATCGGTTCTGACGTCATAGCAACAGTATGATTTCCACTTTTGCTTCATCTCTTTGTGTGCATTGTTTTGTGTGTAATTTAAATTTCAGCAGGTAGCTTAAAGGAAACTGAGGTGGTTGGCGCTTGACCAAATTTTGTTCATGCATACCTAGTTTGGTCCAACAAGCATCCTCTGGTGCCTTTGTTCTCTAGCAAATCATCACTCTTGTTGTGCGTTGTTAATGGCGGCTTTGAGGATATGCAGGGACAAACCATGGCCAGGTTAACTAAGTTGATTATGCTCTATATATTTGTATTAGAATATGCGCAGGCAGATCTATCGACTAGTCTATACTATATTTATCAATAGCTTGAGACAACATTGTGCCTTTAAAACAAAACCCGTTTTGAATATCTAATGTTCAGCAACACTTGGGAATGGTGGTGTTGCATGTCAGATAAAAGTTTAAAGTGGCGGGAGTAGCTGCCATTGCCAAATCAATAAATGTGAGACAAAATAGACAAGGCTAGAAGCTGGCGTTACCTGATATGGGGGTGCGTGCAATGGTTCTGGAGTGGATTTGCTTTCTGTCTGCTTATCATCAAATTCTTTACATCAACCTTTTCTTAGTTGACCAGTGTAACAACGTCTCCTGGGGGCTTGAGGAAACTATGTTCTACTTTTTCTTTTGAATGATAACCTGCCTTATGTCTTCAATAATTGCTTGGGCATTCTAAGTGGAATGCATTGAGTGTAGGATAGTTTCTTGCATTTTGCTGTTGTTCTGGAGGTGTCTTTGTTCTTATAGGTGGTCAATTGCGGATTGCAATTGCAGGCACTCCTTGCTCCAGCAAAAGCCATTGCAACTAATGCAGGAGCAGATGGCGATACTGTAGTGGAGAAAACCCGAACATGTGGTTGGGAAATTGGTTACAATGCAATGACGGGCAAATATGAAGATCTTCTCAGTGTTGGAGTCATAGATCCATGCAAGGTTTCGAGGTGCGCGCTACAAAGCGCAGTCTCCATTGCAGGGACAGTCTTGACAACCCAAGCGATATTGGTGGAGAAAACAAAGAAACCCAAGCCACCCATTCCACTTGTGCCTGGAATAACACCTTAAAGTAAAACGAACGAGTGGATGCTTCATTGCTCAGGATAAATGCCGGATCGGAGCTCTCCTTGATAAAAAAATACCCGTGCTTCATGGATGCGTACTCAAAATGAAGATGGGCATAACATGTTCGGGGCAATTGGAGAGGTGTAATCTCACTTATCCGGCTGGTCTTCAAGATCCGGCACCATCATAATCGAAGAAACTGAGGTTGGGTATTGAAAGCTGGATAGTTTCTCCAATTTCCTTAATGCCGGTCACATTTCTGCCGTCTGTGCAACACGTGAAAATCTCTCTCACACATCGTTCGAAAAAGCATTGTTCAGCCGTTGTTCTCCGGTGTCTAATACCTTGCACTTTCTTTTAAGACTGAAAAATGTAATGCCTGTACTGGGTATAAGTTAGTGTCTACATTAATCACAAGAATTTTACTATTTTCAAGCTTATGGTGACTCTGTTTCCACTATTCAGATTCAGAGGGACAAGCAGACCAGTTCCTTCTGCGAGCGGACATTTTCGTTTGACGTCCAAGTTCCCGATCTACCTACGTGAATCATGGTACCTCAGATATTTTCTCAGAAAATTTACCGAATGCAGCAATCGAACAAGAACCTTTCTGGCAGTCACGGTCCTTGATCCGGCAACTTTAAGCTACATCTCAATCGATTTCCCCTGGCAAAACATTTTCAATGTTTCAAGTGGGGAAAATGTGTGCTCAATCTGATTGAAAGTCCTATTAAGATTAATCTCGTGTGCAATAACCTAACATCTTATTTTGAGCATAGATCTATATAAGTAGGACAACTGTTAGATAAAAAGTAGATGTTTTTACAAGTGTTAACTATAACTTTATCTCACTACATTATACTCTAAATATTAAAGACAAATTATGAAGAATCTTCGAATTATAGTATTGTTTACAAGTTCGCATCATAATGATTGTAATACCCGTTCAGCTTATGAAATGTTATTTAGTATCGAGTGCCACTCTCAAGTCTCTTTATTAAGTAAATTTTTTTTTTAAATCATTTAATTATTATTAAAAAGTCATCAATATTAACTCTAAAACCCTCATACACATACATACATTGTATCTAGACTATCGTCAAGGTCACTGAAATTTAATGTGAAACGAAAATACCAAAAATCGTAATAATAAATGCTACGAGGATATTTTAAAAATTAATCAATATGACGACTAAAGTTATTGCAAAAACAAAATATAGGAATTAAACTTGTAAAAATTCCTAAAAATACAAGGATAGTAAGTGCAATTGTTTTAGAAGCTTACAGGCATAGGTACCATGTGTCAATAGTGGGCGTTGATCAAGCATATTTCGTCTACTTTTGAATGAAAAATTGTTGTTGTCGAGAGACTAACTTAAAGCATAGATTGTAACGAAATATGGTAGATGACCAAAACTGAATGTTGGGAAATAATGAGAATGATTTATGCATTTTCCTTTCTTTGATTTACAGCAATGTGTTACTTAAAAAAAAACTCACCATATCATGAATTCAAAGGAGTTCTTTAGAACCATTAGATCAATAAGGCGATTCGATTTATAATGTTAAATTTATTTGACGGGAATTGATGGTTTCAACGTAAGATAAACACAATCTCCTCTATTAAATTTAAGCAACGAGGGCCAATATTTGTCGCCGTTGGATCAAATGAATTTCTACCGTTGAATTGATTAGACGAGGATTGACACTTTATATCATTAGATCTAGAGAAATCAATGGTTGTAATTAAGAATGGTTTTTTGTGTATAAATAAGAAAATCCTAGCTCGCTGACACTCAACTCTCTCTATATATGCCCCTTCTCTCCTGGCGACCATTCGGGTCCCCTCTTCCGCTGCTTGCGTGTGTTCAGTACATTTTTGCCTAGCAAAGGGTAGTTCGCTCCCCTCTGGCACAGTTCTCTCGGCTGTTATGGACCAGCTGGTTGTGCTGAAGGGGGAAAGTTCTTTGCTTTTCCTCTTCTACTGTGCCCAGTTTACATCTCCTCCGCAGTGCTCCTCCATGTTCATTGCCACTGGGTTCTCTCTCTTGTCAGCTGAACACGCCCCTAGCCTTGCAGTGACCGCTCGTGTTGGTAAGCACAAGGTGCTGTCTCCTCCTCAAGCTTTGTCCTTTTGACGAATGTCTCTCGGGCCGCTTGTCCTTTGCCGAGCCGGCTACACTGGCCTGGCCACTGCTTGGCTAAACGGAAAAAAAGAACTTTTCTTTTTGCCAAAAAGTGGGTAAGATGGCCACCACCTCTGCAAGCAAAAAGAGTAAATTGTACTGTATTCAAATGGCCAATTGACATATTAAGCTGAAAGTCTGAACTTTGGGCGTATGTAGTTAATCTTGTCTGTCATACTATTTTGTTGCTGCTCCCTTAATGAATAAACTGAAAAAAAAAAATCATTTGCGTAAATGAGTGTTTTAGGTTTCATCGATCGTGTAGTTGATATTTTCTTTCTCAAGTTTGTTTGCATAATTATTTATGGTATGACTTTTGAAGCTAGAGGAGGATTACCCCACTATTACTCCCATGTTCCCCCATCGGATGGACCTCCGTAGATTTTGAGGCTCTTTCAATTGATGATTTATGCCGTCTTGTAACGGTACTTTCCTTTTTAAACCTCACTCATATCTCCCCTTCACAGGTTTGTCTTGTGGTTAAAATGTATCCGAGTTTTATGTTCCTGATATCTATGATCCTTTTACCTTTGCTGCACATTTATCTAATCGATAGGATTAGCGAATCTACTCTTTGATATCATTTGATTCCATTTAGCAAGCTAAAAGCACCTGTTCCTTGTTGCTTACCGGAACTTTGGCTAAACTGGCTTCCCAAACTCAAATGGAAGTAACACCCTCGGCTATGGTTATCCTAGTTAGAAACACCACTATGCTCTTAGAGAATCAGTCAAAGCTCATCATTCCACGGATGCAAGTTTCGATGCATGCATCTGAGGCTCTTTCGAGGATGTACCATGGGGGATATAATTGAAACTAGTATCACTTTTTGTTGTTTTCCTCTAGTGTGATTGCTTTCACGTTGCTGTCGATTAACGTTAGATTTGGTGGTCAGCAAAATCCACCAGATACAAGTCGCTATCCTGGAGCAAGAGGGGAAATGTTCCTTTGCTTGGAGATTAATGAGAAAATCTTACATCTAATTCGTCATTATTTGTGTACAGAGGTATCTCTGTTCCTAAAGAAATAGTTTGCTGCTTTGAGATTATCTGACCCGTCAGTATGAGGAGAAAGGAAACTTGTACATAGAGGTATTTTTGTTCGTCAAAGAAGTTATCCGTTTGTCCTTTTTCTTAGGCCTGCGAAGTGGGATCTTATCTTGGGCCTGTAGCTTACTAGATTTGCTAGGCCTAAGGTGACAAATCAGCCGGATCGAGCAACTTAGTTTACTTCTTGGGCCAGGTTCATCCGGTTAGGCCTAGGAAGAACAATACGTTTTGTTTTTTTTTTTTAACCTTTTAGTTGGGAGGTATTGATATTCTCACCCGATCCCCACATCAACGAGCTCGTCCATCTCCGATGTATAAGTTGGGAAGAATTGCATTCTTTTAATTTTTTGTTTAGATGAAATATTTAACCAGGAAGGCATGGCTACATATCGTCAATATTTACGGGAGAAAAAATAGAAATTGTTCAAAATTTTATATAAAAACTGTATAGCGACATGTATTTGACGCCAACTTTAATTGGATTTTTATCGGAACTTTAGTTAAAATTGCTCACACGAAATGTATTTTAAAAATTATTCTTCTGCTCTTTTTTTAGTGTGTACTTATATGGCGAATTTGCCCTCCTTAATCAATTTTATAACATGATAGGGGTCTTAGTAAGATTTGGTCAAAAATCAAAGTTAAGAGGCGCGTGCAACCAATTTCTAAAATGCAAAGAGCACATTGCGAATAAGAAATGTTAGGAGGCAATTTGCAATTAGTTCTAGAAATTTGGAGGTAATATGTAATTTGCGTATATAAGTCGCGTGTGATCTTTGCTTTCTTTGTTGATCAACGTACCTTCTTGCCTCTCCTGGTCTAAAAAAAAAACGAATTTGTTTGTGTTAGGGATTGAGTATGCAATGAAAATTCGTTTTATATCTAGCTTCAGTGAGATAATCTCTTGCGCCCTCTCATGGATTGTGGTGAAAAGAAGAAATGAGGAATTTTTTAAACTAAAGTCTTTCAAAGGGATCCTCTTATTCAATTACAATTTGAATAGTCTTAAGGAATATTTGGACTATGGAAACTGGGAAGACCCAAATTCTTGTACTCCAAGACAGTGTCTCTCATAAGTTCCCTTTCTACTTGTGCACTTTTTCTTACAACTTGGCACATAGTATGCTGCATGCTTTTTGATGTCGTCAGCTGGCTGCTTCCAACCACACAGGGCAACATCCAGATCACCTTCATGCTCTTGAGCTAATGTAACATTTGGCACGTGTAGATGGTCACAGAATTAATTGGAGAGTCAAGAATTTTTGCCTAGTGCTGGCCCAACTACTCTATCGGGAATTGGAGAGGTTGAATTCACTATCCAAGACTCTCGGAATCAGTTTCGTGTGATTTGAGGCTATTTTTAGCGGCCATACATAATGGAAAGTTGGATAAGATTATATTGGTTGTTTTGCGTCCTTTGTTTGGAATATAGGTAAAAGACACATTTTAAGCCAAGTGTTCAGCAAGACTTAAGATAAGATTAAACAAAAATAGAAAAATATGAATCTGAGACCGTAGGCATAACCAATTTGCAATGGTCATTTGAGGAAACAAGTCCATGATGAGATAGAGAGAGATGGTGAAATCCACGATGTGGTGCTAGTTAAGAACGGAATCCTATGTAGTGGTGATGGTCGTTCATGCTTCCCAACCATGGTAAAGTGCCAATACTTTTGACCGGATTAGCATATATATTCACCCGCACTGTCCATGGGTTTATACTTACAAGTAGCCACTAGTCAGTACCTAATCTGGAGCAACCTGTGGTGAAGACATTTGCCTTCGGTACTATGAGAAATGATCCCATGACAGAGTAGGTTGACACAGTGCAGGCTTCTTTACCCAATAGATAGAATTACATATGTATCCGATCTTCAGGCAAATAAGACTCCAAGCACAAATAATCACGAATCTTGTAATAACCTTCACAGAGAGGTCCCTCAAGGACAATCTGCTGAATGCGAGATAAATTGCCCTACGAGATTAAATCATGCAAAATCAACGATGGTAGAAAAACAAAAGGTCGAAGGTATTCATAATCCTTTCCCTCGAAATAAATCGGACACAGGCAAATTTGATCACGCAAAATTAAACAGTTTTGATTACTTTGATCAGAGGCGAAGAGGGTTAGGACAGACAGCAGTCAGGAACAAGCAAGAGGGAAGGAGAGAAAAAAAAAAGGAGAGACAAAACAGAGTGAAACAAACTACTGACCTCCTGGCTTGCATCGCCAACTTTGCGCAGTGTTAACCGCATCTAAGAACTCCACCTGTCAATACCAAAAGTTCAGCACATGAATGTGTCAAGCACCGTCAGACTGTCTTGATCATTGGGTAAAGAGCCATCATCACTACTTCTGTTGGGAAATTAAAGCCATGTGAGCAAGCAGAGAAATTTTACTTGAACACCTCTGCTGGCTAGGAACTTTTGAAATCTGCCAACTTCATAGCGCTAGCAAGTACTGATTTCTGTGGCGGCGCTGAGTTTGACAGAGGAAGCAAAGACAACATTCCATTCTCCGTCTTTCCAACTTGAGCATCGATCCAAGATATTTCATAACCCACTAGCTGTGTAATCCATCGACATCATATACTCAAGCAAGAAATATAACATGGCAATCAAGTTTTATAAACCTCGACCAAAGCCTAAGCTCACCTTCTTAAAAAGCACATCGCGCATCAATTTCTCAGAAAGTTGCACCTAATTGTCACAAAACAAGGCTCAGAGGACACTATATTTCAGCATCACGGTGACTCGGAACACAGAGCATGTCCTAAAGGCACCTTATAAGCACATAAATCAGATGTAACATCAATTGTGTCTTCGATTTGGAGATTGCCCTGGCTGATTGTCAA
Source organism: Eucalyptus marginata (assembly GCA_014182565.1). NCBI lineage: Eukaryota > Viridiplantae > Streptophyta > Magnoliopsida > Myrtales > Myrtaceae > Eucalyptus > Eucalyptus marginata. The sequence goes on along the minus strand of JABKBI010000015.1, from coordinate 27,859 downwards.
GATGACAGCGAAACGCTACCGGAAAGAACACGGTGAATTTCGACTCAAGAGTTTCCCGAGGAAAGCTCCCCACCGCAGAAAGACCATTAAATCGTTCAAGTCAACCTAGGGGATCCATGTTAGGGCAAAAACAGTACTGCTGGACCCACTGTACTAGCAAAGGTTACACGGGATAATCCGATATATCATTCTTGGACGCGAAACGAGCATTGCGTGTTCAGAGCTCTAACCCATGCCTATTACATGCTTCCAACCCATTATCCCGCATTGTCTCGTTTCCTTCTTCCGGATGATTCAGCAAACGTGATTGCTTTATGCGGCGCTCAGGAGACGCCGCATGCTCGGAAGAACCTATTGACGAGATGACTTTAATCTAATGATAAAGCCGAGACAAGTTGATGGATAGAGGGAAGGGAGTGGTCTCGACTCTTTCCAACCGCAATCCACCAACGAGTTGAAGCCGTCGATGGAGATGGAGTAGGAGAGAGAGCCGTTCTCGTTGCAGACGCCACGGACAGGCGTCCTCTTCATCGAAGTTTGTTCAGGCGTGTCGAGAGGGCTTTTTTGTTGGGGGCAACGGGAAAGGGGAAGGGAAAGAGGAGAGACGACGTGCGACGGCGTCGTCTTGGAGACGACACGACTGGCGTTTACCCAATTTCTATCGAGTGATTGAGGATTCCCGACCGACGATTCTCGGACATGAATCTGCTCCTGTTTTTAACTCATGCTACGGATGTTTTTCATTCCCCGACAAAGCATGTCATCATCCATGGTCGCCCTAAAGATAAGACAACAAATTTTTATGTATTTGATGCAAGTAGGAGCGAGCCACAACAGATAACCAAATTTAAATACAACTAAAATACGAGCTCTACACCCGTTTTGCCACCTCGTCTACATTACGTTCATATGAGCTCATTCAAATATCTAAGCGGTGCGTTACCAAAGGTTTGTGGTCTTTTAGGATGCATCGAAATTAGGGGTCTTACACATAGGCCTCCAATTCCTTTTATTTGCTTCATTAACTATCGCTCAACAAAAAATAAAGAATAAAAAAAATTATAGCAGAGGGGGACTTTAAAACTTCATCGCGATACCCTATCCTATTTCCGCAAAATTTACGTCATCGATTCTCGAATTAATCGATAATGATCCCGTAATGCTCCATGCGGGCAAATGTTATCAGTAAAACAATTTATTAGGTAAGGGCAAAAGCCACCAAAAATTTTAAACTTTACCCACCGAGTCATCAATATGAAAAACCGCTGAACTCATAACCATGCGATGCATTTACCCTCTGTTAAAATTCTATTCTGTCTACATAGACGCCAAAAAAAAGGAACGGTGTTGACATGACGCCCACGTACGGCGTTGTTTTGACTGAAAAATCATCTAATGGGATCTCCACATAGGTACAAAAGGAATTTCGGGGTGAATGCGGTGGGCATAATTTGGAGTCTTCTTTCTTGGGGTCACCTGTTGTTCCCTGTATGTATCAAATGTGTCAAAAGAAAACCATCCTCTTTAGTCTTCTTTTTAATTTAGAAGGGAAAAAGTCAGTTTTGCCCCTGCATTGACCAATCTGGATTCGGCTTTTGGCAGCCGAGTCATCACTCTATTTCCTCGCGGAATAAAATAAAAGATTTAAGCGAAACCTTGGTGGTGAATGAGATTATATCGAGAAGCATTGGGGAGGGGAGCGGACGAAGGAAAATGGGGAGGATGCGGTGCGGAGGGCCCCACATCGGGACATACACGGCAATTTTTACTTTTTGGTTTTGTCGGTCTTAAGGCCGATGATGATTATAAGACGAATTCGGGAAAATGAAAAGCAAAGGGACGACGTGAAATCAGGTGGGCCCCAATGCAGGCCCCATGTTTGTCGCTCGTTCATCGTAGCCGAATACTAGAACGAGCCAGGACAGGACCAGTCGAATCTTCTCTTCAGATGGGTTTCCTAAGTTTGCAAAACTTGCTCTAGCTTATAATTGCTAGATTAAGTACCAACACCCGAAATTGGTTAAATAGACTCAACTGGCAAAACGTGAAAGATTTGTAATTTAATTGACATAATAAAAAGGTGAGGGACTAAATTAAGGAAAGTGCGATGAGTTTATGATTTCTTTGAATATATATATGTAAATGCAATTGAATAAAATTTTCCTTTTTTTTTTTTTTTTACATCAATTCGTGTCGCCCATTCGTAATCAAATCTTAAAACACATCAATTCGATGTAATCGAGCCCATTCGTAATTCCTTCCAATATGGCTAATACGTAGCTTTTTTTAAATATTTTATCTCTCCTGATGTAATGACGACTTGGCTAAAGCAATGCCATTTCGATTCAAATCTAAATTTTTAAAATACAAAGTTTACTAAATCAAAGTTAAAATAAGCAAAAATTCACAAAAGAAGAATATAACATTAATTCGGAGAAAAAGAAGCCGAAAGTCAGACGGGACAAAAACATAGGCTGCAAATTTCAACCCCCCACAACATTACGGTGCCACCGCCGTTACCATTTTGAGACTCGAGCCCTAAGAATCGTGCGCAGGGATCTGATCTAGGAGAAGCGGCAGGGGTAGGCACTATGTAAATTACTATTTTGCCCATTGCCCACCAGAGATTCCCCAATTCGGAGAATCCTGCCTTGGCACCCCATGCACTAACAGACGGGGCGGGCCTTTTGGGGCTTTCCATGCGACGACTTTTCGTCTGCTCCTTTTTTTATTTTTTTATATAATAATAATAAAAGTGAATCAAAAGCAATAGAGAGAGAAGGAATAAAAAGGTTCATGATTGCGTGGGGACCCAACATGAAAAGTTCATGTTTGGGTCCTGGCGAATCTCGAAGGATCACGAAAAGTGTACCCTCGTCGTCGTCCTCCTCGCCCTCGCTCTCCTCACACCTCGACCACCTCGCCCTCCCCTCACCTCAGACTTCGTCGATCTCGACCTCCTCGCTCTCCTCGCCCTCCCCTCTCCTCAGATTTCGTCGACCTCCTCGCCCTCCTCACTTCGCACTTCGCCTCCACTTCGCACTTCGCCCTCCTCGACCTCCTCGCTCTCCTCGCCCTCCCCTCACCTCAGATTTCGTCGACCTCCTCACCCTCCTCACTTCGCACTTCGCACTTCGCCTCCACTTCGCACTTCGCCCTCCTCGCCCTCCTCCCTTCGCACTTCGCCTCCTCGCCCTCCTCGCCCTCCTCGACCTCCTCGCCCTCCTCACCTCAGACTTCGACCTCCGACCTCCTCGTCCTCCTCACCTCAGACTTCGAGGATCTCAAGGGCGTCGTCCTCCTCGCCCTCCTCGCGCTCCTCAGACTTCGGCTTCCTCCTCCTTCCCCCACCGACAACCCCCCTCAGAGGTGAGGTAACGCTTCGACCGACTAGATGGCTGTTTTTTTTTTTTTTTTTTTTTTTTTTTTTTTTTTTTTGTCGAGGATAGCATGTTCGAATCTGGGGGGTTTTTGGAGCATTTGCATACGTGAGCTTTGGGCTTGCATGCGGTCCGTTACTCTTGCAAAGAGTGACTGCCCGTTACTGACCACGAAATTTGCGCTTGGAACCTTCTCGCTTGTTTGTCCGGTTCCTCTGATGCAAACTAAAAACATTTCTTTTATTCATGCTTTTCCCTTGGAGTCTGCAGAATGTATAAACGACTTATGCAATGACTTTTCATCCTTTTATTAATTGACAAATTTTCAAACACTAGTTCTCTTCCAAAAATTCATGACATTTGGAAATGCGCAAAAATTCTACAATACGCACCTGACGCGGGTCATTTTCTTTACCCATGCACTCAACTTTTTGGAATTTTATCTAGTATTCCAACAGATCATTTTCAAATACAATATTGTTTTAAATATATCATGAACCGCGAATCCGTAATATTATATGAGATATGACATTATTCGCTAGATAATCAACGTGTTACGCTCTAATTGATCCTTCTAATGTGATTGATTACAGTAGGCATGCTTTAAAGGGTCTATTTTATTGCGCATATTTCATTCTTTTGGGCTGGGGAGTACTTTTATAGAAGCAATATTTCCTTGACTGTCGCAAAGTTACTTGCACATAACCTAACCTAAAACTTTGAGAAAACGAAAGTCTAAAATAAGACAAAGAAGACAAAACTTGACCTTTCGGTTCTCCCTCTCTGAATTTGGATATGTAGCTGCGAGTTCACCCTTATTCCCAAGAATAACCCTGACCGTCAGCCTAGTGGCACCCTTTGGGCTTGGTTCTAGGAATAGCAATTGGATATGTGGGCTTTGGGCTTGCAATCTTCTTATTTGGAATTTGGGTTTCGTTCCGGTGACAAATGCACTGGTCTAGGCTTTTTGTTGTGGACTCAATTTGTTCTTTAAGGCCCTGGGTTCATCCATGACTTAAAGGAGAGGGCTTGATACAATGGCCCAATCTATATCCATGACTCAAGCTCATGCCGTAGCCCATATTTGGACTTGGCCCAAGGGCCCCTATTTCCGATTAAAAGATCCATTAGCACATGGTTTATCATTCGATCAAGCTTAGTTTCTTTTTCATTAGCACATAGTTTAGCGGATTTAACGAGCCGCCTTTGGTATAGTTCAATCTTTTAGTGGACTATTCTTTTGGAAAAGAAATTTTAGTTGATTCAAAATTTGGCTCATGGATCATGGAGGATCATGTCTTGGGGGTTATAACACGGCCATGCATATTCTTTGCCCACAATAATTGGGTCTCCATTTCTGCATTTTTATTTAGAAGCTTTTAAATACTTGGGTGTTTGGCTCTTGCACTTTCGATACACTGGTTGTTTTTGTCCTTTCTAAAATGGTGAGGGCTAATTTAGGATAATAAACCTTTCAACGACACTTGCATGATCAGTTAGTAACTTGAATGTGTCGAAAAGGGAGAAGGAACTGTTTGATTATGTGAAGAAGAGAATGAGAGGCCTTGTTTTGGCTGTTCTTCTGTGAAATGACAGGCGAGACGCAGCCAAGTATGGCGGGGAGTTCAAGCAATGAAGAATCTTCTTCGTACCACACTGCTTTCTCAGGGGGAGAGGGAGATGGCTCCGATCTTGCACCCCCGTGAGTCGCATAACATCTCTCATAGCGAACGTGTGACCTTTTAGCAGATAAAATGTGAATTGCACTCATTATTGCACTCATTCTCTTTATTAATTCTATATTCTCGCGCACCTGCAGCACATCGACTAATCTATCGAGGGCTCTTCCACCTGAGCTTGCTGGTGCTATACCCTTGCTCGATAGATTTCAGGTGCTTAACCGATTCTTTTTCCTTTTTCCTATTTGTTGTGCCTTTTGATAGTCAAGTCATATAATATACATGAAACTCTTGCGCGTATAATATACATGAAAATTTTGTCTTACCTGCATTAAACATCTTACTTATTTTTCATGACTATATATAGGAGCATTATTCAAAAGATGACGCAAGGCAAGGATTCCTGCGGATATTGCGGACGCCTTTTTATGGAAATTCAGTGTTCTTCAATGTGAACAAGATCGATGATTCAATTGGACGCTCGGCGGTGGAGCAGATCGTTCTGGCCATCAATAAACGTGGGGTGAGATATATACTTGCCTTTGTATTATATTAGTGCTCGAAATCAACTCCTCTTTTTTCCCTCTAATGTTCTCTCGATTTTCCTCTACTTGTACACAGGTTCATTGTTTTCGCCTAGGTCCAAGAGGATACTTGCGATCTTATGAATTAAATCGTATATATGAATTTGGCTACACCGATACTTCAGTTTCTTTCCTAGTGCAAGGTGCACGAGATTTTGAGCCATTCGATTTTGAAACGAAACAGGTTCCGATGACTTCTTTTTTTATGTACTTACTTTTTCTAGTGAATTGCAAATTTTTGAGTTCCTATGGAATCCGTTGTTTCAGAGGTAGACTGCTAAATCTTGGTACTTCATTTTCATGCAGGGTAAAGAAATTTGTGCTGTTCTTCATGCACAAGCTAGAGATTTCAGGATGCTAAAACTTGTGGAAGTTCACGAAGAACGTGTGCAACATTTATCTGAAGCTCCAGAAGATCCTCAGAAGAATGCTAATCAGGTAAGTGACTAAACATCCTACCTACAATAATTAACCACCGGCGTGTTTTCTGTAACACAATAATTGGAGTAGGTTTTTCATTGTCGCCATAAAAGATATATTTAGTGATGAGGTGACATCTCCTATAATTAATCTTAGCTCAACCATTGTGATTCTTTTTCCTTGGAAGATGTCTTGAATGGTTCCTGCAAATGCAGAGGGAAATTCTCAGGAGAAATTTTGAACAAGAAAGGAAGTCCTTGGAGCTTAGAGTGTCTGAGCTTGAAAAGAAATTGTATACATCTGAGGCAGCCCTTTCAGATAGAAACATTGAGCTAGCTGCCTTACAGAATAATATAACGGAACTCGAGGAATTGAGAGAGATCAAAGAGGTAGCGAATTTTCACCTGATTGTTTATATTGAGTACTATTTTTGCCTAGCTCTCTGGTATAACTTCTTTTCTCCTGTCATCGAGTCGAAAAGAGATTTATTATCAGCAATGATGCTTCATTTTCCAGGATATGAATATGCAAAAGGCTCGACTGGCTGAGCTGGAGGCGCTTTATAAAGAAGAACAAACTTTGAGGAAGCAGTTTTTTAACACCATACAAGGTTTGTTTGCCTGTTGAACCTTTTCTTGGTGTGGCTTGAATGTCATTACAGTAGTTCGTAAGGAAAGTCTTGCAACTTTACAATTCACGTGTCGATAATTGGCTATGGAATGTCTCAGATATGAAAGGGATGATAAGAGTATTCTGTCGAGTTAGGCCTCAAAATGACAGAGAAGGTGCGGAAGAAAATGTGATTACATGTGTGGATGAGTTCACCGTTGAACATCGCGGGAAGGATGGGAAAGCAAAGCAGCACTGCTTTGATAGGGTATTTGATGGGATGGCATCCCAAGAAGATTTGTTCAAGGAGACCAGAGTAAGTCTTGGATGCTAGTGAAGTTGTCGAAATGTTTCTATGTATAGAGCTATGATATTTGCTAAGATATCCGTACACTTAACCCATTTCCTACATTGCAGTCTTTGGTTCAGTCTGCTGTAGATGGTTTCAATGTATGCATAGTTGCATACGGCCAGACCGGTTCAGGAAAGACTTTCACCATTTATGGGTCTGACAACAATCCCGGTATCGCTCCACGAGCTGCGGCTGAACTTTTCAGAATCATAAATCGGGATAGCGAAAAGTTCTCATATTCATCAGAGGTACTTCTTCTAGGAATCTGCCCCGCAATCAAATCTAAGTTCTATCGATGATTCGCTAGTGACTCCCGTGCTAATGTACTTCTTTTCATGTCAATGCCAATTTATAGGCCTACATGATAGAGTTGTATCGGGATAACCTTAGGGATCTTCTGCTCCCAAAGAATGCCCAGGGCTCGAACTTGGAAATAAAGAAAAACTCGAAGGCAAGTAAAAAATATGTGAATCCGATTGGTTAATTTGATTATCCTTTGATGGACAAAGTGGTAATTTTGGTACTTTTAATTTGCAGGGCATGGTATGGGTTGAAAATGTCACAGTTCGAGCAATTTCAACTGTTGATGACCTTACTTGCTTGATAAAGAGGGCCTTGGAACAAAGGCACACAGCAAGGACTCAAATGAACGAAGCAAGTTCAAGGTCACATTTGGTGTTTTCAATCGTGGTCGAAGCTACCAATTTACAAAATAATTCTGTTTCACAAGGAAAGGTATATTATCATTTTTGTTTAGTGTTCACTTGTAAATATTATGAAGTGACACTTCGCGTCTTTTGCAGCTAAGCCTTGTCGACCTTGCTGGATCAGAAAGAAATAAGAAGTCGGGCTCTATAGGTATTGAACTTACAGAGGCCCAAACCATTAATAAGTCAATCTTGGCTCTGGGGAACGTCATCAGAGCTTTATCTTCTGGTAGTGGCCATGTCCCTTATAGGAGCGACAAGTTGACATGGCTTTTGAGTGACTCACTTGGGGGTAATGCGAAGACCCTGATGTTTGTCAATATATCACCAGCCAAGTCAAATTTGAATGAGACATGCAACTGTTTGTCGTAAGTCCTTATATTAATTATGTGCTTTTTCGCTCTCATTCGATGATTGCATACTCATGAAATAATTGTTTACCGGATTGTCTTCTAGTCAGAGCTGGGCGTATGCAACTGTGATACGTAGATGCTTGAGCCATTATTGCCAATCATGATTGCAATGGCTTTCTAGTTTGTTTCTGTTACCTGTATAGACTATTGGCCAAAGACTTGATGGCTTCTAACTTCTCTAGTGGCTATTGGTTTGTTGTTTTCCCTTTTTGAACTGTCTCACAATATCCTGACTAGGGAAAAAGATCTATCTAACAATATTCCATTAAAATGCATGTTCAGGCTTGCCACTGAAATTCGATCGATCAAGAATGCTGCAAGCAAGGATGTCTCGTCCAAAGAGGTCATCCAATTAAGGAAAGAGATTGCCCTTTTGAAGGCGAAGCTGGAAGATGATAAAGATCCTGAAGAGATTCAAGACGAACGACCTCTGAGAAAATGACTCCAGGGTGGGCCGGTTCCTCAACCCACTAGTTCCTCGACCCACCCACCAGGAACAGCCCACTAAAGATAGCATGTAGTCAAGAATATAATGTATATATTTATAACATTTCCCAATTCCATAGCTAGAAGCTAGCTGGCGGTTGATAGAACTTGGTCGGTGAAAATTTTGTACTTGAGGATGGTGAGGCCACAAATGTATTTATTATAAAAAAGAATATTTTCGAGTTGCCTTCGTTGATCGTAAGATTACTTCTGTTCTTGATACAACGGCGAAATTGTCAAACCTATTGATTTCTGGAAAGATAATCAGCTTCTCTTCTTGTGATGGGGGCATACATAAGCATAACTTTGTCCCCATTATGTGGATCAGTTCTATCAGAGGCAAGAGATCGTGTGATTTACTAGTACTCAGAGCAAGTTTCTGCATGTAAAATATAATTCATGAATCAAATGTTCTTGTGACGTGCTTTGGTATTCCTTTTATTGTTACTTTATTTTCACAAGATTCCTACAACTTAAATAGGTTTTAGATCTCTGACATTGTACAGGTTCTTTTGAACAAAAGAAAGATGCTGCCATGAGGTTGTGCTTTAGAACAGGGGTTGCATTTTTAATTTTGGTCCATGCTCTCATACAAGATGGCATCTATTGTCCTGATGAGACCAGCTTTGTTTTGATGGGCTATCTTTATTTCTTCTATGTAACTGCTTATAACTGGTATACGCCAACTGCTTTTTTTTTTTTTTTTTTTTTCGCCCTAATGGGTGCAAACCCTTGAGCTGCTCGTTCATGCATTATGGTGTGGGAGAATGGTTTTGAATCCTTGGGGATCTGATTGTTATTAAACTCCCAGATTTATTTGTTTGTTAAGTGCCGATTAGGTTTGACTGCTTCCAGCTATTTGATGGAGATTGTTTCATCGCATATGCAGAAGCTGGCAAGATCACAATATTCGAAGAGAAAAAATCCTAAAGACTCTGCACTTCGATATACATCCTTAAACAGACTTCAAGTTTTGGCTGGCCTGTTTAAATTAAGCAAGGATGAGAAGGTAAGCCTTTAGTTGGACTCCTCTTGGGCAATTTTCAGGTACTGTGTGACAGAACTTATGTGTAACGTGAGGTCGCTGATTTTTGGATAGACAGTTAAAGGAAGAGGAAAGAAGTTCTTGTCTTGTCACTAAATTTACAATGTCAGTGAATTTCTCAAGCTCTGATTGTTTTGTCCATTTCCTTGGTCTTTTGAGATCATATAGGATCTTTATTCCTTTCTGGTAATCCTTTCAGTGTCTTTGTTTCATCTGCATTTTCGCGACAGGGGGAGAGAAAGAAGGCTGCTGCACTTAAAAATGCATATCTCTTGCTAGGGAGACATCAGCTGGAGTTTGCAATTGCTTTTTCCATGCTTGGATATGATATTTCTCTGCAGTGACTGTTTGTATTAAGAATCTCGGGGACGGGCAGGTTGTTCTAGTTACCTGTTGCCTTTTTTTAGTGGTGCAGTGGACCGCGCATCCAATTAATAAGAAAGTTCATGCTTCCTTCCACAACTGAGAAGGGTGGCTACTAGTTTTCTAGTCGTCTAGAGCTGTCTTATTATTCTAGCTAATCTTCAGCGTATTTCTAGTTTTTGGTTGTGAAGATAAATGCAACATTATATACTCGTAGCCATAATAAATATCTCTTTAATTTGCAGTGGCAGCTGAGGAACTCATGGAAATCTTTCTTGAGCATGTTTAGCGGCTAAGAATCGTATGAAGAATGCTGTTGGGGAGCAGAGTGCTGCGTTTTTTGGGAGGTGTGCATGTCTGATCACAGCTGCTGCCTTGAGAAGAAGTGGGCTTGCAGTAAGTATTGTTTTCCTTCTCATAAGGGGTTATAAGAGGTCAAGAATGTCATATGTTGGCTTCTCTGATGAATATACATGGTGCTTGCCAAGTTGTCTGCATCTATAGATGAATTTGTTCCGTTGCGATAATTCTCAGTGTGCTCTCCAGTTTTCTTGTTGGTTCTGTCCGTATTAGCTTGAAGCTATGGAGCACTGTTCTTCTCTAAGCTTCGATGGGGGATCTAAAGAATTGTTTTCAAGTGGCAACTCTTTATTGAGTTCTTGGCATAAAGAAGCCAACCTCATGTTGGAGTTCACTCATTTTCAAAATCCTTAAGATAATTCAAAGAGAAATGGGGAGCTCTTGGAGGTGAACTTTCCTTTCCTTCCTCCTGTTGCATTTATGTAGCAGTATGTTTTTGATGGATCAAACTGCCAGAAGGTGGCGGTAGGTCCTTGAAGCTAATATGTGGATCTCAATCATATGCAAGTTTTTGATCCTTTGAACAGGCATTATGCATTAACTCCATCAATGAGCAGGAACTGGCAGTTTCTAGCAATAGAAAGGTGAGTTTTTCCTGTGCATAGATACTAGTATCAGTATTGATCCTTAATGCATTCTGTGCTGCGTGGATTTTTTCGAGCATTTGAATTGTACTGATCACCACGTAACTACTTGGTAAGGGTGACAATTCTTTTGGCTACCTAGACATGTTGGCATCGCTTAATGCTAGTTAATGAAAGATTTACTGTATCTGCAATAAAAACTATAATCACTTTAGGGTCACGTACATAAATTCAACAGAATGAGAAAATTTTAACAGAAGCTCCTTGTGTTGCAATTTGATGAGTTAAACGCTTCAACTCCTGATTATGCTTAGCTTCTGACATGTTTTAATAAGCGTCGATGCTCTGACTGCATGGTCTGTCACATCATTTTACTTTTATTCAGATAAAAAATTCATCTGGCTTCTCATACAGTGTTCCTAATGGGCATTTGTCTTGTGCAGGGTATAATTTTCTTTCACTTGGAGCAAGAAATACCTCATAAAGAAGGAATGGAGCATGTATGGTCAGATGCTGATTGGCCACGCATGGTTGGGCTGGCTCTGAATCCACTTACGTTTATTCTAGCGAGGGTCCTGGAGGAAAACTGGGTCCCATCTGGGATTTGGTGGAGCAACTGCCGGGATGGGATATTTGGCCTTGCCGGGGAGAAACCTGACAGGTGGTGTAGCCATTTGATATTCCAGATTATCCAGGCATTGTTGCCTCTGGCTTGGGTTGGGATAATAAAGATAAATTCAAAGAGTTTGTTGAACAATTAGCCAACATGGTAAAAAACTGTAGGAAGTAGGGCTCTCTCTAGTCACCCATCCATGCCGTACTTCTTGGTTGGCTCCAGCAATACACATATCCTATTGTGGAACGTATGATTTGTTGCAGGGGATGAATGATCAATTTTAGCAAAGTCCGTTATGATTTGCTAGACCTTTTATTTGGTTGTTTCCTCATTTCGGCTTTGAGGAATTGCTTATATGAATCGAACAAGAAGGCTCTTTTCCACTTTTATCAATCTGCTCTTTTAAACATGATGGTCTGCAACTTTGGCTTGGGACTGGGAACATTTCTCTTCTGTGAATTTTGATTTTCTTCAATAAAATTTTTCGGATCATTCTTTGTGTGCCCTCGTGTTCGTAAATTAATGTATATTGTTGTGCGCTCAATGAAAGAGCACACAGGGAGAAGTCCCCAGCCCCCAAAGCCAACCAGAAAAAGGTACAGTATTGCATTGAATACCCTTCTGTTCTGCACTTCTCTTATTCAATGATCTTCCTGAGTTTCAAGTCAAAACCACTGGGATCTTTGAGATCTATTTCAATGAATTTTGCCACATTTATTGCTACATTTATTGCTGTCGTGTTTTGGAAGTGCAATTTGTGGGTTGTTAACTTGTTACTGCTTCGAACTGCTGTCGCGATATTACAGTAAAATGATTGTAACATAATTGATAAACGGGGTTTGGTGAGGAAAAAAGCTAATGCTACTTATGGAGTGCTGCTTGCTGTATAGCGCTCCACCTTATGCTGTTGCATCTGTATCAGCCTTGTAGTTTGACCCTTGTGGAAACAGATTTGCTACTGCCGCATTAGATGGGACCATATGCTCAAGGCTGCTGGAGGTTGAAGGAAGGAGCAACGTTCATCCAATTGAATCATCTCTTTGCTTTAATGGCTGTCACAAAGCTGATTAGAGAACCCGCAGCAGATAGTAAGAGAGAAAGAAGAAGGGAGAAGGAATAGAGAAGAGGAGAAGGAGAATGTAGAAGAAAGAAACAAAGAGGGGGTTGTAGATTTCTGTAGTAACAGAAACCCTACACCCATTGTATTTATATTGAATATAAACTGTATATGACAATAATACCAAAAAGGAAATAAAACTCTGATAATAAAGGAAATGATAATAAAGGAAACTCAATTAAAGTAACTTAACAATGGCCATACCTCTTTAGATTTGTTGAGCAATCACTATCTTGTTTAATTTTTTTCTCCAAGTGGTACTGGAAATCGGGAATAGAAATGACGATGCACGCCCTGTCTTTTTACTTATCCGGTTGATGCGAGATTTCCCTCTGTACTTCAGATCAGGATTTTTCACTAAGGGACTTTGTGATATAAAGTAACAAAGAAGAGAATGAATTGCTGTGGATAACTTTTGACCATCTTTTTGCGGCGAAAGATTTGGTTTGTCATTTTGGGTCCTGAGACAGCACATTCCTTCTCTTAGCGTTGGTGTCCTATTTTATGGTACAAAGCGGAGTTCATTCAATGCTGATGAGATGCACCCCGGTCAATATCGTGGCTTTTCATTATGAATTTGAGAATTTTATCCACCAGCCACCTTCCTCGTGGCACCAGATATACGCTATATTGAGTTCAATTTTGGCTGCAGGGATGTTGCCTATGTTAGTTGGAGAGGACCAATAATGGCTGCAGCTGGATGCAGCTCCATTAACATGAATGTGGTTGTATGGGATACCAGGCTCCGCTTTCTACTTCTTGAGCCTCCATAATCTGTCATGAAGGTCTGTCCTTTCTCTTCAACCGAAAATATGAATTTTGTGCCCGGTTTGTACTATCTAAGCACCAGATGTCGGCTACAAGGATGGCCCATGTAGATGAGGCAGTGTATCTTTCTGAGCCAACTCGATGGGGAGACGAATTTATTGATTCGAAATGTTGGTGTAATTGGTTGGAGGAAGCATAAGGTATGGGCAAATATTATGTCCCAGCACCGAACACCCCTGCATGTAGGCCTAGATAGGGTTGTGGAACATTAGACAGCTTTAGCCTCTTCACTACGGAGAAGCTCTTTTGTGACTTTTACCTATGACTTCCATATCGCAACTTTACCATCTATGAGGGTAGCGCCCAAAGTTAATTGTAGGGGCAGATGATTTAACCGTTCTCACTTGCTGAAGTTAGTGCAAAGATACATGATGCATACATGATCACGTTATCATCCTTGACCAGGGGTCTAGTGAAACTTTTGTACTTTCTGTGCAGGTGGAGCTCGCTCTGTGTAATTGACGACGACGTAGGAAATGGTTCCGTTTCTTCCCTTATATTGAACGGGGGTAAGGGTGGTGATGTTGGACTCCATGATTTTCGGTATATTGCAACCAGAAAGGAGTAAAAGGAACAAGAACTCTGATAATTGTCAGCAAAGTTCCTGGGCAACTTTTTCTACCGACTTGACGCCGGTGAAGACTGTTACTAAGTTTGGGGTCGAGAATGTAGGTGGGATGCTCTGGTACATACCAAAGGCCCCATTTAGGTAATCTGATCTACTCTCCCACCATTATAAAGTGTGTCATGTTCTGATTTTTATGCATTTCTTGTTATGAAGGGAGTGTTACAAAAATATCCTCAATTGCTGGGACAGTTGTTGTTAACTAGAAGCAAAGATGGTATTGTAAAACTTTGGGATGCCAAAAGCGCCAAGTTACTGCATCACTGGCCAAAATCATACGAAAGGCACTCTTTTCTACCACTAAGCACTAGGGGTTTTGGTGGCATCGTACGTGTAACATTCTTGCAATCAAGTTTGTTACGAGACATTACCATATATTATTTCTAGACATAACTTTATATTTTTCTGGTACGTACTGTATAGAGCAGTTTGATTCCCTGGGATGCAGAAGAAATTGGCTCGATGCCTCTACTTATTCAATATTATCTTGACATGCAATAGGCTTGTGTTACGGATGTGCAGCTTGTTTGGGATGGTTTTCTTTCGCCCGGGGGGGGGGGGGGGTGGGTTATGTCTCTGTAAAGCTGGTTCGACTGGAAGATTATGTGTGGTTGATGTGCTGAAGGTGTCGAACTATTTCTGCAAGGGAGGATAGTGACCGTCTGTCATTAAGCTGATTTCCATTTGGAGTCTTATGTACATCCATTGTACGGCTTTATTTGGGGTCCCAAGGCAACAACTGTGGCTGTTAATAAAATTACGTTTGCTCATACAGGTTATCTGGGGGATTTTCATCTCGCATGTGAAAAGGATATCCGTGGGATAGTGAAAAAGGCCCAAATATGGACATCCTTGCTGCACTTTTCACTGATCTCACAATTCAAAAGTTTGAAAATATATCAGTTGAAAAGCAGTGGCAAGTTATGCATCTCCGGGAGTGCAAAAATTTGGAGATTCAATGGTGATCTTCTTGCCAGTTGTCTATGCGTATAAACGGCTATGTCAGAACATTGTTTTCCTACAAAGTTCAAATTCTGGAGCATGTTAGAAATACTGGAGAAGTTGTGTGGATCTCTTGTGTGGATCTCTTCCACAGGCTCTCCTTTTTTTACATATACTCAGGTACCTTCAATAGCTAGGTAGAATGCAAAGTAAATTCCAGATGTTCTTTCTGTGACTGGTATTGTTGGTTTCCATTACATTTTGCCACATTTATTGCTATGTCATTTGTTACAAGTGCACCTAGTTTTATTGGTGGGGTTGACTAACCTAGTGGTTACGTTGTTAACATGCATGTCTTTCTAATCTCTTCTTTTAATTTTCCTTGCTTGCCTGATATTTTGATTTTCGTTGGCTTCGTTTTGATTTGGTAAGGCTAGGGGTGCTCTATGAGTGGACTGAATAATAGGAAAAAGTTTTGAATGTTAAGGCTGCTGATATATTGGGCATGCAGTGAATTTTTTGGGTGGATATTGTCTTGTCCTCAGCAATTATTCTCTTTTATTTTCTCTCGTGGACTAGCAATTTGGAAAGAGAAGGGGTTGGAGTATGGATCAGACTTAGGATCAGAAAATAAAATTGGTAACTTTAATAATTTGATGAGAATAAGGAATTCCCTGTTACACTCTCTCTCTTACTCTCTCTCTCTCTCTCTCTCTCTCTCTCTGCCAGCTGTCACCAAAGGATGTTGTGTAGTTTAGACATCATTGATTTGGACAAGATCGAAGAGCGCTCCTTCAATTGGTAGGCAGACTGCATGAATTTGCAGTGAGGGCTACTTGTAGTGGTTCAAAGCCTGGAATGAAATGGATGGCAATTCAAACCTTGGAGGTACTGAGAAAATTGAAGCTTTGCCTTTTTATTTTTATAATAACAATGGAAGGAGGTAAAGACTTGAACCTATGTCTACTAGCTGCAGGTGCTTTCCGTTTTTGTACTCTGTTACATGAAAGCGTGTTCCCATACCAAATGTCTTGGGTCTTTTAATTGTTGGCTGCTTTTGTTTTCCTTTAGCTTTAATTTATTGGAATGTATATAAACACTAAAATTATCGGTATTGCCTATTCTCAGTTGGTCTAAAAAAAGCTTCATATTCACATTGACATAATCAGGCAACAGGCTCTTTGGAGAAGGGTTCCCTTTGGCATTTCACTTGCCATCTTTAATTCCTTCAGCTTTTATTTGCAATAATTCTTCCACTTGCGTAGAAGTTATTAATTTTTTTGTATTAAAGTCAACCATGACCTCGACTGTTTTTCTTGGTTTGGACTTTTATCAGCAGTTAGCATAATGTTGTGGTAGTAGTAATATGTTTATGGACAGGCAAAAATTGACTTTGCAAAGGGAACGTTAAAATATGTTTAAAAGATATTTATGAGAGGAGGAAACTTGATGAGTTTCCGTTTTTCTCTAAGCATGAATAGGGATTTGGCCCTCAGTGCCTTTTGGAAGGGGGACTATCAATGAATTTGGCTATGTGGAACATATTCAGGGAATAGAATGAGGCTGTATTTGCCTGTTCTTTCTCAAAATAACCTTAGAGAGCAAGCTCTTCTCCATCAACTTATCCTTTTACTGGTTTCGTAAGATCTTTTAATTTTTATCGATAAATGAATGCTTCTAGATCTATCTATGATCCCATACTTAGACATTTCCAGGCAATTGGTGGCGTGCATATCTGGCCTTGCAGAATCTTGTTGCACATCTTTCCTCTGATGCTCATGGGAAGAGAGCCATATCATGCCAAATTGTTCTACAAATGGTTCTATCAAGTTATCTTGAAGGCGGCATTTCGGAGAGTTTCTCCAGCCAGAAGAATTCAGTGGAGTGGGGAGGCCACTGCAATTACATCTTCCTTCAGTTCTGAAAGAGGCTTCACTGAGTTATCTTCTAAGTTTGACTATGATGCTTCCAGTAATAAACCTAATTCCTCGTCATTAAAATCTGAACTTAGTAGCTTAACGAGTTAGAAGCTATCTCGCAAAAAGAGAAGACAGAAATTCTTGCAATTATTTCTTAGTGAAGTCAACCATCCGCATTCTGCCTCTGTTTATGAAAGTTTTGGTGAGCCTGAACGAAGGTAAGCCTCAATATGGTTTTATTTGCATTACTTTGTAATATAAGTTGTTTTCCCTCTGCTTGGTATTGCTGGTCATTTAATGACCACATCCGTTCTTTCAATTGAGCTAATGCAATGGTTATGGTTGTATTTTAGGCTTGAGTGCAGCGATAACTTGTTTATGATAAATGCGAAAGCATGCATTGTCTCCAGCAGCTGATGCAATCAAAATCCTTTATGGTTGGGCATGCCTGATGTAAATTTTGTTCTCCCCGCCCGTGTTACACAAAGCTCACTGAGAACTTAAGAGTTGTGTTGGTGATCTTTTTGCGGATTAGTATTTTAGTCACCTCTTTTTTGACAAGTAGATCTTCTATCCTGTTGTCCACATTTTGCTTAAAAGCTAATTTGACCTAGAAAAAGTGTTGCCAACTGTAGGAAATGTATGAAAGCCCGTTCCTCCAGCCAAACGAGCTATAAAGTTCAGCTTGCAGTACCAGTGCTGGAAAGAGTGAAGAGTTGTTACTTATAGGAGAATCAAACATCTGTTTGAGCCCTCAGCAGTTTGTTTTTCACTTATCATTAGAGTTGGCACGATTTGAACATGCTCTGTGCTCTTAGTATGGGCCAACAAAATCTCCTCTCTCTCAGTGGTTTTTCCCAAACTGTGTTCAGAACTGGGGACTTCATGATTTAGAAGAGCCTTTATTTCTTGATTCTTGTTGGATTTTCTTTCTATACTTTCTGCTGCATCTCTGCCTCAGGTTTCGGGTCTCAGTGAGATACAACAATTCCAATTCCTCCGAAACTGTGGAAGGATGGCATGAATGAAAGAGTTTATCATTGATTATGCTTGAATTCACTGGGCCTTTCGCTCTGACTGTCAGAATAATCTTTTAGATTCGTTTCTCCCAAAAGCATCTTCTTGGCAAGAAATGCAAGCTATTGGAGTTGGATTTTGGTTAACTGATGCATCATGTGTGACATCTTGATTTTCGACTCTGATTTCGATGAGATGAAATGGGCTTTTCATCGACGCGCTTATGGTCTTATTCTCTGAGAGGGCCCCTCACGAGATAACTAGCATATCGGGTGAAATCATTAAGGGAATTTAACGCAATAGACTTGAGAATTCGACTAGGAATCGACTGCTTGACCGTGTTGATCTGCAAGGGTCATTACCGCATTGTCAGAAATCGATCAGAGATCGGAGATAGGTCGATTCGATTGAGATATGTAATTAGAGTGTGGGTGATTCTACCTGATTTCAAAATACTCGTCGATCGGCACTTGATCGATTTTTCTATCGTTTTGGTACCCGGTGCTCATAATTGATACATCGAGATTTTCACGACAATCGAGAGTCACCAATGTGTCGAAGATGTACAATGTGACTCGAGATAAATCGATCACGGGTTAATTGCATCAAAAATTCCTAAAAATTACCCAGTAGGCTAGATCACGCTAAAAGCACGCCGGATTGAAAATAACCGCAAATTTGAACCCGATTTCAGAAATTGAAAGTTCTGTGGTGTCACGAGCTATTTTAGAAACGTCGACTGATCCTCCGAAGATTTTTCAGGGATTCCAGGATTTTTACGAAAAAAAGAAGGCCGTTTTTGTTCGGATTGATAGGCCATTTTTAATCGAATCTTCTGGAATGCAAGTTGGATCATTTGATGGGAAAAGTCGTAAGAGAGAGAAGGACACATGGACCGATTTAATTGAGCTTCAATTGGATGGAATTGAGAGAGAATTGAATGGATTGAATGGGGAACGCCCAAAATTGCAGCCCCTATTAAGACACCACATTTCGCACCTATTGCTGCCTTGTATAAGCGTTGATGAGAGAGAGCCGGCTGAGGTCACACACTGGCAGTGCCCAATGAGAGATTGGCAACGCCAGCCTCTGCAGGTACCCCAAGAAACCCCCTTCTTACAACCTTCTTCTCTCTTAATCCAAGGCCTTCTCCATTGTTGTTGAAGGAGAGAAGCTCAGCAAAACCAGAGGAACCGGGAGCAGCATCAGCCCTCCACCGTCGCACACCCACCGGACCAGCCAAGCCCGTCGTTTTTCCCTTGTTTTCCCTCGTTCCAGTTTCTGCTCCAGCCACCTTTCGGGCCAAAGATTCGAGTTAAAAGTTATCTTTCTGTGAGAATCAGCCAACGCTCCACAGACCGTCGCGAAGAGCACATCCAAACCGTTCAGAAGGACTTGACGGTACTCTGAAAGGAGCCCTGTAGCCTCCCGGGAAATTGGGCGCGAAGAACGCCTGCCGACCGCCTGG
Source organism: Eucalyptus marginata (assembly GCA_014182565.1). Taxonomy (NCBI): domain Eukaryota; kingdom Viridiplantae; phylum Streptophyta; class Magnoliopsida; order Myrtales; family Myrtaceae; genus Eucalyptus; species Eucalyptus marginata. The sequence goes on along the minus strand of JABKBI010000015.1, from coordinate 8,345 downwards.
ACTCGCCTGTTCCGCCTGTTTCGCGTTTCTTGCTGTTTCGCCCCATTCCGACCCTTTCCTTGCCCATTCCATCCACCCATAAGATCCCCAAGACCCCGGGAGCCACCGGTTGGGTGCCACCACCCGCCGCCGGGAGCTCCGAGCGGCCTGCTGCCGTTGAAGCTGCTGGTTTCTTCTCTGCAGTTCAGCCTAGAACAGAAGCAGAAAACCAGCAAGGGCTTCAGTCCCGTCGTGGCCCGTTTTGTGTGTCTTCCGGCCTTGGCTGGTGTCGCCGCTTGAGGTTTATCGCCCGCCTGGCGTCGCCAGACTCGCCGAACGTTAATCCGGTGAGTTTATCCCTCTAAACCTCGCCAGGTTAATCACGCTTGATGCGTGTTTAGATTAGCTCCACTAGGTTTATGTGGTTAAATTAGATTATTTTAATGTAAATTAGATTAGTTGTATGATTAGTTTAATGGGTGTTTAATTAGGGCTAATTGTATGATTAAATTAGTGTAATCTTATTTAAGCCCTAATTAATTATTTTTAATTAATTAATTATTTCGAATTTATAAATATTATTTTATTAAATTATATTATTATAATATAATATTTAATTATTTAATTTTCGGAATTAAATTTAATTATTTAATAATTTCAAAATTTTACCGGATGGCTTGCCGAAAGGAATTTCGTGGCCGATCGCGAAGAAAGATGTATTCATTGTGCTAATTGTATGTTTAAATTGAGAAATTGAATGGAAAGGATGATTATATATTACCCAAAAGTGTGGAATTGAGTGATATTGATGAAGTTGTGGTATTTAACTTGAAAATACCGTGTTGGCTTTTTAAAATCGCAATTGGTTTGTATGGCTAGTTTGAATCGCTGTCAGTTATCGATCGAATATCCGGCTTCTATGGTTTATTATTGAATGATCGCCTTATAGCATTTGTTTATATATATATGTATCACTTGGTGAGCAATTGCTTATATACATATATATATCACCAGAAGTAGCTATCATCTATGTATATACGTCTGTGCGAGCTATCATCTATGTATATATCACTGTAAGGAATATCATCTATGTATAGTATCACCAGGCGAAGCATCATATATATATCACTAGCAGCATCTATGTATATATCGCCCAGGCGAGCTATCATCTATCTATATCGTCTGTGTGAGCTATCATCTATGTATATATCGCTAGTGTGTGCTTAGCCAACATCTATATATCGCCTAGAGAGCATTGCATCCATTTCAGCTTGTGCGAGCCGTAATTGTATTGATGGATGAATAGATGGTATGGTTTAATAGATGGTATGAATTGATAGATGTGTGGATCGTATGATATCAATTGGATTGATTGAATTGATAGACCGATGGGTGTGTCGGTAGTTTCAACTTGTGCGACATTGTTTGAATATGAATTGTACCGACGTGCGGGGAAGGGATTGAGGCGAGTAAAGTCCTGCTATCCTATTTTGTGTAGCTAGAACGCTAGGCGTATTTCTTCCCTAGTCGAGTCTTAGGGTAGGACTCGGCGAGACATTGTCTCATCCTTTGGGAAAATATTTCAGGTCCTTAGATGGCGGTCGTGGAGGACTCAAGCCATGGACATTTGTGGAGGTGGAGATCGAAGAATCGGTGAACGTGTCTCGACTAGTGGTCATAAAACGATTCCCTTTTTTGTTGAGCCTCGTCTATTTTGTAGACAATCCAGTGTTGTATGTAAACCTATGTGTTTATAAGAAGGCTTGTTTGGTTGTGACGATCACTGCTTTTACATCCCAAGCAAATATTTGTCGTGGATTTGTTTCGCTTCCCGCATGTGCAATAAAATGAATGGCTCTGCGCGACATGTCTGGGAAGTCGCATAATTTCTATCGACCGGAGAGGGATGTTCGCGCGCTCAAAGGTTCGGGCGTGACATCCCGTTTAAGGGTATATCGGAGCGGGTTTGTGAATGGAGTGATAAGGTGCGATGAGTTATGGGATAGTTAGTAGGAATGGCTTTTATTTCATGTCAGGGTGCATGTGGTGATAGTCTGTTTGTTAGGTGTTTGGCGTGGATCACTCAAATTCTAATCAGGATTAGAATTGAGAAACGAGTTCTCAAAGATCTATAGATGAGTGATCGGGGCAGAGAGGACTCCTAGAGAGAACCTTTAGACCCGCCACTCGGGGTGGTATGCCGACAAGGATCGGTACCCGAGGTGGTCGTGGCGGCGCCAGCTTAGACCCGCGAGTGTGAGAGTACCGCCGTAGGTCGATACTAGTGTAGCAAAACCGAGCGATCCTAGGTTCGATGGGATCATTACAGCGCTAGTGTTCTTTGGGAGCTCGTTGAGCCATAAGCTCTCGGGATCGAGCCGCTGCTGTTGCCGTGCTGTTGGAGGCCCGGCCTGAGTTGTGATGTGGGAGCAAGCCGTTGCATCCGAGTCGAGGTTCAAATTCACGTAGAGATGGAAACCAGTTTGGGAAGGAGCTTATGATTGGAGAAAAGTATCCCATTTTCGTCCAATTGGAAATGCGGGATGGTAAGGTCAACAATGAATCGAATGGAGTGTGTCGTGCGACGGAAGCTTGACATGGATCGGTCCCATGTCCCGGTAAGACGGGTACTTGTTATGTGTGTGACCAACAGGTTACCCGGCAGAAACGGTCTTAGAAAGCCGATGGTACAGATCGAAAGGAGTACGCCATAGAACACATCGTGGGGTTTTGGAACAGCCTTCGCATAAGAAAGAGTGCATGCGTTACCGACGAGGCGGGGAGGACTCATTATTTGTGTGTCAAGTTTGAGAAAAAGAAGTGTGAGTCTCGCCCCTGACCAAGCACAACGGGAGCATGCTTTGAATGTGGCCAGCACGGCCATTGGGATAGGAACCGTCCGCATAAGTCAAAGAGAACTCAAGCATCGCTACCGCCGGCAGGACGCCACTAGGATGGCGAAAGGAATATGAATGGATTGACCATGCATCGATCAAAGGAAGAATGTTTTGAGATGTTTTTATCGTGAGTATCGCAGCGAGATTTTTAGTGAAGGTTGTAGAATTTTTCGTTGCGGTGATAAAGTAATAGAAAGATGAATCTCGACTATACGTTCTTGAAGGGTTTGCTTATATATGACTTGGAAGTCATTTATAAAAAGGTCTGGCCGGAGGAGTTTGGGGTTATGAATCGTGGTAGAGATATAATCTCGTTTGTTCAAGCTAGCGTGTGAAAGTTTTGAATTACTAAAAGTCGGAAGGGACCTCCAACCACGATATTCGTCACCGAAGACAACCCTGTTCTCGTTGCAGGTTGCCAAATCTGTATGGCAAATCGGTGGATACATCGGTTGAGGAACCGAATATGGAGAACATAGCCATGGTATAGAAGTTGTCCGGGGTGTTTCCTAAAGAACTGCTGTGTCCCGTCAGAAAGAGAAATAGAGTTCGTGATTGAATTAGCACCCGGAGCAAAGCTAGTCCCTAAGGCACCTTACCGGATGGCTTTATCTGAGTTGAAAGAATTGAAGGTGGAGATGCAGGAATTGTTAGATAAGGGATTCTTACGTCCCGGTGCATCACCTTGAGAGCACCGTTCTGTTCGTGAAAAAAAAAAAAAAAAAAAAAAAAGATGGTTCGTTGCGTTTGTGCATTGATATTCTCCAAGATCGAATTTGAGGATGAATATCATTAGTTGAGGATCAGGAAGAAAGACATACCGAAGTTGGCATTTCGCACTTGATACGGCAAGTGAGTTCACCGTAATGTCGTGTGGTTTGACGGACACTCCAAATTGTTAGTATGGGTCTCATAAACGTAATGTTTAAGGGTACTTGGATTAGTTTTGTGATCGTGTTCATTGATGTTATCCCGGTGTGTTCAAAGAGTGCCTAGGAGCACAAGAGACATTTGAGGATGGTACTTCAAATCTTGAGGACTCTTGGATTTTACGATGAGCTTAGCGTATACGAGTTTTGGATGACTTGTGTTGCGTTCCTAGGTCACGTGATTTCAGTGAAGAAATCTTCGTGAACCCCGCCAAGATTGGAAGTAGTGATCAATGGCCGAGATTGACTACAAATGGCACGAGATCAGAAGTTTTCCGGGTTTTTAGCAGTATTACGAAGGTTTTGTGGAAGGGTTTTCACCTTAGCGTCGCGTTGACAAGATTACTAGAGAAGGAAGAGAAGTTTGTGTGGATAGCCAAGTGCGAGCGTAGTTTCACGAGCTTAAGCGTAAATAACTACCGCACCCGTGCTGACCATTCCATCTGGTCCCGGAGCTTACGAGATCTACAAAGGCGTCATTTAGAGGATTGGGTTGCGTGCTAATGCAGCATGGCAAGATTGTTGCATACTCGTCCCGTCAATTGAGACCTCGTGAACGGAATTACGATGCATGACTTAGAACTTACAAAGAATTATTTTCGCTCAAGATTTGGAAACATTAATTGTGCAGAGAAAGACCTGATCTTCGTTGACCGTTAAAGTCTCAAAGTATTTATTCTCTTAGAAGGAATTGAATATGAGATAGCACTGTGAACCAGATCTTTGAAGGACTAGGATGGTGGTATCTGGTATCACCCTGGAAGGATGAAAGAAGTCATTGATGCGTTGAGTCGAGAGTCTTCATTTGTGCATATGCTGGTTAAAGTATGGACCTTACTTGAGAAAGTTCGAAATTCAATTTTCAAATATGAGGTAGGCCACCTTCAAATTTTATGGCCACCCTCAGAATTGAACCGGATAATCAGGTTAGAATCAGACACTTCAATGGATAGACTCAGAGATTCAAAAGATTCTGCAAGAGGATACCGAGAAAAGGAGAACCGATTTTCAGATTTCTGAGGACGATTGTGTGTACCTGAAGATACAGAGATTAAAGAAGAGATCTTATCGGAAGTTGGTCGTAGCAACTTCAACATTGCCCAAACAATACGAAGATGGGTCAGAATTTGCATCAACAGGATTGGCAGACCGGTATGAAGACAGATATCACTGATAGGTCGCAAGTGTCAGATGTGCTAACAAGAGAAAGCACGGTTTTACAAGTCGAGAGGACCTTTGTAATCTCTCGAGATCTCCGTGTGGAAGTGGGAACTCGTCACAATAGATTTTTGTGACAGGTCTATCGAGAGTCGGTGTTAATAATTTCATTTTGGGTAGTGATCGATTGACAGATGGATGAACTCAGCCCACCTTGTGGCTGTGCGAAAGGGTCTTGATTTGATTAAGCATGCGAGAGGTGTTTGTGCATCGATACCGTTTGCATAGAGTGTCGGTGTCGAGTTATATCAGATTTAGACTAGAGGTTCCCAGTTTCACGATCGCACAAATGGTTCATTTTTGAGATAGTGCGAGCGAGTGTACAGAACTTCGCTTGTTGAGTTGAGATCGAAAATGAAAGGTCGCAGTCAGTCGGTCAGCGTCGGTGGGCGCAGCTTGCAAATATCGTGGACAGATGGGACCGCTCGAGCCGCCGGGAAAATTTACGCGGTTAAGTGTCGAAACCTTTGAATTCTCAAGTTGAGAACCCTGTTCATCCTTGGATGTCGCCTAGGATAGGGACGTCTCGAATTGTTAAGAAAGGAGAGTCGAACTATTTAAACCGTGGAATACCTCGAGTTTGGGATCAAATAAGAAATTTGGCTTTATATGGAAAAAAAGAAAGGTTTGGAGCACCATCGGCGCCTCTAGCCGAGTGGTACCCGGAGGTGAAGCTGCGGGTCCGAAGTCGTGGGTTCGAATCCCAGACGCGGCGGTTAGCCGCTTAGTGGAAAGAAAAAGAAAAGAAAAATAAAAAGAAAAGAAAAGAACAAAAAAAATTTTGCAATTTTCATTTTTGTAAAATTGGTCAAGTGCTTAGTCTTTTTGGGAATCAAGATTTGGTCTGACAAATTGGAAGTGATTCCGTCGGCACCGAAAGTATTGGATAGCGATGCGACGCAGAATTGATGAGACGACAATACCCCACCATTTTGAAGAAGAATTTTAATGGTTTTAAATTTCGAGGACGAAATTTTTATAAGAGGGGAAGAGTTGTGACATCCCGATTTTCCAATTCTGGTTTCAATTTAATAAGTCGGGTATTTCATCTGTGCACCTATAGCTCTCTTCTATGAGTTGGCCACTCACGAGATAACTAGTCTATCGGGTGGCTCGTTAAGGAATCTATACGCAATAGACTTGAGAATTCCGACCGGGGTAACCTAACGCTCGACCGTGCTAATCTGCAAGGGTCATTACGGCACGGTCGATTAGAGACCGGAGATAGGTCGATTCAACGAAACCATGTACCCAGTGTGGGTGATTCCACCTAATTGCACAATTCTTGTTGATCGGCACTAGACCGATTCTCTGCGTTTTGGTACCCCGTGTCCGTATTTGAAACCTTGAGATTTCTACGACAACCGAGAGTTGCTAATGTGTCGAAGATGCACTTTGTGGCTTGAAAATAATCAACCACAGGTCAATTGCACTGAAAATTCCTAAAAGCTACCCGGTAGGTGGGACGCGCTCATATCGCGCCGAGATTGAAATTAACCGAGAAATTGAACTCGATTTCAGAAATTGAAGGTTCTGTTATGTCACAATTCATTTAGGAACGTCGACTCATCTTCGAAGATTTTTCTACAAACCGAGATTTTTGGCGAAAAGCAAAGTAAGGCCGTTTTTGTTCGGGATTGTCGAGAGGGCCATTTTTAATCGAATCTTCGGAATGCAAGTTGGATCATTTGATGGGAAAAAGTCGTAAGAGAGAGAAGGACACATGGACCGATTTAATTGAGCTTCAATTGGATGGAATTGAGAGAGAATTGAATGGATTGAATGGGGGAATGTCCAAAATTCGTAGCTCCCATGGCACACCACATTTTGCACCTATTGCCAAGCTTGTAGAGGAAGGTTGGAGGAGAGAGAGTGGCTGAGGTCATGTGGTGTCATGGTGGGGGCAAAGCCAATGAGAGATTGGCAAATGTTGAGCTCTAGAGAGCCCAAGGAAACCCCCTTCTTAAGCAACCTTCTTCTCTCTTAATCCAAGGCCTTCTCCATTGTTGTTGAAGGAGAGAAGCTCAGCAAAAACCAGAGGAACCGAGCAGCATCAGCCCTCCACCGTCGCACACCCACCGGACCAGCCAAGCCCGTCGTTTTTCTCCTTTGTTTTCCCCTCGTTCCAGTTTCTGCTCCAGCCGACCTTTCGCCAAAGATTCGAGTTAAAAGTTATCTTTCTGTGAGAATCAGCCAACGCTCCACAGACCGTCGCGAAGAGCACATCCAAACCGTTCAGAAGGACTTGACGGTACCTCGAAAGGAGCCCTGTAGCCTCCCGAAATTGGGCGCGAAGGAACGGCCCGCCGGACCGCCTGGACTCGCCTGGTTCCGCCTGTTTCGCGTTTTCTTGCTGTTTCGCCCCATTCCGACCCTTTCCTTGCCCATTCCATCCACCCATAAGATCCCCAAGACCCCCGGGAGCCACCGGTTGCTAACCACCCGCTCGCCGGAGCTCCGAGCGGCCCGTTTTCGCCGTTGAAGTTGCTGGTTTCTTCTCTGCAGTTCAGCCCAGAACAGAAGCAGAAAACCAGCAAGGGTTTTCAGTCGTCGTGGCCCGTTTTAGGTGTCTTCCCGGCCTTGGTTGGTGTCGCCGCCTTGAGGTTTATCGCCCGCCTTGGCGTCGCCTTCGCCGTAGACTCGCCGGAACGTTAATCCGGTGAGTTTATCCTCTAAACCTCGCTTTAGTAAGTTAATCATGCTTAAGGGGTGTTTAGATTAGTCTAATTAGGTTTATGTGGTTAAATTAGATTATTTTAATGTAAATTAGATTAGTTGTATGATTAGTTTAATGGGTGTTTAATTAGGGCTAATTGTATGATTAAATTAGTGTAATCTTATTTAAGCCCTAATTAGTATTTTTAATTAATTAATTATTTCGAATTTATAAATATTATTTTATTAAATATATTATTATAATATAATATTTAATTATTTAATTTTCGGAATTAAATTTAATTATTTAATAATTTCGAAAATTTTGCCTGGATGGCCGGTCGTTTAATTTCGTCTTGTCCTTTAGCATATGGTCGGTTGTGCCAATTGTATGTTTAAATTGAGAAATTGAATGGAAAGGATGATTATGGTTAATAATTCCAAAAGTGTGGGAATTGAGTGATATTGATGAAGTTGTGGTATTTAACTTGAAAATACCGGTGTTGGCTTTAGCACCGTAATTGGTTTGTATGGCTGGTTTGAATCGCTTGGTTGTTATTGGATTGAATATCCAGTTCTATGGTTTTATTATTGAATGATCGCCGGCAAGCATTTGTTTATATATATGTATCGGCCAGGTGAAGAATTATTATATACATATATATAT